>CM077099.1:25567232-25601231 GCA_039619505.1 Cimex hemipterus
CTCTCTCTCTCTCTCTCTCTCTCTCTCTCTCTCTCTCTCTCTCTCTCTCTTGTTTTCGCGTGACCTAATTCTGTATAGTAGTTAGTAATCTCAACTGTATTTCTATGTGATTATCCTGGAGACAAAAAGAAAATATTGCACACGTCCAAATATAGTTTAAACTTTGAGGCACATTCCGTCCACCCAGTATATTTGAACATTTGACGCAAATATTGTTTTTAATGTATATATTTTTCTCGACGGCCTTAACTCCCCTATACCTGTGCCTATTTACACATCAAAGAAAACGGTTTATATAGGTTCATATGTATCCGATGGAGAAGTAGTTAGAAGTAGTAGGGAAATTTCAAAAAAGAAAAAAAATTAAAAACCTTAAAAATTGAAACGCGATAAAAGAATATAGGAAGTTACGCTTGGAATGAATACATTTAAAATAACGAGACTTAAAAATAAATGTATTTGCAAAAAAATTGCGTGTACCATTTAATTATACATTTATTCCCTAGTACATATTTAACAGAACATGGTTCATGTAATTATTGATGTTAATTAATGAATGAAGAGGTCCAATCGAGAGAGGTTATAGCTTCCTCTTACGCCTTCATTTTGGCCGGGAGCAACAAAGGCCGGATTAAGTGTTTCATGTGACCGGAGTACACAGCCGGTTCATAGAATAAGAAAGAGAAAACGACCCAATATGTTCGTCGTCTGTTTTCCGGAAAATTTCATCCCCATAAGTTAGAGGAAAGTTAGTTGGCCAAGTCTTTATAACTTTATCTTTTTCCAAGGGGGGGGGGCTTTTTTCCCGATACAGTTTCCATCGGAGCCAATGGCCCAGTTGCATCATTATGATATCAACCCCGTGGAGCGAACCGAGATCAGTAGACGTTTTAGTTTAAAAAATTAGCTTGCGATGAAGAACAAACAGTTTTTTAAACGTGCCAAAACATTATTTTGGTGATTTATTTATTTGACTCGTACGGATTTTCCACTTAAAATGTTGTTTCGATTCGATTCGATAATTTGTTTTCGATCTCTCCTAAGGGTTTTCCGAAAAGATTTCCTTTTCTTTGATTAATTATAGAAATTTTTTAAGTAGTTTTATTTTTCTGGCAGGGTAGTTTCATACCAGCATAATATATATTATGTTGTCCATCTGATCAGATAGTGGCCATCTGTTCATTCTCTGCTTTACTGGTCATGTCTCATTGGCGCATTGTACTAGCGTACATCTAGCTACTTTCGTTACTTGGTGCTGACAGCCGCCGGAGGGCGACCTACGCCGAAGCCACCCTGCTAGGACATCCGGGCTCCCCGCTTAAAACTGGGTTACTACTCTCCTCTCTACAACGGGATGCTACCAATGGCGGTGGATAAAATCCTTACATGGTACGGTGTACACTTGGAAAAGTCCATCCCCATTCCGCAGTCCGGGGCAAAACACGTTTTTAGATTTTTGATATGTTCTTAGTTTTATAAAGTTTTTGTGGATACTATGACCAAATTTTAAGAAGACTGATACACGAAATCAATTTGAAGTAGTAACAGGCCTAAATCTCTAACTCGCATAACTCGACTCAACGGAGGCTTCAATTTGTATAAACCGAAAAAAAGATACTTTTCACTAAATAAAAAAATAAATAGATAAGTGTAACGCGTTTGGACGTGTGTATATACAAATTATTTAGTGTATGATAGTTTTAAATTGTTTGTGCTTCCAAGGAAAAAGAGTGTCGTAATTTCCATTCGGTCTGTAGAAGTCGTTCTTGTTTGAGGCGAGTTTACAATGACGATTTAAGGTTGGTACCTTAACCCCGTCGTAAATCAAAGATATGTCCAAGATAAGCTGATCTAGCCAGGGTCCTTCTGCGAGATGATGTGAATAGTCTTAGAATTTTTTTCTTCACACTTTGTATTTTTAGTAGTTTCGACTTGCATTACAACTCCATACTGGACAGGCAATCATTGTTGAGCTTGGACAATCCTGATTCGTTCGCCAATAGTGGGAATAGAATTCTGATGGCTAGTTTGGCTTTTGCGATTCCATTCATTATATGAGTCCTAAGTGAAGGATTTTATCCAAAACTAAGCCTAGGCAGGTTGACAGTTCCATTAATGTTGAAATTTTTTCTTCTTGCTTTGCCTTAGAATATACAGCAATCGACCGAGTAAAATTATTAACCTTATATACACAATATTGAAATATCACAGGTAAATTGCTTTAATATTTAATAAATAATCATATAAATAATTATTCAGAAATTGTGAGATATGGTCTGTCGTGAAAGTAGGTTTCATAAAAACATTTCTTTATCGTGCCAACATTTCGATCTTTATTGAGATCATCTTCAAAGTGTTTGTTTTCTGTGTACTTGTGCCATATTGACAGTAAAGATCGAAACGTTGACACTATAAAGAAAATGTTTTTCTGAAACCTAAATCACACCAGACCGCATCTCACGATATCTGAATAATTATCGATTAACGGTCACTAATCATTACATACAAATAATGTTGAAATTGGATTTACGCTATCATGGCGGGTTTTTATTAATTATTAATGGTTTTATTACTAACGTTTTACAGAAACTGCCCAACTAAATTAAAATATGCGCACAACAATTTTTAAAACTAAAGGTTTTTGTACAATATTTAGACCTAGCTGTTCTGCTACTAGAATTTATACGACTGTATCCACTTGTCGCACGTCTACATACATTCCGTTCCGTAATATTAACATATCGGACGGCCTGAGAGGTCAATTCTGAACGGCAAGAGAGGGAAAAATACATTTGACAAGCGATTAAAAGTGATTGCGACAGAAATGGCGGTCGGGAGGAAACAACAATCAATAAGGGCAACAACTGGCAGGTCGGTCTCCATAAACAGTAACAACAGGGCTTCCTAATTGTTTCTTTCAACCAGCAAAGGCTTCAATTTCTGTTTCTTTTTTTATTGATTTTTACATCTGTACAACAATTACGGCAATACTAATTCTTTAAGAACAAAACAATTAACATGAAAAACATATGAGGTGAACTCGGTGGTGAGGTTCCTATAGAAAAAATAAATACTGACTGTTTTTTTGTTGTTGTTTTTTTTCAATATCTTCATCCCTACGTAGGGCATCACGTGGCTATCGGGGTTTCATTTGTCGGAGAGGATATTTGGAATGGTAATGGAATTGGGCTGACGGACCAAGGTATTGGGACGTGTGAAAAGGAATTGATGGATTTTTTTTGTAATATATTTTCTGAAACGAGAAGAATATTAAGGACTCGGTGTAGGGTGGGTTTTATGCAAAAGATATTTGCGAAAAAATTTTCTTAACGCTTTTTCCGATGGGCATTGGAATGCTTAGTTGATCCTCAAAGTTCAAATAAGTTTTAAACCCATGGTGGTAAGGTTGGATCGTCTGTCGAGTAGTGGTGAAAACAGCATGTTTCGTTCGTTTAGCTACAATTCTGTCCGGATTGTAAATCATTTGTCCATGTGAAATCCCAAATAAGGTACCTGTTCGAATGAGGGGTAGAAATCCCGTAAAAGGAAACGAGTGGCAGTGCAATACATCTGAGTACTAGGTTAATCTATCGGCTCTTCGGTACATTTATTTTAACACACTACTTTTTTTTGGACTAAGTATCGAGGCACTGTAAATGATTTTAATGCTTTCTGTGTTCGGTGAATTGTTCTTTATGTGAGAAAAGGATTTCTGAATTGCTGTATCATGAGGAAAAATATATTTCTGGAAGGTTAGGCATTGAAGATGGGAATAGTCCAAGAATCCAACAAATGGAATAGAATTATCGCCTCCTTTACACAAGTTGCTAATAATATGCTTAAATAATAATTTCTTTCAAAGCGATATATTGGATCTTCATACAGCTAATAAATTATTTCCTACTCGGGAACCTTGTTTAAGAGGATCCCGTGGGGAGATTAATCCAAATGAGAAATTAAAATGAATTTACACTGGGAAGACTAGATCAATGAGCTAAACTTGTTCAACAATTTTTTATACTGTAATAGATGAGTAATACAAAGAATTTAGAGTCATACACTATTGACTGTAAATGGGCGTCGCGGTTTTTTTTTCTTTTTTACTTTTCGGAAAAAATAAAATTCGCTTATTACCTTCCGGAAATTTTTTACCATAAATGCAGCTACATAGTATAAAGTAAAACAAAACAAAAGCATTTTCCATGAATAAAGATTAGTGACCGTTAATCGATAATTATTCAGATATCGCGAGATGCGTCTGGTGTGATGTAGGTATCAGAAAAACATTTTCTTTATCTTGCCAACGTTTCTATCTTTGTTGAGATCATCTTCAGAGCCTGGGATATACAAACATTGTTTACATTTAACAAATGCATTTAGTATATGGAAAAAGGGAATTTATACAATGAAAAATATATTTTTATATATTCAATCAAAGTGTTTCTACTCACTCAAAGTGTTTGTCTTCTGTGTAATTGTGTCATTCTTGCCTATCGTTTTGAATCTGCCAGTGAGATTTTCCTGTTTTATGTTTTTATATGTTGGGTTTTGAAGGGGTGGGGACGGAAGTCGGTATAGAAAAGACAGCTTTGTGTAAGGCGTCGGCTTCTTTAAAGTGAGAAGCAATATTTTGATTGAATATAAAAAATATTTGCTTGCATGGTATAAATTCTCTTTTTTCGCATCCTACATATATTTGCTAAATTTAAACAATGTTTTGGTAACAACCCAGGCCCTGAAGATGATCGAAGATTGAAAGAAGGCAAGAAAGATCGAAATGTTGGCGAGATAAATAAAATGTTTTTCTGAAGCTTACGTCACACCCAACGACATTTCACGATATCTGAATAAACATGTTTTATGTAGTGTGCAATTGCAATTTACTAAACATAAAAAATAACGTGTACAAAAATATACAGAAATGAATAAATATAAGGAATGTAACAGATATTTAGTGAAGAAAGTATAAAGAATGTTTATTATGAATGTAATAATTCAGAAAAAGTAGGAGTAATGATTTTTTAAAGGTATCGTAAACTGGAAATTCCCGAAAACAGTAGGACACGTTGTTCTCAACTATGGAAAATTTAATATAAATTTTGCATGTTCTGATTTGGAAAGAATTTTGAAAAAAGAATGTTTTGTAGAAATAATGAATGATGGAGGGAGTTTAGTGTTCACTCTTTTTAAAAAAGATAGTTTTTCCCCATATTTTATCTCTAATTACAAATTTATTATTTTACTTCTTACGGTATGTAATATTATAATATTGATTTGAGTTATAATTCCTGCTTTTCGCACGTTCAAATTGAGCGCCATTAAAAAAAGCCAGCTCCTTATTGGAACGTCGCGCTGGCGGGAGTATCAGCTGGTTCACTTTTGCAATTTATGTCTAGGGGCGTGGTTGTAGACATGCTTCAACTGATGATGAGATAAAGGCCTCGAAATCCGGCCGTTGCAAAACAACTTACAGTCAGTAGGAACTATGTTTTTTAAAAGGATTGAACGTTTTTTATTCAAGTATTCTAGAGAATATAGGACTTCAACGAGCTGGGCTCGATATTTTAGTTGTGATTTGCCTATTTAAACCAAAGCTGAAAAGGGGTTTTCAAAGTGGAAGATATTAAAAGTGAAAGTTTGTAATAAGATTTCTTGACGGGCGCGAAGTTACGGCCAATGCAAGTTATTGTAAAAGATTGCGCTTGGTTTTTTACACTGAAGATGAAGGGGAAGCAGGAATTTCACGTTCAGAGTTAATAATGGAAACATTGCGAAAAAAAAAATAACAGAACAGTAGTTAAATGAAGGCATATTCGAGTATTTATAAGAGGAATTGGTAAAAGTGCTTTTTTAGAGTTATATTAAAATCGGCTTAATTTTTTAGTTGTTCATACAAATTAGTAACTGGCTTTGAAACTTAAATTTTTTCATTTTATTTTCTGAGTTTGTGTAAAATCAATACGGCTGACTTGATTTTTATAACTAAGTATGTTGTTTTAGTAATTTAAGTTTGTTCGATTAGAACTAGCTCACTACCTTATACGAGATATCTCGCAATATCCTTATCGACTAATCTACCGCATTTTGCGATGTCAAACTTTGAGTATCGCATGTAAATTTGAAGGTCATCATTCATTAGCAAAGAGTAGGTTATTGCTAGAATTTATTTTATGAGGTAAATCAAAAATGTAAAGATATAAAGGAAGAGGTCCAAAGACGGAGCCTTTTGGAACACCCCGCTTTCCTGGAATCACGAGATTTCTTTTTTACCCCAAGTTTATCCTCTTTTCTTCAGACACATAACTGTCAAACATCAATCCTTCGTAAGAAGTGTGTATATGTTATTAAATTCATTTTTATACTACTACAACATACAATTGATTAATACATTTAGAATGTACAAATCTTGATTCGTGGTATAAAAGAAATTACTATACATAGAATTTTTTTTTAAAGAAAACTGCAAATGTTGTCTACTATCTCAAAATACTATATATTTATGATGGCCAGTTGCAGAAACATCAAGATTATCTTCTACTGCACATAAGACATCAGGTAATGGTATAAAGCGTTTGAATTAGAGTAGAGCGCAATTGCACGGATGCAAGTTTGATCAGTGGAGATCAAACAGCCGATCAATACTATCTGAACTAGGAACCGACGTTCTTGTTATAAATCAAGTTACTCATCATTTTATGTCACTGTGATAAGAGATGTTTTGTAGTTTAAAACAATATATGTAAATATCAAGGTTTTTTTCCTCTGTTTTCAGTTCTTGACATCCCCGAGACTCAACAAAAGAAGGTTTACTTAAGCAATCTCCGAGCAGCACTTTTTTCTGCGTCCGAGTTTTTTCCCCGCTACCTCGACTGTTAAATAATACAATATTCATAGCCGCCCCCTTGGGCGCAACCGCCGCCGTTTATGGCCACAATGCTGAACAATTGCTTCTTTTTCCTTGGGAACATTTAAATAAACATTATTGCTCTCAAAGCAGACACATTTCGCGATAAGCGTGATATTTTTTTTTTTAATTGGCAGTAAAACAGGGCAGGAAATGCCAAACTTAGAAATTATTTACATTCCGATGACAACTATATTTCACTGATATCTCGTAAAAAAAATTTCAGTGCTATCTACCATAATATTTTTATATGTGGTTTGTCAAGTATGTTAAAAAAGTCGAACATCATTTGTTAGTTTATACGCTAATTTTTAACAGAGAAACCTTTTTGTATCCACTACAAGTCCGCTTTTACACCTATCCAGTGATTAGTGCTGATAGTTTCTTCTTATTACAATAAAATAAGTATCAAAATTAAAAAAGTTTCTTAGAAATTATCTAACAAAATGTCTAGTTTTCTGGTATAAAAAACATACTCAATCTTTTCTTGTTTAACATTAATAAATAGTTAGGCAGCAAATACCAAAATTAGACATTATCTACATTCCGATGACAACACAATGGAGGCAAAATAGTAATTAGGAAAAATGGCATGGACATCATGGCAAGAAAGAAGGACAAATAGCAATAAAGGTCCGGCTGACATCCAAATTTTTCCCCAGCGTTGAAAAAACACAAAAAGCAAAATGGCTACACCCCGACTACTGGACCACCAAAATGCTATCATGACTTGGAAACTTCGCAAGCTATCTTCATAAATATAAGAAAAGAGAAAGCCCTTTAAGCTCTGTTTGCAGCACTGAAGAAGACGCGGAGCATGAACTCTTCAGCTGTATCAAATTCATTGCGGAAAGAGGACGTTTGCGAAAGACCATCACTGGCTGCCTAATCTCCAAAAGCTAGTCTCTGATACCACTAAAATCACTAAAAGACTTTGCCTCAAATACGCTTAAATGAACAAGTCCCTATTTATTATAATTGTTATTTTTGTTATTTATTAATTTATTTATTGCATAATTAAATATAGGTTTAGGTTTCGGGATCCGGTCTGTTTTCTCTTCTTAGTATGAAAATTTTAGATGATATAAATGGATAGAAAATGCAGCTAAGTAAAAGAAAACGTGCAACGGGAAACCAGCAAGGGAAGACCTTTTGTTTTAGGTTCTAAAGTGAAAAATTGTTGCTTTCAAAAACCGACCAGCAGTCTCACCTGAAGGAAAGATTATTGGGAGGTATTTTTACCGAATTTATTTGAAATCCCTTACTTTTACAAATTCGATTAAGCTAAAGCGTTTGTCCGCCGGGGTCGGGTATTCCTCAGGTACGACGGGGTGGTGGAAAGGGAAAAAATTCTGATGACAATCCTTTCATGAACCCTGACATCTCATAAAGCATAAACATTATTCAATTAATTAACCGTTATGTTAGGTATTGGTTGAAATGAAAAATTAAGTTTTAAGTACGCCGCTGCTCTACCACTTGAGCCACTTAGCCGAAGTTGTGGGTTCGAATCCCGCCCGTGACACTAACTTTTTTATTTCGACTAATACCTTACATAATGATTAATTAATTTTTTAAAAATATTTGGACCTCGAACAATCAGTCCTCAAAATATAATGGATTTATTAAGGAAAAAGAAGTATATCTTAATTAAAGGTATACGGAGCCGTTTCATATGCCGCCGAGAATCGAATCCTGATTGCACGGCCTTTGAAAAATGGCGAAGGGGAGGGAAAATTCGAATGGCGTAGTTGAGGTGGGAAGGTGTCCGAATGGATCGAAGACACGATGGCTCAATTGGTAAAGCGGTGGCGTACATAGCCGAAGGTCTCGGGTTCTAATCCCGCTCGTGACACTAACTTTTTTCATTCTTTCATTCACAAAGTTGTGAAATTTGTGGTCCTTAGAAAAGTTTATGCATTACTTTAGAACCCAAAGACTTTATTGGCTCGTCTAAAATTACACTGTAAATTTGCCCATCGATCTTTTAATTTAGTTATACAGCCACAAAGTCGAAATAACGAATTATTCTTAATATTTTTCTATGATTTCACTACGGTGATATAGATTCATCTATTATTTTTTAAATTGAAATTCATGTACGTTCTTTTCTCTATCGTACGAGAAGTGTAATAAAAAGAAAAGTGACTAACCATTAGCAATAAATAGGATGATAGATCTAGTGATTAATGTAAAACAGATTTTTAAATTTAATGCAATTTACTTCAAATTAGTTAATGAACATATAATATTTATAACAATATGCATTGCCGTACGTGATATTTGACTTTTCTGGCATAAAAGCATAAACATATTCAATTTTTTTGTAAGTTGTCATTAACATTTAAATGGCCTGAAAATGCCAAAATTAGAGATTATTTTTTTTATAATAATTAATGAGATTAACTTAAATTTTAGTTGTTTATTATTTTTTTATGCTATGTAGCGTTGAGTTGACATTTGTGTCACGAGCAGAACTTGAGACCCCCGTTCACATTAATTTTTGAACTCAACTATACTTCGCTTAAAAATAAATCAATTAAAGTAATTACTTTGGTTATTTTAATCTACAAAAAGCATATAATATATCAAAAAACTTTAGTGTTAATTTAATCATTTTATTTTTCGCTTGTAAAATTCTTTGATTATACGAAGAAATGGTAGGAAAATCATGGAACTTTGTAATTAACCATACACTACAACAAAACCTGGAACATTACTGTCCGACCTGGAAGTCCACTAATGTAAACATATATAATGACAATGTAATTAGTCAAATACTACTTTCATATGTACTTCCATGTTTTCTGGAATCGTACATGAAAATGAACATAATCGTAACAAGTTGGCTTTGTTTTCAATGAAAGTATAATCATCGATATGAGTTTTAATTAAAAAATGTTTGTATAAATTTTATATGTCTGGGGAATCGAAAGAGAAATCATTGCGAAATAATGAAACAGGTGTAGATTATGTATTTCTTTAATCCAGGGCAGATCGAGGATCGCTGATCTGTATCTTGTATTCAAACAATCAATGTCACAAAGGTACATTTAGTATGCATTGTATTTTGAAACAGCGATAGATTTCGAATGGAGATTAAAAAAACACCATGAATTTATGTATAACGGACAACATTCCGATAAAAAAACGGCATAATTCTTTTCCACCTCGCAGATTCTCTTATCATCTGGAAATGGGTAAGAACGGACAGACTAAAATGTTATCAGTACGAGATAATTTCGTGATTTGTCTTAGGACGATATGGTCTTATCTTTCGTCCCGTAGAAACTCTCAACATCAAAATTTACCTTTACGAAATAATTATAAATATACGATACAGTTCAATTTACAAACAAAAGAATGCCCGAGGCAGTTTTCCCAATAGACGATCGGCGAATATCCGTGGAACTTTTCCCCTCTCCAGGGAAGGACGGAAGGTTAAAAAATTGGAGTTTTTTTTTTTTTTCAACTTACTCTACACCCTTCAATTTCTCCCCTTTCTGAATTGAAGGCGCGTGACTAACAACCCTGCCTTTTTAATACCTTGCCATTTTTCTAGATAATACTGAAAGGAGAACAATAACGATAGACCGCTCGTTATCCGCCCGGACCCACCTGGAAATGTATTAAACCTTAACATTCCATAAACAACCCTTCCATTTTCATGAGTACACCGGAAAATGTAAAAATAATACACTTCCCGTTTTTCAGGTACCGTGAAAGTTCAAGGACTTAACTCTTATAACATCACTCTATGTGATTGTTCCCATGATATTAAAACACCCAAAAATCGAGTAAATTTTATTTTTCTATAACCTTGGCGTCGGTATAAAACACATTTTACTATAAAAAAATTTGCTTTTTGTCGTTGATTTAGTTATACGCGAAGCAGTACCGACCTACTTCCATAGGAATGTTGTTTGTTGCGAAGTAACGGGACCCAAATTATCAGGCTTGAAATTTTCATCACCTGCCAATGCGGAGACATACATACATTGCACGTACAAATAAAGTAAAATATCGGCGCAAAGTACATCCCAGATCCTACAAAGACAACAACGGGAAATCAAATTTTCCCGTAAACTTAATACACCACAGTTATGAGCCAAATACAATTGAAACGAGAGGACAAAAATTGAACGCATTGGAGAATTTAGGGCTGCACGTACAAACAGATAATACTTAAAGATGAAAAGTTTATTGGACAGACTAGCTAACATTTACACACTGATTTTTCGCTAAAAAATATTTCGTAATTAAAAGTCAAAGTGTTCAGAAGAAAACAACGATAGCAAAAATAAATAAATATAATGTAACTACATACTGATATAGTTGGCATTGTCTCTTTGTAACCAACATCGCGACCACGCCCATAAATAGAAACGCCCCCAGCGACAATCGACGGACCCAACAGTCGAGCTATTTTCCAAATCAGCGAGTGTAGGCGGACCCAATAAATAAACCACTCCCGGTTCAACGTAACTATTTATCCATCCCAGTTGTTTTTCACCAGAGCCGTCTAAATCTCACGACTCATTCTAGCTGCCACCACATTTGTTTGAAATAATTGATGAAAATTATGAGGAAACAAGGCCATCCGCATATAAGAAACTAATCCAGGCATGTTGTTTGAGTTAACTAAATAATATTGACTTTCTAACATCTATGATTTTTTTCCTTCTTCGGGGCCTAACCGTTCTCTTCAAAGGGGCCATTTACAGAAGACGAAATGAGCAAGAAAACAAGCTTCAAAACGTGAAATATCTGGAACCGAAAAACCTTTTTCTTTCCTTATCTATGCTGCGGCAACATTTAAACGACCTTTAAAAAATAATTACATCACGCCAAAAACAAATACGTTTTTCGCTGATCTGCTTGACCTCACTGTTGCTGTAAATTCTTGGCATACCCGTTCGAGTTATGCATCAGATCAAATGTCAAAAAAGCGTTGCTGACTTGAGAATTAAAAAATTCAACTGAAATTAAAAAAAAGCGCCGTGGGGTGTCAAATTGAAATTAACTGACTCAAAATATTTCTAGAAGTCATTAGGGCCACGTCCAACATGTAATCCACCTCTCGTATTCAACAACAAACAAATGTTACCAACAATGTAAAGGCCCTTCTCCCGAAAGTTCAAAATGTATACATTTTTATTAATAAACATACATTTTCCTGTTGTATCAAAAACTAAAGGTTAGGCAATTACAGTTTTTTTACCTACCTAAATGTTACATACTTATTTAATTTTGTTTTTCGTACAACCTACTTCCTATAGTTTGCAAGCACTCTTATATTCTACTTTTCCCTAAGCCAAAAAAGCCAACACATTGTACTACTTCATACAGACCAATATGTCTACTACCTACGTTGGGTAAAATTTTAGAAAAACTCCTAATGAAAAGAATTTTTCCGATTCTAAATTTTCAAAACATAATCCCAGCTTATCAATTTGGTTTACGCAACCGCTACTCAACTGTCCAGCAGTGCCACCGCGTGATGTACATTATTTCATCCTCCCTTGAGATGGGACTGTTCCGGAAGCCAAGCTTTTGATTGAGTTTGACATCCGGGTCTGATGTTCATGCCCAAAGATATCCTTCCATCCACCTCGTACTGCACAGTTACCTCACTGACCGATTCTGTAAAGTCATTGAAGGCCATTCCTTTTCTTCATATTTTCCTATCCGTGCTGGTGTTCCTCAGTGTAGCGTTCTGGCCCCTACACTGTACAAGGTTTTCACACCAGATATGCCATCCCCAAACCACCACATTCACATTTGCAGACGATACTGCAATTCTATCTAGCAACTGTGACCTTGTCATTTCAATTCGTAACCGCCAACAACACCTCACACCTACTAGTGTCTTGGTATAAAAAGGAAAGGATAAAATTTTAAACAATACTCCCCTCCCCTCCCATCCGCGGACAAGGTGCAGTACTTCGGATTGCACATCGAAAAAACGTCTAACGTGGAATCTTCATACCAGACAGGCAGTTATGACACGATTTAAAATTTTTACACTTCTTCACTAACGCTCTAATTTACCTCTCAAAAATAAACGGCTGCTTTACAACACCATAGTTAAGCCGATTTAGACTTACGGACTGTAAGTGTGGGTTCAGAAAAACATTCCAATATCCACCGCATTCAAATTGCCCAGTCTACAATGCTACGAAAAATACTATATGCTCCATTTTATGTATCGAACCAAACTACAAATACAGATTTACATATTCCTTTCGAATAAGATGAAATACGTTTCCGTCACCACAATTATCATAAAAACCTCCCAACTAACGTAACCCAGCACATCAGAAACCTCGCATCTCGACGAATCCCGTCTAACCCTCCTTGCCGACTGAAGAGACAATGGCCGCAAGATCTCCTAGGAAGTGATGGTGATTACAATGAAAGTGATAATGACATACGTATCAATTGAACAAACAATATTATTTTAACATTGAAGCATGGTGTTTTCTCCACTCTTCGTTTTAATTTTGTTTTGTTTTAATTACCTTTCTCACCGTTACTTACTACCTACTTTAAGTAGTTGTAAGGTTAAACGAATTATAAAAAACCTAAAGGTTAATGTAAATGATACAATCGAAATTATAACAGAAGAATAAATCACAAATCAGAATTCTTATCTTTCCAAAATAATAAATTATACAAGTATTCATCACATCCAAGGCCATACAATTCCAAGTAATGTGCATAATATGATTTTTCAAGAAAAGGGGGAACCAACTCGATGAAAGAGGAGAAGACTCCCTCTCGTCTAATCCGACAAGTCCACATCCACGTATCAAGTTCCATTCATAAAGTGGTATGAGGGATTTCAACAGAACTCTCTCCAGGTACTTGGCTGTTTCCAAGCATTCTGCGATGCGTATGCCGATTTAGGTTTGAAATATTCACCTTGACAATACGCCGACGACAAATATTTTTTGCGTCAAACAAAATGAATTTGTGCGAGTTTTTATTAAGATTTATGATGTATGAGGATATTATATTGCTTGCCAAATTGAGAATTTTGTGTGTGTGTGTGTAAGACAGAAAAAGATATAAAATATTCATTTCTCTCTCCCTCACTCACTCTCTTTCTTCCATTTGTTTTTCCCTCTCCGCCCTTTTAATCCGTTTATTTTTTTCATTCTCAGTCTGGCTCTTTTCACTCTTCCGTTCTCTCTCTCTCACACACTCTCTCTCTGTCTCTCTCTCTCTCTCTCTCTCTCTCTCTCTCTCTCTCTCTATCTATCTATCTATCTATCTATCGATCTATTTATCTGTTTCTTTTAAGCAAATATACACATGCCCAAATTCCTCTCATACACGCGCGCGCGCACGCACACACAAAAAGCACAGGTTTACATTTTCCGAAAGATTTGTTTTCTGGATCTATTGATTCCAATGATAGTCACGTTTTACCATTCTATTTCATAAAATATTTTTTAGGAAAATAATGTTATTAAAACATGAAATGAACTTGTAAACTCCTGCCGATTAAAATTTTTAATTCTGGATTTAAATATATTAGTTTTATTTTTATTTCAATTTACGTTTGTAGTTAAATCTTAAGGTTTCCCATAAAAAACAATTAATATCTGAATAAAATAAAACAAAAAATCGTACATTTATTTAAGTGCTTATAGGTAGTCTATTGTTCGGTCAAATTGCTGACATTTTCTTTTATTTCCGCTTTTTATGTTTACTTTTTTGTTTGTATTGAAATGAATGAGCTTATTTATCTGGCCGTAACATAGGAGAAGAATAAAGATAAATTGTTTTTTGTATCCCTTAGAAATTGATAAATAACAATCAAAAACGTTATTTCAACATGATAAACACGTTGGAAAACAATTCACATCATTTTCTTTTGTGAAATGGACCCAGAGTCGGAGATATTGCCTCCCTGTCAAATTAACGATCAAATGAAGGAGGTAACGTATCTATTGTGTCTGTATTGTCTTCATCCATATCGTACATGCCAGAGAGACCGGCTATGTCCGTGTCTGTTCTTTGTACGCCCCTTGAATGGATCCATACCATACAAACCGTGAATGCGTCGTGAGATTGCTATTTCCATTACATCTGTTATAATTGAAACGTAACTGTTTAATAAATTATTATTATTACGATATAGTGAATTGCTGTCTGGTACGACGTAGGTTTTCGAAAAACATTTTCTTTGTCGTGCCAACGTTTCGAACATTATTGAGATCATCTTTAGTACTTGGGATTTATAAACATTGTTGTTATAAATCCCAGGCACAGAAGATCTCAATAAAAGTCGAAACGTTGGTACGATAAAGGAAATGTTTTTAATACCTACGTCACTCAAAATCGTTTCTCACGATCTCCAAATAATCATTAACTATGAGTCACTAAACGCCAAAGATTAATAAATAATAATTAATTTCCATATCATTTACGACTTTCACAAATTGTATGTCAATCTAAAGTACAATTACATTATCCGTTTTATTAGGCTTCGTGGCCCGCTTGACCAAATAAATTCTTTTTTCAATTAATTAAGATTTTGGTTGAGTTATAACAGACAGTGTCACAAGCGGAATTCGAACCCACGACCTTCGGCTAAATAACCGCACTAAAACTCTTCGTGGCCATTTCATTTGTCGCCGAGAATCAAACAGATTACAAGGCGTTTGAAAAATGGTAAAAAGACGGGAAATTCTAACGGTAGAATTGAGATGGGAAGATAGTGTTCCGGTGGATCGAAGTCATGATAGAGAGAAATCGAGAGTGAGTGAGAGAAAGAGACAGTGAGAGAGAAACACAAAGAAACAAAAACTTGTTTTATTAATCGCCAAAACGGCGCTCGCAATGCTAAACCTGCATGGCCATGATGGTGTTGTCTATTGAAAGCGCCTTTTAAAGGAAAATCGAGTGCCATTTGGTCATTTTTACTCTTCGAGGTGAATCAAACCGAGTGAGAGAGAAAGATAGTGAGAGAAACAAAGAGAGAATGAGGGAAAAGAGAAATAGTGAGAAATAAGACCGCCCATAAATTATGATGAGATGTTTAATTTAATCAGGTTTTTTCTGTAAATAGAAAGTTTCTTCATACTTACGGAAGTGTTACACTAATCTTTTCCGAGTGTTATTGTTAAAAATTAGTTAAAAAGTAATAAACTTTATAAGTCATAAACTTTTAGGGGTTGCCTAATGGTTGAGTAATGGCAAAAATTGATCGGTTTGCCGAATTGAAAAAATAGTTGTATATTTTTGTATTCTCGCAAATTGGGTCGTGGGGGCTGCGTAAGGGATGAAAATCGGACGGACAATGATTGCCTTTACACCAGGTTCACCGTCGTGGCATATCTGAGCTTGAACCGATATCACGAAAATGCCGCCATTCCTGTTTATTTTAAGCGTTGTAGGGCGGAAGCCGCTGTAGGCTGTAATCCTAATCCTCCGTTCCCGGCCTGAATAATTTACAACGTATTACTGCCTCCAGATATCAATAAATTGTTGATACATGACAAACATCTCTAACAATAATTGACGTACAATCGAATTGCTTGGACGTCGACACAATTTACGGTTCGGCATGTAACTACACGAATACAATCCATAAATCCATACGCATACGTTACTGTTTTTTACCCACACTGGCATTTATATGTATGCAATTACTGGTTAAAATCAAACACGAATATAATGAATGAAGCACTAAAGAAAGAGCTTTATCTATAAAAAATTATACTGAAATATAACATTCACATTTAAAAGAACCGCCATGCCCCTCCACACACTCTAATAGTGCAACGAGTAGGGGTTAAGAAAGCGCTATCTTTTTTAAAGTGCTAATTCAATCCCCTTTCTGGCTTCCGTGGATAAACAGTTATTTTGGTCAAAAAAAAAAGAAAAAATGGGTGTGCACACTATTCATGTGAGTTAATTTTTATTACTTTGACGTCAAAACAAAAATAATAATTGTAATTTAGTTTTTAAAAGGAAATATATTAATATATAAGGAAATATTAAAAGGAAAAACAGAAGAAATAATATTTATGTTAAAAAATTGTGTTCAATATTTATTTCTATTTTTATTTGGTGGTCAAAATTTTAATAATAATAATAATAATAATTTCGTACGTTTCTTTACAAAACTATAAAACAAGATTTAAATTTCATTGTAAAATTAAAATTTGTAGATTTGATATAAGCTTATATGTTAAAAGGATTCTTTAATTAAAAATAATAATTAATAAAATATATTGTAAAGTTGTGTGAAATAAATTATAATTAAAATTTCAAATTCAACAAACATTCGGTGTCATATTTATTTTGGTTTGAATAAAATATAAAAGGTGCTTGACCGATGTAAGAAATTATTGTAGTCAGGTCCCATCGTAAAAAACCTCTGGGACCTTGTTTTCAATTTTCGAATTCAGGGTTCGGCCCAACAAAAAGAAGAACGAGGCACGCTACGCAAGTATAAATAAAACGTTCTTAATACAACATTCATAGTAAAAATCGTCTGTGTGACAGAGGAATTAGTTTGAACAAAAGGACGTAAAAAAATAAATAAACATAAGAAAAATGAGTTCTTAGTGACTGCAGTAATACATATAACGGAAACAAAAACTCATACGGCCCTTGAATAAAAATAAATAAATTAATACAATGCAAGAAACTTTTAGATTAAAAAAATGAATTTATACAATGCTAGAATAGAAAACGCTGTGCTTGTTTTGTGTCTGAAGTTTATGTGGCGTGTTTGTGTGGTGTTTATATTAATACATCGGCATGTATGCATTATACATTACGGGGATTACATACAACCCCGCCCCGAGGAATATCGAGTACTCTGTGGGAGTGAATATGACCTGACTTTTATGTTAGTATTGTATGTTGTTTATATTTTACTGTTTTGGAATGGATGTAATTTAAGCATAAAGAAGGAGTTATTTACCCCACCTCGAGGAATATCGCATAATCTGGGGTGAGTGTATGACATCTGGAAGTAAAAGTAAGTTATTAGCGCGAATGGAATGCCGAAGAATATCGAGAATCCTGGGGGAGTGAATGTGACCAGACTTCTATGTTTGTGGCGATATACATGATATGTATTGTATGTTGTGTATCTATTCTTAAATTGACTACCTGAGATACTAACAAGAGGCTAGCATTTTAAAATAACGACGTAATATACAAGTAAAAACAGAGAATCACTAGTCGGATTGATACGCTCAAATGGCCACTGTTCAATACAAAATACGCCAGAAAGACAGGGAATAGAAGGAATACTCGCGTAGTGGGCCAGCGATGACCTCAGCCGTTTGTCGGCCCATAAACATTTCACTTTATATATGAACAACTCTAGAAAATTTTACATTCAATCCAAGGATTAGTATTCACTCAAAGAGTATGTTTTCCGTGTTGATGTGTTTTGTGTCGTGTTGAGATTGCCAGCGGGGTATTGGTTTTATTTTTGTTTATATACATTGGATTTTGAAGGGATTGGGAATGAAATCGGGAATAGAAAAGCAATTTTAGGTATTGAGGTTTCTTCCTTTCACCTTAAAGAAGCCGATTCCAAGTGCTCCCAGCAAATCGAAAATTTCGAGCATTGTAAAAATTCATTTTTTCTAAAATTTTCTAGCATTAACTAAATTCATTTTTTTAATCTAAAATTTTCTAGCATTGTATCAATTCAATTTTTTCACATCTTCCGTACATCTATATATATATATATATATATATATATATATACAATTTAGCATCATATTTCTCGCACTTTCGTGTTCCGGGCAATGCAATACAATACGTTGCATTGTTTCCGGCTCATCACACGTCTCACAATTAGGGGAGGGCCTTAACCCAATTCTCTTTAGGTACGCCCCACAAATACTATGAATACTATTGTATTCTCGTTATTGTTCAGAAAAATGCCTTACTCCCTTTCATTGTCGCTACCCAGGGGTGGAGTCGGGGTTCTTGGACGAACGTTTTAAAAAAGAAACCAATGTTTCCATTCATTTGTCCATTTTTCCGAAAGTACTCGTTTTATGTCACTGCTAGGAATCTGGACGTTTTGGACCTCTCCATTTGTCGTCACCTTTTTTGCCAATTTGTCCACCGACTCGTTGAAGACCACTCCACAACGGCCTCGTCACCAACTTATGGTTACTAACTTATTTTTGAGCTCCAGGTCCAGGTAGCCGAGTGGTTAAGGCGTCAGACTCTCGGCTAGTAGACCTCGCGGTTGTGGGTTCGATCCCCACCGTCGTCTCTGGAATTTTTCTGACGCCTCAGGGGACCGGTGGCCGCAATTAAAAGAAATTGACACGGCATTCATCAATGGAAGGGGCGGGACCGGATCTCAGCGACCCTGAACCTGGTCCCAACCCCCTTCAAAAATGAGTTTCTTCGATGGAAGAACACTGGTCCAACGGGGGCTCAAGTTCACTTTGTGTTGTGGATCGGAAAATTGGAGCCAGAGTATAGTACAATAAGCTGAATGTCTGCAGTTCACAGGAGGGAACTCATCCAGTCCCTGGTGACCATTGTATCCATCCATCCAAGGATGTGATTACAAACTGAAAAGCCTTCGACAAAGTTATTCAGATAGTGAATTGCAGTCTGGTGTGAAGTACGTTTCAGAAAAACATTTTCTTTATAGTGCCAACGTGTCGATCTTTCATTATTTGCCTTCTGCGTACTTGTGCCATACTCGCGTGTCATATTGACAGTAAAGATCGAAACACTGACACGATAAAGAAAATGTTTTTCTGAAACCTACTTCACACCGGTACAATGGGGGCACAAGTTCAATTTGTGTCGTGATCCCTCCCCCAAAAGTGGAGCCAGGGTATAGTACAATAAGATGTACAGCTGCAGTGCTCAGGAGGGAACTCCTCCAGTCCCTGGTATCCATCCATCCACCATCCACCACTATAAATAAATGTAATAATCCCAGGCCCACAAGACGTTCTCAGTAAGATCGAAACGTTGGCCCGGTAAAGAAAATGTTTTTCTAAAACCTTCAGCACACCAGACCGCATCTCGTGATCTTCAAATGATCAATAAAACAAAACCGTTTTTTGTGATAAAACATTATTTATTTATTGCAAAACGCACTTACCGCAAAACGTAAGTTTGAAATAGTAATTTCATATTACAAATGAGATAATAACTTACATCAATTTGATATAACACATATACTATGTTTTATTTTCTCATTTCACTAATACACGCAACACTTTTTGTATATTCGCTCCGGCGAGGAATACAAATGAACCTTGTTCTAATTAAACGTTGGTAGGGCGATATGAAAAAGGTATGAAACCGAGAGGGTAGGGCGTTTAAAATGCATATTAGATATGGCAACACCTATGGAAGCGGAATGGGCAGGAAGGAGGCGGGCGAAGCCGAGGAGAACAAAAGGCGAAACCCGCCGAGCAGGGCTGCCCCTCTCGCCTAAACTTGGCCATAATGTCGAAAATGCTTACCTGACCCCGAAGAAAATTCCGCACCATTTACACAAGGCGTCGCCCCGCAGGAAGCTCAATTATAACTTCATTAACCAAATGCAAATTACCGGTAATAAAAAGGCGGGGATCTGTTTCCGACAGGAAATCTCATGGAAAGATATATAAAACAAAACGTTCGTCCGGTTTTAAGAAAAACTGCGCACACAAAGTTCATTACGCGCAGACGCCCATTAAAATTTAGTATACACTAAATCCATTATATTTAGTGGTGGATTGACCAAATTACATTTTTCAATTGTTTAATAATTTTTGTAAGTTTTTCGTAAAGGTTGTGGGTTGAGATGGGGGGTTGATGTCTGAGTGGATCGAAGTCCGACAGTTCATGTGGTAGAGCAGCGGCGTATTTAGCCGTACGTTGAAGGTTCAGATCCAGCTGGCTACGTTGACTTTTTTTTATCTTAACCAATACATTACGTAAAGATTAAATCCACTACTTTTCGTGGTCCTCTTGACCAATTAATACTTATCAATTAATTGTTGTTTTCAGTTGAGATAAAAAAGTGACTCGGAAAATTCAAAAAGTGGGGTTAATATTGGATATTAATGTCGGAGTAGATCGAAGTCACGATAGCTCAAATGGTAGAGCAGTGGCGTACCTAGGCGAACGTCGTGGGTTCGAATCCCGCTCGTGACACTGATTTTTTTAACTCAACTAAAAACCTTAATTAACTGAAAGATATTAATTGGCCAAGCGGACCACGAAAACTAGTGAATTTAATAAGTAAAATGAAATATATCTTCATCGTGGCCACTTCATGGCCGAGCAGCCGCGTATTTAGCCAAAGGGCGTAGGTTGCCCCTCATGGAATTTTTCATTTCAACCAAAAATTTAGTATACGCTATTAAAAATTAGTAGTAATAGTAATATCCCCTATAATAGTCAAAAACTTTAATTTAGTATTAATCCCAATTTAACCAAAATGGGATCTAATTTCTATTTTCGTTCAGCCAGTCTAATCAGGAATTAAGGAGAAAACCGATATACGGCATATCAAGCTAAGAATAACGATAAATAAATAAGCTAAATATATAATTTTATTACTTACAGGCACATCAGTTTCCTCACGTGAACGAAGCAAATTTTTTTTTATCATTAATTGATTAATCAATTGTGTATAGTCAGTTTTTTTTTTACTTCGTTTTGCCATTAGACTTCTATAGTCTACGCAGTTTCTTGATATTGAATGCCTTGATTATTCGCGAATTTTTTTTTTCAACGACTAAATATTACCAAATAGATTAGCTTTATAATTTTGTTTTGTAGTTTTAGGGACGAAAAACGACCTTGGTCAACGCCAGCCTTATCACTCTTGGCTCAGAATTACTTTGTTTATATTCTTGCGTCATAAACTTACTCATTTCTCTTACTTTTTTTCGTGAACGTTTTTATGTTATTAATAGCCATAATTGGCGACAAACCCTGCCATTCACGCTTATAAATTGAGGGCACACATCAGAAATCATTCACACTTCCCAGGAGTAATTAACGTTCTTTGGGGGGTAATTAAGGATTTTAATTCAGCTAGTCACGCCAATAATTTGCGTACACACAACAAATTTTTCTCATTACGACGTAGTAATCGGCAATTGTGGGCTAAAACTCACCATTCACACACATTCGTTCATTAATACATTTTTTTTTTCAAATAATGATGATCTAATCGATGATATTTGAACTATGATACTTTGAATATAAAATATATTTCGCGTTGTATAAATTCACTTTTTCACACCCTATATGTATTTTTTAAATGTAAACAATGTTTGTAAATCCCAGGCTCTAAAGATGATCTCAATAAAAGATCGAAACGTTGGCACGATAAAGAAAATGTTTATCTGAAACCTATATCACACCAGACCGCATCTCACGATATCTGACTAATTATCGATTAACGGTCACTAATATCCACATATTTCATTTTAATGTTTTTAACAATCATAAAAATATACCCGATTAAGGACCGTATTTAATTTCAGACTAGATATTTTGAAAAACTCATTTTAACTTGACTTGAAATGACAGGCTCTCTCACCTTTTAATTAATTTATTATTATTTTATTTTAAAAGAATTCAGGTTTACAGAATTGTTACGTTATATGACAAATTAGTCCAATTGTACTAACACAACAAAGGCTTAAATGTGTAGTTATGTTCATGCATAATATCCCAATAATTTGAGCAATTAGCCTGTATTCGGTTCAATGATGAAACTGTTGCTGTCCTTAGCAATGGCCCGTTAACTCAGGTTGGAAATAGCAGATGGTAGCCACAAAGTGTTAACAAAAGAGGATGAGCCCACCATATCGACAAACAATGTCATGGAAGAGTCGAAAACATTTAGAGTGAGCCGGGAGGCATTTAGTTTCTGACATGCTCCTGCCATCCCACGATCCCCCGCCGTTCGCTGCGTGTCTAAGGTTAATGGGCTTTGTGTGTGCCTACACTTTATGGGTAAGTTGGCCCGGAGAAACCCTGTCTGAGGCAGTACTTCTCCCATTACTAACCTAAAACAGCTCTCGGATTTAATTGTCTGACTGTCACATTTTGAGGAGGGATGGCCCTGCTACTTCATTTGCGAACAATTTAACAGCGAACTCAAAGGGAATATATATTTTGCTCACAGTTAGCACACATTAACTAAAACGTCACGGAACCCAGGTCAATCCTCCAATACCATGAAAAATGTGAAATTTTGCTAGAAAACGAGTGGATAACTCTAAAGAAACATAAGTACGTCACAATCAATAACTTTATGAAGGAAGGTTAAATTCTAAATATTGGATATGTGATTTTAAATATTTTAAGAATAAATAATAATTAAATAATAAATTGTTAATATTAAAAAATGTAAATAAAAAATTATTCAAAAAATGATAATATTAAAGAATAAATAATAACATTATACATCAATAGCATATAATATATGATTTTAATTAATTTATTATTTGGTTAAATAATTTTGCAGACAAAAAGTTGCTCGATGTGTCTCATACTGAAAACATGTCATGCTGTGGCTCCCTACAAGGAGCGTGTAGACACGCCATTTAATCCGAAAGTGTTACTCGAACACTGCATCGGGTTTTTTGGGACCCCTGTTCCGCTTTTTATTGGGATTTTTTTTATTGTATATAGTATGTCTTATGTGTTGTGTGTCTTTATGATTTTTCTTAGTGCATGTATTTTTTAGCGTGAATGGCGAGGGTTGAGGGTGAAATATAACGTCATCATTGCCTCTCGGGCTTTGTGAGCGTATGAGGGTTTGTTTGTGGTCGATGGCGGAATATTTATAAAAGTACTCCATCGACCACAATCTAGATTCGTTTGAGTATTGGTCGGAGGAGGAATACCAGTACTCCATCGACCAAACGGAATGAGTGTATTGTATTTATGTGTGTCACGTTCAGATTTAAATGAACCGCCATGCCCCTCCACACACTCAAACAGTGCAAGGAGTAGGGCCAAGAAAGGGCTGTTTTTTCCAAGTGCTGAAAACAATTCCCTTTCTGTCGTGTGTGGGTAAACAGGTATTTTCGGTAAAAAAGGAAAAATTTGGTGTGCATGTGAGTTAAATTATTATTAATTTGACGTCAAAACAAAAATAATAATTGTAATTTAGTTTTAAAAGGAAATATATTTTTTATAAAGAAAAATAAAAGAAACAATATTTTATTTTAAAAATTGTGTTCAAAGTTTAATTCTATTTTGTTTTTCATTTCGTGGTCAAAAATTTAATAATAATAAAAATTTCTTTATTTTACTTTATAAAACTATAAAACGAGCATTAAATTCCATTTTTAAAAGTAAGGTTTGTAAATTTGAGATAAGCTATTATATGATAAAAGGATTCGTTAAATTAAAAAGGATGATTAATAAAATATATTGCCATTTTATGTGAAATAAATTGTAATTAAAGATTCAAATTTCACGAACATCGGGTGTCGTATTTATTTTGATTTAAATGAAATATTCAAGGTGCCTGACCAATAAATGAAATTGTGGTCAACTCCGATGGTAAAAACTTCAGGGACCTTGTTTTCGATTTTCGAATTCAGGCCCAACAAAAAGAAGAACGAAGCACGCTACATTACATGTGTATGAATCTATTTATTTGTACGGATGTAGTGTTTTAAAGGGTAAATAGAATATAGACTTAGTCGAGGGCTAGATCTAGCTAAACCTAGATGTCAGAAACCCCAGTAAAAAAGCATATAAATTGAGAAGTGGAATTGAATTGTACAGTCCTGAGTGGAGAAGTTATTAATGGCACACTGACTATGCTATCGCTCAGGATAAGATCAGGGGACCTAGGCGTTTCAGTCGGCGTTAAAGATGACATCAAGAGTAGCAGAGCAAATTGGGTTTTTAAGTACTAAATCCATTGAGCGAGGGGTGGAATGTGTTTGTTTGTTTTGATTTGTAAGATTGGGAATTATAATAGATGTTGACATCGTGCTCACGAGCTTATTGATATACAATGAGCTTTTGCGATTCCACGGATCGTTTTTGGACTGTGAGGATTGGATTGGACGTGGAGTTGGATGTTTCGGTTCTGCCCCTTATTTCCATACAATCGATTTATTGGAGATTACTCTTTGCAACGTGTATTTTGGACGTCTAAAATTCGAGGGAAAAGTTTTATCGGATTAAGTTCTATTAAGTACCTACCATTGAACTCTAGTACAAGGATACCACGAAATGCGTTCGTCGACCGTACGTAGCGAACACAGTTTGTCCTGGGTTGAAGGAGGTAGGAATGCTTTCCGTCATGCTAATTATGCGTAACACTCTGCAGAACATATTCTCTTAATGATCATACAAACAGTTTCCCTTTGTACTCGAGGATAGGTTGAGACAGAAAAACGGAAGGGAACAACTTACGCAACTCAACTTACGTTGAATGAATATAAAAAAATATATTTTGCTTATTATTTAGATATCGTGAGATTCGGTCTGGTGTGATGTAGGGATCAGAAAAACATTTTCTTTAACGCGCCATCGTTTCGATCTTTTATTGAGATCATCTTCAGGGCCTTTGTAAATCCCAGGCCTTGAAGATGATATCAATAACAGATCGAAACGTTGGCAGGATAAAAAATGTGTTTTTCTGATACCTACATCACACCAGACTGCATCTCACGATATCGGAATAATTGTCTATTGACGGTCACTAATCTCTACACAAATATATTTTGAGTTGTATAGATTCACTTTTTCCACATCCTGTATATATTTGTTAAAATTAAACAATGTTTGTAAATACCAGGCCCTGAAGATGATTTCAATAAACATCGAAACGTTTGCACGATAACGAAAATGTTTTCTGAAACCTTCATCACACCAGACATCATCTCACGATTTCTTAATAATCAAGTTACAAAATTGACGACGGGGGCCGCGGGCATATATTAATTAACGACGAATTATATCACCTAAAAAACACAAATAAAATAACTAAAGGCAAATTTTTCATTTTTTTTTTTTTATATTTGTTAACAGTGTATTTTAATCTATATTTATATTCGTAGGTTAATAAGCTCTCCTTTTCGTGTGTTTCAGCCGGAGGAGTTGAACACCACGGATTGCCGATAATCTTATACGTTCATGGGGAATCGTACGAGTGGAATTCTGGCAATCCGTACGACGGCAGCGTGCTGGCGAGCTACGGCCATCTCATTGTCGTGACGATTAACTTTCGCCTCGGCATCCTAGGTAAGTAAGTTCCACCCCGTCGTACAATAGGGAAAATAACATTCTGCGTAATTATTCCCTCCGACCACCGTTTCTAAACAAAGCCTCCCCTCCTCGACGAAGAGGCCGCAAATAAAAGTAAACGCAATTAGTGACACTGGGGACTTAGCGGACAAAACGCAAATACAATCGTAAGCTTCTTTCCTGCAACACAATGGCGGAAATGAGCTGGGAAAACTCAATTTGAGCAAACTTTGGATAAACTAGTTATCTAAAATGTGGGATAGGATTAGCCATTTTTCTTACAATAAACCGGGCTTATCTTTATAACAATTGCGTTATGAGTATGATATAATTATGAGTTAATTTTCCATTCCCTTAATCCAACATTTATCTCAACTACCATTGAAATATATTTTATACTAATATCACATTGAAAAAAAAAATATTTAAAACGAAAGTATTACAGTATTAATTCAAAAGTCTAATTTTTTGCAACTTGCATTTGAAGAAAAGAAATAACCTATTATATTTACATGTTGGTCCAAATAATCAAAATTAATACGTTAATACTTTTCATAGTTGAGTTGAAAAATTTGTGTCATGAGTGGGAGTCGAACCCAAGACTTCTGGATCAGTAGGAGCCATTCTACGTCTGATTTGGTGTCCTGTTGTCGAGAAAATTCCAACAAAGCATTGGATAGAGCTGGACGGATTCCTGACCGTATTGTTATTTTGGAAGCTTATAAAGTAAAAATATTTTATTGTGTTATTGTGACAAAATTGTCATAAATCATAAAAAACAGCAAATATTATATTGAGCAAGAAAAAAAAAATAATGTAAGCTTTATAATAACATGTAAATACTCAACAAACATATGGTATTTGTTTGGGTTCCTAGTCATGTCGGCATTTCTGGAAATGAAAAAGCTGATCAACAGGCAAGAAATGCTGCAAACCATCCACAAAGAACAGATCAATTTCTTCTCCGTTCAGACGATATAGTCGCTTATGTTAAAAGCATTATCAAACGAAAATTGGCGGCAAGATGGAATGCCTGTAGAGATAGTATGAAGAAATTAAGCCAGCTGTACATAAATGACCAACTGAGGATCCTGCGAGAAAACAACTTTTAATTCTCTCTAGATTACGAATCGGTCATATCAGGTTAATCCATAATAGACTTTTAGAAGGCAACAACCTTCCAACTTGTTCCTCATGAACGGAACCCATAAAACTTTGGAGCGTTATTGCCCAAAATATAAACATGAAACTGAAATTTTGGAACTGAAAGTAAAAAATAAAAAAACGTTCAATCAAGCAAAGTCCCTAATAGGCTCTGGCCTCATTTAAAACTTTTGCTGAATATGTACTTTTGCTGAAAAAGTAAAAATGGGCACGAAAGAAATAGGTTGCCAGACGGAGTCGGGGAACAACTCACTGACCGTGATCCAAAATCCGTCATCTTGCCTAAAAGAATCTAAACCGCAAATGGTACCATGGTCCAATGTTCCATTATGGAACCTCCTGCAAATGTTTTTGTCCCCACTCGACCTCCTCCTTCACGATCATCACTCAACTCTCCTCTCCCTCATTCTGTTTCTCCGATTAATGGAGAACGTCAAGCAAGTTTATCCCCAAAAACTCCCCCCAAAATTGCGACGCCCCCCAAAAAATAAGAGGGGCTGGAAACAGGGGAGGCCAAGGAAAAAAGTCGTAGAAAATCTTAAGTAGTCAGTTTAGCTAAACTAACAGCTAACTCGTGTTAAGTAGAACGTTGAAAATTTAGATTAATATGGAATCAATCATCCAATGGAATGTGAGAGGACTGAAAAATAATTATTGCTTTTTGAAGAGGATCATGGAGGACCATACTCCTTTTATCATTGCCCTTCAGGAGACTCACCTTAAGAAAACGGAATCCTTTACGTTGAGAGTGTACAACGTTTTTTCCAAAGAGGCTGAGGTTTCTGAAGGGGGTAGAGCTCATGGTTAATTTAAAAAAGACCATTATTTAAAAAAAAATCATGATCCATAATAATTTTTTGTCTCATTAGTTTTAAATGTTATTCATCATGAAGATACATTTTCACCTATATTTCCTTAGTTTTGTTCGTCTTTGTCATGACGTACGGTTTTTCTTAAGTTAACAGCACTTAAACGTAAATTGACATAAAGTTAAATTTGAATTGCTGAATTTAGAAACTAAAACTTAGAAACTTAGTAAAGCTTCTGTATTTCCATGAACCTTTAAGATATTTTCTTTATGGCTTTATTTTTCCCCTCATGAAAAATATTTATTCAGTGAATTTTTGTTTTGGCAACGCGACAAATGTTTTTTTGAAGTTTTATTTAACTAAAAACAATCTTAAAAGTTATAGAAGATGGGGTGATTATGTAGGCCAATTCGATTTTTGTAATTGGACCAGGAGCTGTGCTAATGGCCCGTCGGTGCTGAAACCTTTATTGGCTGGAATTTCGATAAATCGAAAAGATATTTCCTTCACGAAACGCCACACCTTCTTTGAGGTAAGAAGTAGGACAAGAAGTGAATCTTAAAAGTTTATAAGTCTACTTGCAAGTACATATATGTCGTGATAAGCGCCGTGCCGTAACGGTTGCGGCCACCGAGTTTATTACGGTTAAAAGTTTATAGTTTAATAAAAGAAGAAGATTTTTTATACAAGTGTCTCTTTATTAACTGGAGCAGAGGTTTTATATGTTTTGTCGGGTGTTTATTTCGTTCGAAAGTTCTTTTCTTAATGAAGTCAACTTAGTGAAATTAAATTAACATTTAATTACAGGCTTATGTATTGTTTAAATGTTCTTTTATTTCTGAACGGGCAATTCTCATAGTTTTTAAATTTTAAAGAATTTTTTCATGTGTAAAATTACATCTGTTGGAATTCAAACTGTTGGAATTCACGCAAATAATCAATGATGAGGTTTGATCGCAAAGAAGTAGAAGAAATATTTTATTTCATTCTTAACTGAAACCAACAAGCATTACCATTTTTTTAGCTTTGTGAATCAATTTATATCCACTTTTTTGTAATTGATCAAACGCTTGTAAATATTTTCTTTGTAATTTCGATAAACTTTACAACTATTAATCAACATAGTCTTGCGTCTTCTATGATAAAAGCGAATTTGCATTAGATTCCCTAAGCCCTCTAAGCCCGACGTTCCTCCTGTAATCCGGTGGACGATGATTGTATAGACGTTATTCTGGAGGAGTTCGGTATTAAGTTGGTCTGATGACAAAACCGGTATTATTGGCCCTGGGGCGGTTTGCTAATGGCCTGTTGGTGGAGAATTCCGTTTTGGATGGAATTTTGACGCTTAAATCGAAAAGTTGTCTCCTGCTCCTTCACGAAACGCCTCCCTTTCTTTGAATATGCAAGCACCCGATTTAATCACGACAAGACGAAACTCCCTCCCCCCCCTGTTCAAGATTTACCTTAACATGTGAACCAATTAAGCACGCCAGGGAAGGTAACTTGGAGAGACTCGTTGTAAATTGATGCGGCCGGTAATTAATTAAACATTTATTCCTCGCTTTACATTTATTAAAATTAAATATTACAATGTCGGACTCTGATAGAAGTAATTAACTTATATTGTCGTACTTTTACATTTTGAACGGATAATTTCGAACGTGTTACATTAATTTTTTGTATGCGTCTGTTTAAACGAATAATTAATTTTAACATTTATTATTGACTTAAATGATCGAATTATAATTGGATTGCGAAAATGTTGCTTCATAAGTTATCGCTCGCTTACTGTATTTTAATTTTTCCTGTGTAAATATTTATTGTGTATGAATTTTCACAGTCTGCCGGAGATATTACAACTATTAGAAATAATTAATTAATATTTACGTAAGTTATTGGTTGAAAGGAATTTTTCGGTTCCGGTCAATCGGATTACGAACTTTAATCAATTGGAAATAATATTATTGCTACTACTCTATACTAATTACTATTACTAAAGGAATATGCCCGTTTTGTAAAAATAAAATTATAATTATTCAGATATCATGAGATGTGGTGTGGTGTGACATAGGTTTCAGAAAAACATTTTCTTAGCCGAGCCAACGTTTCGATCTTTATTGAGATCTTCTTCAGAGCCTGGGAATTACAAACATTGTTTAAATTTTAGAAATTCATACAGGACGTGGGAAAAGTGAACAATGAAATAAAATTTTATATTCAATCAAAGTATTTCTACTCACTGAAAGTATTTGTTCTGAGCGTAACTGTGATTGAATATAAGAAAAAATTATTTGCATTGTGATTCACTCTTACTAAAATTCACTTTCTTCCACATCCTACATGTATTTTTTAAATTTAAACAATGTACAAAAATCCCAGGCCCTGAAGATGATCACAATAAAGATCGAAACGTTGGCACGATAAAGAAAATGTTTGTCTGAATCCTACATCACACCAGACCGCATCTCACGATATCTGAATAATTATATATTATAATACGTATCCATATATGTCAGAGCGACCGTCTATGTCCCTGTCTGTTCTTTGTACGTCACTTGAATAAATTCAAACCATACAAATCAAGAATGCGTAGTGCGATTGCTATTCGCATTACGTCTGTTGTAATTGAAACGCACCTGTTGAATAAATAATTATTACGTCATGTCTAGGGAATTATCGATTATTTCGGAGGTAGCATTAACCTATGATTGTTAACGATTAGATGATAAGATTTGTTAAATATAAGATTTATTCTCAATTAGTTGAAAGATATTAATTAAGGAGCACGAAAACTAGTGAATTTAATAAGTTAAAATGAAGTATATCTCCACTAAAGGTCTCCGGGGCCATTTCATTTGTCGGCGAGAATCAAATAAATTACGCGACATTTGAAAAATGGCAAAAAAGGAGGGAAACTCAAAAGGTGGGGTTGAGATGGGAGGTTGGTGTCCGAGTGGATCGAGGTCAAGATAACTCAAGTGGTAGACCAACGTCGGGTCTAGCCGAAGATCGTTGGTTCGAATCCCACTCGTGACACTGACTTTTTATCTCAACTAAAAACCTTAAGTAATTGAAAGAACCACGAAAAGTGTTAAAAAATTATGTCGCGTTGGATAAATACACATAATAATTATTATTTACCACTAACCTTTCCACCTTCCATATTCCAGGCAGTATCAGTGCTAAGATGTCTGTTCTGTGCTGGTGAACTGCTATTTAGGATTTTGTCACTGCTCAAAATAGTTTAAATCCTTTCATCAGGAAAAGTCCTCCGTAAGTGAGAATCTAACTGTATAAGGACTTTGGAAAAAAATAATAGACCCTTTGCTTTCTTTTAATAAACTATTTTTTAGTCAGGTTTGCTGAACATACAGCGTAGAGTAAATAAGCACTGCTTTTACGATTACTGGATATTTACACTAAATGCATCGTCCTTACTAAACCTGTTTTTTTCTCTCTTCGAAAACCCGTAGAAAATTTTTGTCATAAAAAAATTGACGGTTCTTCATCACCTTTGTCAAAAAAATCCGCGACTGGAAAACAAATTACTTTAAAAGACAAAAAGATGTTAAAAATTAAAGTTAAAAGTCCGTAATGTAATATCTATTTTTATTAGTTTGTGCAACTTTAATAAATAATTCGCAAAATCGAATTAAAAGGATATCACCTTGGAATATCCACATGATGGATTATATTTCCTCTTAAATTCGCGTTGATATTGTTCAAAACCGTATGTTGCATTAGTAACGGACCACCGAGCACGTGTTTAATATTCAGTTATTGTTCTCTGTAATTGTATCCTGAAGAGGACCACTAACTTTTTGAAGTTTAATTAAACGTATCGGTCGATATCAAATCAATTTCATAAATCGCACTTGGCAAAGCTTCATTGAGGATGAAATATTTAATATCTGATTGCCCAACTAAGCGCGTCTCTCATTCTAAGCCAGTCACTGATTTATGAGTTAAATTGAATTTGATACTAGATTATTTCTATTTGCCCTCAACGTTGGTGTACTTTAATACGAGTTGCACTAGCTTATTCCAATGCTTTATTAACTATTTATATATTGGATTTTTGTCTAAATATGAAAATATCGTTTGCTTCACATAAATCGATAGATTCGAATATGTATTTCCTGTGTATGTATTTTTTGCTTTGGAACATATAATACTAATTTTAGGAGGAAAAGCCTAAAATATATTATCAGCAGGTAAATAAAGCATTATCACATTGAAAAATGTATTTTATATTTATGTTCGCTCTTATATACATACACATACGGAGTTGAGCCTATCACGTCTCGGTATGGCGGTAGTAATTGGAGCTTTTGAAATTTACAATAAATTAGGTTAATTAGTGCGGTGGAGCACTCGATATTCCTCCATCACCCTTTACAACTGTTCTAACTAACCTATTAGAGTCGATGGGGTATTCAATAATCCGCCTTCAGCCCTCTCACACTACACATTTCCGTCCATGAACACAAAAGGTAACCAAAATTATTAGTTCTGTATACGATAGAATAAGCCTGTTTCCTCCCAACATCGGAATAAGGGACTTGAAAAATATGTAAATCATGTATATGAAAGAAGTTGTTTACGCCTAGAGAGATTATTATTTTTTTGTTTTAAATGGTCTGGGTTCCGAGACGGAATGGTTTGAAAAGAAAATGGGAAAACTTGTTAATTTAATTAAAAGGTGAATTGTCCGTCGTCTTTGAACTCGCTGGGCCGGACAAACACATCCTTATCGCCGTCTAATCCGTAACTCTAGCCGATAACGAGGAAGGTGCGGGGGCGGCGGCAGTAGTAGAATAATACAATTCGAAGACGCACGCAGAACGATTGCCTTTGTCACGTTTTTTTTCTGAGCGAAAATAACCAGCGTTGGTCACGCACGCCTGAAACACTTCATCGTAAGAAGAATTCGGATCGGACCCTCTCCGATCGCCGACTCTGGAAGTTGACGCTACATCCGCAGATCTGCTCCATCCGAAGACGCGACAGTACGCCGACATCGCCGCACGCCTTACTACCGCCACATCTTCATACAGGTCAGACCTTTCCTTCTGCCGGCCGGTACCTCTCGCACCAAACTGTTTTCCCGTTAAAGAGTCTCACGACGTTCACGCGTTATCATTGAACACTGGTTTGATTCGTTTATTAATTTGTCTTACAGAAAACATTTATTTTATTTTTGTCTATTTTCATAATTTAAAGAAGATTTTATTTATTTTAATTGATTATTTGTATGATTTCGTAGAGGTTTAATGATTTGGTTTGAACCAAGTATATATATTTATTTTCTCTTGACCCTGGCCAGGTCGTATTATTATTTTGTAATATATCTGTCACTTTATATACATGTATTTTATTTCGCTTTGCCCATCAAACCATTCTGTCTAGGAATGTCCAGGAGTTTGCTTGATCCGGCAAATTTGAACTGAACGGTAAGGAGCGTTGTTTCCAATCAAGGTAAACCCCTTCTTCCAACAGAAGTATTGATGAATACCTTGAAAAATATATAAAAACATGTATATGAATGAAGTATAGAGGAAGGACTTCAAAAATATATGAAGAATAGAGAAAGAATTTCAGAAATATATAAAACATGTATATGAATAAAGTATAGAGGAAGGACATCAAAAATATATGAAACATGTATATAGGACGATGTCTAGAGGAAAAATTTTGAAAGTATATAAAAACATGTATATGAATGAAGTACAGGGAAAGAATTTCAAAAATATATAAAACATGTATATAGAATGAAGTATAGAGGAAGGACTTCAAAAATATATGAAACATGTATATGAATGAAGAATTGAGAAATACTTTCAGAAATGTATAAAACATGTATATGAATAAAGTATAGAGGAA
>CM077099.1:25601241-25663918 GCA_039619505.1 Cimex hemipterus
ATATATGAAACATGTATATAGGACGATGTCTAGAGGAAGAATTTTGATAGTATATAAAACATGTATATGAATGAAGAATAGAGAAAGAATTTCAAAAATATATAAAACATGTATATAGAATGAAGTATAGAGGAAGGACATCAAAAATATATAAAACATGTATATAGGACGATGTCTAGAGGAAGAATTTTGAAAGTATATAAAAACATGTATATGAATGAAGTATAGAGAAAGAATTTCAAAAATATATAAAACATGTATATAGAATGAAGTATAGAGGAAGGACTTCAAAAATATATAAAAACATGTATATGAATGAAGAATAGAGAAAGACTTTCAGAAATGTATAAAACGTGTATATGAATGAAGTATAGAGAAAGATTTTCAAAAATATATAAAACATGTATATGTAATGAAGTTTAGAAGAAAAACTTTAGAAATAAATAAATTATGTATATAGATGAAGTATAGAGGAAGAACGTGAAAAATATATAAAACATGTATATAGAAAGAAGTATAGAGAAAAGAATTTAAAAAATATACAAAATATGTATATGAATAAACAATTTACGCACAGAGATTATCCATAACAAATAAAATACAAATTTTTACATTGTATTAAAAATTATGACAATTCTTGCCAATCTATCTGGTTTCCATTCAATACCACAAATGAATCGTTTTGTACAGATGAAAACTTTACTCGACATATAATTACACATGCAATAAACATAATGAAATATTTTTAAAATTATTGATGAGTTGGGATTAGGACAATAAATAATGAAGATGTAAACCAAAAAAACAGAAATATAACTATTTGGATTATAAATGTAGTTACGATTTGGTATTTATAAATTTATTATTATTTACTTAATTAATTCTGTGGTGGAGGATTTTAGCGACAGTACCTTTGCAAACGCCGAAGGAAATGGCGTGAAACAACGACGAGGAGTGTAGAAAGAGAGTGAGTTTAGACATTAACCTGATTTGTGACGCACAGAAGTCGCAAAATTTCAGGATAATGCGAGTTGGTGTTAGCATTTCGCGGTGCAACCATACCGGAATAAGGGACCAGTTTTTCCAAAAAAAACAAAAAAAAAAACAATAAAGTGGAGGTGTTTTCTCACCTGAGGATTTCCCGAGAGTATTCCATTGATGACAATGTTATGTTCATAAAAGCACCTTCCAGCGTCGCAAATCCAAGAGGAAATATGCATACCTGGATACATCTAATCCGGAATACACGGATTTAATTTCGAAAGCCGTGCACAATGCTCGCAGAAAGTCAATTAAGTTTAACTTAGTTCGGGGACGAAAGGGGCGCGGGTAGGATCCCAGGGACAGGGTCTAACTTTCTAACTTGCCAAACGCTGCGGTATTTCAATCAGGTTCGTCCTCCTCTCTTCTAGAAAACTTGGGCTCGTTTTTCTTTAATCTCCGCCGTTGGTCTGGTGCCGGAGGGCGGTATCCCGGCTTTATTTAAGCCATTGAAAGTAAAAATTTAATCTTGTTCATCCCCAAAAAACTAGGAAAAAGTATTGTCCCTTTTCGATACTAATCCTTAGAATTTAATTTACCGATAACGGTGAAATTCGAATTTACTAGTCAGGAATCCTAGCTCTTTCTAGTTATTTAAGTGCACTTGTTATTTCAGTTGATAACTCGTGGTTCTGGGTTCAATGTAACGGAAATTTCCCATTTGTTCGATCTCTTTTGATGTAAAGGTGAAACATAACAACGAAATTGACATGAACGGGACTATGGCCACAAACTAATATGTAAGGAAATTACTATTTTTAACATTTTATGTAAGAAATTTATATATTTATTGTCAATTTTTTAAGTTATATTACTGCTCAACATCTTGTTTATTCTCTAACCTCTAAAGAACACTTGGCCGCTTAAAAAATCTCAATCATTTGTAAAAGAAATGCATTACTCTTATTTATTCTTTTTTTTTTTTTAATTTATTAACTCCGTTATATTTGTGAGAATTATGCACTCGTAGAATTACGGGACGAATTTAGCCCCATCTCATTGAGATGACGAATGAATGATTGATTTCGGATTAATAATGAACGTGGGGAAATGTATTTTTTTGCTTTGCAATTAATTAAGGTTTTTAGTTGAGATGGTAAGAAAGTCAATGGCACGAGCGGGATTCGAACCCGCGACCTTCTGCTAGATCCGACGCTGTTCTGTCACTTGAGCTTTCGTGATCTCGATCCACTCGGACATCAATTTCCCATCTCAACCCCACTTCATGAGTTTTCCCTCCTTTTTTGCCATTTTTCAATTCTCATTTTTTGCTGGCAATTAGTGAATTTAATACATTTTTACAATTTTTTACAAACTTTTTTACATACATAGAAATGAAATGAAGTAAGTCCGGGAGCAACGGAGAATTAACGGTTTGAAATTATCAAATTGACCTATTTAAAAGATAATTAATTAATTAACGGCCTGGCCTGCAAAGGTCGAAAAAGGAAAACATCATATTTACCAGTACATACATAGAATAAAATAAACAATAAAATGAATTTTGAATTTACTACATTTTACACTGTGAGTTGCTTTTGAATTACATTTTACAAACAAAATTAATTGGATGGTTACATAAATTTTAGCATATTCTTTGTTATTTCTAATTTTACTTTTAATCTATTTAATTTCGATGTTAGGTATTATTATTACGGACTGTTGAAAGTTAAATTGAAGGAAGAAGGACCATTTTGGGATGTAAGTAAGAGAAAAGTACAAAGCTTCATCTAGCGGTGGTTCCGGTTCCAGAGATGCACTGATACTTACTTGGATAGCAGAGGCAATGTAGACAAAAAAAACGCGTAAAGGGGGCGAGGACCGTCTCATCGGAAGGCAGAACAAGAAGAAAGAAAATTTAAACCAGTCAGCTGCGTATTGTGTCGATTCCTTATGTTTCCAGAGCTTATTGACACTAAATCAAAATTTTAAACGTTTTAAACTAATACAACGAGGAAAACACACATATTCTTCCTGCTTCGTACGTCAACCTAGAAAAAGCCATGTCGATTTCATCTGCATATTCTAGGTTTTGAGTGTATTAAGTTCTTCAGTCGACCCATTTAATTCTAAAATGATTAACTTTAGCAAAAAAATGTTATTAGAGAAACCTCAAATTAATTTCGGCTAGGGACCGCTCTGGGGTACCAGATTTAACCTAGCATTTTCTTCTAGCTCGGAAATTACACTAAATTGTTATTGTAATCCCATAAATTTATTGTACGGGAAGTTGTAGCACTTTTACTAAAAGAAAAGTTTTGATAGGATCTGCAATTTCTAAGGTATGCCTGTTTTTATGAGGATCGTTGAAGAATCGAGTGTATGCCGATACATATTCCGTATTGAGAGGCCAATTGGAAAACTATGCCGTGATTTGCAGCACTCTAGCATTAAACGCAAAGAGCCTATGTGAACATGATAAAACCAACAATACATAATTACAGCTGAGTAATATAAAAATAAAATGGACTTGTTGATGGTAAAAAAATCCTTTTTGTAAAAAGAATTGTTTTTTTTTCCAAAATTAATAAAAACTAAACCTAAAAGCAACCCCATAAAGCTTACCCTATTTTTTTCTTTTTTTGGCCGGCTAACTGCTTCGGTCATCGCCGGCACCACGCGTATATCTTTCTCACGTTTGAAAAATTCTTACTTTTTGCTGATAACTTCATTTTGATGGCGTACTCACCGGACCTTACGGTGTTTTGTTTGCATTTCTCTATATATCCCCTCACATGTGGTAAACTGAAGCTATTGAATTATTTGACCCTTTACATACACACATTCATACTAATAAACCTAATTTCCTAATATTACTCTAAAGTGGAGGTCGGTAAGATGGTTCTAACCCTACCGGCCTCCTTCTATTCTCGCTAATAAATACATTCGAACGGTATGTACAAATTCCACTTACCATATTCTGAGACGATTCCTATCCTAAATTAACTTGCTAATACTAATCCTCTACCAAATAAACGGAAAGGACCATCTTTGATCACACAAAGCGTACCCGCTCATTCGTCTTCTCGTCAGTCAGAAATGTTAGATCCATTGAAATAAAATAAACTCCAGAATCGAATTTCTATAATAGAAACATGATATCTTTATTTAAAATAAAAAATTTAGTGTCATTTCCAAGCTAGATGAAAAAGTTATATTAAATCTCTTAAAATGCGATCTGTATCCACAAATAAATTTGGGTATAAGACCATATTTTCGTAAAGTTAATCGTTTATAAATTAAATTGGTAGACTGTATAAGTTAATATAATTTAGATCTTGTAGACCAGCATATTATGTTGGGAAGTAATACAGTGGTCAATTAATAAAATTTTCTTCCCAATCTATAATGTTTTAAAAATATTCCAAAAGGAAAAACTCTCTGAACATAGAAAATTGTTTCTGGAAAGAACTCCACCCCGAAGAAAGAGTGTTTTCTTAATTTATTTGCTAAAATAAAGGACTTCTTAAGAGGGAACTTTCCTTTCATTCCCATTAACAAAAGCGACGGAAATGAATTCGCGGAAAAATTCATTAAGCCTGAGCCAGTGGAGACCCTTAATTAAACCGACGGAAAACTGAAATCTCTTTGAAATCCGTGGATGCGGCAGACAATATCGCCGTAAAGTCGATAGGAAGCAAACGATGAATGCGAAACCCACAGATGGGAAACAGTACTAATAATAATAGTACTAACAATAGAGGCAACAGCGTCCAGCGAAGTTGGTCGCAAATGATATTCCAAACCACTGTTTTCCGTACAGCAGTTATAGGTTTACAATCGAGTTTAGACTAACCGGATCTTGCCTTCATAAAAGGGAACGACGCCCCGTAATCATCAGTGACCGGAATTTCTTCTTTCCGAGCAGAGGATGAGCAGGTACGCTAGCGTTACTCGAGGTAAATGGATCGTCCCAGTAGGGATTTGCGGTGGTCCCGGAATAATTGGACAAAATAAATTTACATCATTCCGAGGGGTCGGGTGTAAGGGACACTTGTCTGAAGTTAGGCCCTAGGGGTCTAACTAGAGGTAATTGAATGAATAGAATGTCTCGCCATTGCTCATTCCGATACAGCCAATCTTCTGGAAACGAAAAACTCATCATGGTTCAAGCCCCTCTTTCGGTATCTTCCAACATAAAATATTAAACTCAGTAATACATTAATTCATCCATAGGTAGTCTAAAAATAATCGCCTCACTTTGACAAATTATTTTAATTGTTTGGTCAAATCATTAGCAAAATTTGATGATTTACAGTACAAAGTCACCGTTTTGATCGCGTGTTGACAGTTTTCTCTGGTCCAGCAAAGTTATTAATGCTTAATTAATTATTCTCAATTAATTATTCTTTTTATGTAAGTTTTTTGTTTTGGCTCAAATGAAAAAGTCAGTGTCACTAGCGGGATTCGAACCCACGACTTGCCGGCAAAATACGTCGCTTCTCTACTACTGGAGCTCTCGTGGCCTCGATCAACTCGGACACTAATTTCCCTTCTCAACCCCACCTTTTGATTTTCCGAGTAGATCGAAGTTACGATAGCTCAAGTGGTAGAGGAGCGGTGTATCTAGTCTAAGAAGGGGGTCGTGGGTTCGAATCCCGCTCGTCACACTGACTTTTTTATCTCAACTAAAAACCTTAATTAATTGATAAATATTAATTGGTCAAGTGGACCACGAAAATTAATGGAATTAATCTTTATGTAATGCATTGCACGAGACAAAAAAGTCAATGTCACGAGAGGGATCCGAACCCACAACCTTCGGCTGCTTTATCCTTTGAGCTATTTTCCCTCCTTTTTGCCATTTTTGAAATTTCGTTTAATTTATCTGATTCTCGGCAACATATTAGTTGGCCATTGGGAGCTGTTTATGAAGTTAGACTTCGTTTTACTTATTAAATCAAATATATTTAGTGTACAATTGACCAAATTACTTCACTCAATTACTTACTATTTTACGTGAAGTTTTGGCTGATTAAAAAATGTCAGCGCGCCAAGAGAGACGCCAAGACCCACTAACTTCGGCTAAATACGCCGCTGCTTTACCATTTCAGCTATCGTGAATCCGTGCGAAAGGTTGCAGGTTGAGATGGGGAGTTGGTGCCCGAATGGATCGCCGAGCTTTCCATTTATAGTAAGAGCAAAAAAATTTTAAAGACGTCGAAAAATTGGCATATTTAAGTTTGTAATAGATAATTTCAAATTTCTTTGAAAATCTACTAAGTCCGAACACTCCGAAATTCACCATATTATTCCCAATTAATTCAATTGAATCATCCAAAATAAACTTTATTAAGAAATCGATGTCAGGTGTGGTTTTTATCATTTAGATTCATACTATTTGCTTAATTAATTCTAAACTCATAGGAAAATGCATATTCAACGGAAGCGGATACTCGGACCCATGGATTTTTTTCCCCAGACAAACCAGTGCAGACCAGGTGACCAATCAACCGGACAAACAAAAAGGCAAATTAATTCCAATACGAAAAAGAAAAAATGCATATTTTACATGCATATTTTATTTCGGAATAAAGAAGTTGGATTGCTAATAAGAATATATATGCATATTTATTATTTCATGATTTTCAGTGTTAGAAGTAATGACCACTTTTTCACTCATAAAACCTCTGGGTCAAGTTTGTATATTATATTTATATATAGCTTTCTTTAGTCAAATTAGTACTTTTTTCTACCGATTTAATACTTTTCCCAACCAACTTAGTACCCTTCCCAAGCAAATTAATACTTTTCCCGAGTGATTTAATACTTTTCAAACGGGGTGGAGTAAAGGGGGATATTAAACATAATCATATTCTCAAGAAACAAAATTTATTATTCAAAATAAGAAAATTAATAAAATGAACCTTCTATTTCAAAATCAATGCAGGGACATTGAGCAACCTCTGATAGTAACTTCAATATCACATCCATGACAAAATTGAGCAATGTGTAGAATTTAAGGTGTTGACACTGCAACTAATCACTTCTGCAATGTCGTGTTCTGCAGCTGTCCCACTTAAAGCCCTCCTGGCTGATGCCTTTGTTTTAGAAAAAGGCTATTCAGCTGGGTTTAACATTGGGCAATATATTGGATTATATATTTACAAAATAATCAGGGTAGTACATTATTCTGTAATTACTAGGGCGTACTGTAACAGAAACTTATTTTGCGATTTCCTGCATAATCTTTGTGAGAGACTTAATGCAATGGAGCTGAACACTCTGTTCTCATAATGGATAATGCAGCCGTTCACAGAACGCAATATTTATGCAATGATGTAGATTCTTTTTCTCACACCGTCAAGTACTTGCTACCATATTCCCCAATATTAAACCCAGCTGAATATGCTTTTTCAAAAAAAAAAAAAAAAAAAAAAATCAGCCAGATTGATAGTATGATTATGTTCAATATCCCCTTTACCCCACTCCATTTCAAAAGAATTAAATTGCTCGGGAAAAGTACTAATTTGCTTGGGAAGGGTACTAAGTTGGTTGGGAACAGAAAAAAGCTATATTTTAATAATTATAATATATTTAATTTTTTTTTCAGGGGATCTCAAATTTCTTTGAAGTCCTTGGCAATGTATCGCCTGTATAATAACTAAGTATATCAATCTGTAGCAGCCATATTTAAGATAGTTCTGCCCAGATGGTGACCCTAAAATAGATCGAAAACTTTGCAGTAATCGTTTTTTTTTCTTTTTTTCTTCAAGGCCGTACCTTGATCCACAGAATTTCATCACTTACAGAAAAATTCAACAGAAATTTACAAACTCCTAAAATTCTCATATCGTTAAAGGTACTGGTATGAATTAGAATGTGATATATGAGAGGCGATGAGAGCGTATCTGTACCATTGTCAGACTCTACTACTTATTTTACGAAGAGAAAAAAAAATGCATTAAAGAAAATTTAGTTTTTGTTTCGATATTTATGACATACAGCATAAAATCCATGTTTCATTTTTTTTTCGACTTCTTGAACACTTTGAGTTTATCAAAAATCTATTCTAATTTATAATTATAGCCATACCGTTTTTATTTTCATTTTTAGGTTTTTGTTAATAATTGTTATTGGTAATTAGTTTTCGATTTGGTGGGGTCTGGCACCAAGACTTACATTATAAACTTAAATGCCTTATCCAAGAATTCTATTTAACTGACGGCAGAGATGGTGCGACACCAAAAAATCTTATGTTAGACCAATACATACCTGGCTACCGCAAGGAAGCCTTGTGGGTCTCGTCCTGTTTACCCTTATAATGCTTTTTTTACAACACATCCCTCACGTATTACCAACTGTGCGGATGGCAGCTAATTCATTTTCTAGCCTGAAGGCTAACCAACCCATTTTCCACATCCAATAACAATTTGATATGATCTAAGTTTCGTGTAAAACTTTTAGGACAAGACTTAATTAAAAAAAATGAATACAGTTGAAAATACATTTTTACCATGCTTTGTACTTCAATAACAAGGTTACCGACTACCATTCAAATCCCATATTTAGGACTACCTCTAGGCATCCTGGACGACTGATCTGAAATTTTCACACAAAATTTAAGAAACAACGACTTAAGAAAAGAATTGCATTAAAGAGAAAACGAACAATTTCAGAACGGAAATCTGTCAAAACGCAACTAGGTTTATACACGAGATCACTGCGACCACTCTGCTGTGGAATTGTCCCCAAGTGCTCAGATAAATGGGCAAACCTCCGCACTATTCATTACCACAACGCCACGAACATTTCTTCACTCAACGTACTGATCCGTTTTCGCATCCAAATATTTCCACATTTCCACATCAACCTCTTTATACATCATTAAAAATAAATAAAACAAAAAACCCTAAACCATGTATGTCTTCTCTTTACCACCCCGAAAAACTGCCACGTTTCTTTAAACGACGATGGATTCGGCATTCTTCCTTTAAATACTTCACTGAGTGCCAGCGTTGTTAATATATTATAAACTATAATATTCTAGGGCAATTTGACCAACTGGGAAAAAAATAAGCAGTTGGGAATCATTAACAGGTAGTCAGTAAATTTTAAAAATTTATTTACCATAAAAATCCTCTCCATTGTTTGCACGTTGCCATTTGGAGATTACCAGTATTACTCGCCCGGATCTGACAGCGGTTCGCTCATGGTTGAGAGAGTATGAAAGAGGGTATTTATCCTCATAGGAAAGGAAGAATTTGGTCGGATTGGACTCCTTGCCGATTTCCTAAAATTATAGGGACATTCGCGATCTTTATGTTAACCCTGTTGACTCTGTTAGATTCTGTAAGTTCGAGAAAAATGATGACGTAGACTTGTCAGAATCGGCTAGTTGCTCGAATGTTGCGAATGTTGAATTGTTAGGTCGAAAATGTAGTCACATTGCTATCCGTTAGGGCGTACGTAACCAACATGGCAGCCATGAATTTAACAGCTGTTCTTTGGCTACATGTATTTTTCCTCTTAAACATACGTTAATTAAATCAGACCAATACATTTCTTGTGTTAAGTTCTGACATTATACTCTCATTCATACCAGATAAATCCCCTATCCTACTACCTTATAGTAGTAATGAAAAAAAGGTAATAAAAAGTATAAAAAAGAAAAATCATCGTGGTTCTAGGACAGTTGTTTCAGTTAAATAAAAGTACCACGGTAATAACAAATGCAATAATCCCCTTTTTATAATTTTTTGTTTTCAAAAAAGTCAGAATGAACAAATAAATTTTTTTGATATTAAAATTCAATAAAAAATAGTATCAATCCTTTCTTTAACCAAAAAACAAACAATGCTCAATAAGCCTCTTTTTTTTGTAAAGATGAAAAAAATAAAAAAATAAATGTTACGCCGGCAATAACTAACAAATCATTTAACAAACGTACAAAAGAAAATTATTCAAATATCGTGAGATGCGGTCCGGTGTGATGTAGGTATCAGAAAAACATTTTCTTTATCGTGCCAACGTTTCGATCTTTTATTGAGATCATCTTCAGGGCCTGGGATTTACAAACATAATTTACATTTAGAAAATACATATAGAGTATGGAATTTATACAATGCAAAAATTATATTTTATATTCTATCAAAGTATTTCTACTCACTCAAAGTGTTTGTCTTCTGTGTAATTGTGCCATGTCGTGTTGAGAGTGCCAGTGAAATTTTACTGTTTCATGTTTATATATGTTTGATTTTGAAGTGGTGGGGAAGGAAGTGGGTATAGAAAAGACAATTTTGTATAGGTCGTCGGCTTCTTTGAGGTGAAAAGAGCCGACAAACGGAAACAATGTGTTGGTAATGTTTCAGCCACTTTATTATTTCAGGATTATGTAGAAAGGGATAAATGGGAAAAGGAAAATTAGATTGTTGGACAATTACAAAAGAAAACCTGAACAGTTTCCAGGCAATGACCGTATAACTCCTTTTCCACTCCGACGTGATGACAAGATATCCCTCCGCGAAAATAGATCGCCGAGAAAAATAAAATCAAGAGCCAAAGAACGATGAGAAAACCGCCTTTACTCCTCGCCTCACATTGCTCGTCTGGCCGGGGAGCCGCTGCGCATCCAACGAATTCTCGCGCACTCCGCTCCACGTTTGAAGGTGGTTATAACTTTTAGACGTTGGGATACAAGTCATTGAAGCTTGTCATTCGTTGGTACTTTCAAGTGCACAAATGGCATTTTGAATGAAATAAGTACTTTTCCTTTTATTTTTATTAACTTCTGGTATGTTACAATTTAACACGAAAGAAAACCAAAAGAAACAACAAAAAAACTTGAAGGATATTATAACTTTATTTTCGGTTCTACCAATCGCCACGAGCAGCATTGCGAAAAAATTAATGTTTGACAAGCTAAGAAAAGGATGGGATCCAGTTAACAAGTGTTAACAATTTGCAAACGTCGAGAATATCTATAATATTTTACTCTCTTTAAAAAAGTTAACGAAGTTTAATTTAATTATTTTGTGTGTTAATTTTACCTTGGCACAAGTTTTACTCTTATTTATTGCAGGTTTTATGTATGTATTTTGAATTCTTGATTTTTCACTTTTTCGGTCATTTTACACTTTAGTTTAAACTTCATTAAAAATCATCAAAATTGGTCGTCAGAATGCAGTGCTGTCCAAACTGTCTAAAAGAATATCACATGTACAAATCATAAATCAATTAAGCAATTTAGCTACCTTATATAAAGCAAATTTTAAAAAATGCATATATATAATAATATATAATAACGTTTGGGTCATGAAAAAATGTACGTTAATATACATATTTATACCTACCCTCATTTATTGGGAGCAAATTTTTGAAACCAAGAGATTTCATCGACCAAACACAGAGGGACTTTTTTATGTTAGGCGAAATGTCTGAAAAAGTAGTGTAAAAGGTGAAAAATGAGAAATGTGGAATGACACAAATTGCACTGACGTGTACGAATTTGTTTTATTGAGAAGAGGCGTAGTTGTTGTTCGTTGTTTTATATCGTCTGTGCGGAGTTACAGAATTTCCCGTGGGGCTGGGGAAATATTTGATTGTTTTCAATCCTCCCTTCTTTGCTATAAACGCCTTGATGTAAGTGGGCAACCCGATATTGTTTACTCTACCACGTCTACTCAGTAAACCCGCACGGTATTTGGCGAAGGGACGGATAAAATCCTTGGAGATATTCTGAACCGTTCTTTTTATTGCCGGGCCGATTCCCGGCCAGGGCGAGCGTGAGTTACCCAGAGAGTACACTGATAATAATTTATAGGCGTAACGCAATGGACTGACCGGGAGGAGAGAGGAGGCCTCGAATATTTCACCATTTGTAAGAGAAATCCGGAGGAATAAAGGAAAGAAAACAAAATAATAACAATAAGCCTGATTTCATCGTTTGGCTCAATTGATTTATATGCTGGCCGCTATGTTTATTGAATAATTCAACAGTTGTCAAATTTTTTCTCGGGGGTCCTCTTCACCGATACTTACACTGTATATAACCGCTTAACAATGTACAGCTAAATTAAAAATTAATTAGTTTACGGTTGATTGCTCAAACATTATTTATATAAATTCACTACTTTCGTGGCCGCTTGACCAATTAATACATGGCAATTAATTAAAGTTTTTAGTCGAGATGAAAAAGGTTAATAGCACGAGAGGGATTCGAACCCACGATCTTGGGCTTGATACGCCGCTACTCTACCACTTGACCTATCGTGACCTGGATCCACTCGGACATCAAGTTCCGATCTCAACCCCGATATCAAGCCGAAGATCGTGGGTTCGAAACCCGCTCGTGACCCACTCTTTTTATCTCAATTAAAATATCATTAACTGGAGAAAAGAACTAATTATTAAACTTTAAACTTGGTTAAAATATATATGTGTGTATATAGATTCGTAGAAGACGAAAACGAAATAACAAAACACCGTCTATTATAGAATTCAATTTTTAACCATTTCATCCGATTAAATGTATAACTATTTTTAAAAAAGTAGAATAAAAACTTCGACTATTTTGGAATATTTTCTATATTTATCTATAATATATACCTTCTACTTAATGATCTCTTCAATTTTTAGTTTATTATTATGAAAAATATCTCTTTGGTGGAATGACTAAATTTAGATAAAATTACCATATCATACACTTCGAATTTTAAGTATTTCAAATAAATATTAAAAAATAAAAGAAGATTAAAAGATCGATTATTTTGGAATATTTCCTGTTACTATATATCTTTTAATTAAAGACTTCTTGAATTTTTAGGTCAATGCCGTGACGCATATCTCTATTTAAAAAGACGAATAAATGTGTAGAAATTAGTGACCGTTAATCGATAATTATTCAGATATCGTGAGGTGCGGCCTGATGTGATGTAGGTATCAGAAAAACAGTTTCTTTATAGTGCCAACGTTTCGATCTTTGAAATCATCTTCAGGGCTCAAAATGTTTGTCTTCTGTGTAATTGTGCCATCCTTGCGTGTCGTGTTGATATCTGAATAATTAGAAGACGAATAAATTTAAATAAAATTCCCAATTATTAAAAAATTCAAATTCTTTATTTATACGAGCAATTGTACAAATATTTCTTTTAAAAATAAATAAATAAATAAAGGAATAATAAAAAAAGGAATAATATGAAATAATGCCAAATATTTTGTAGTTACAAACTTCTTTAATTGATGACAAATATCTTTATAGGAGAAAACGAATAAATATCAATAAAATCCCCAATATTACAAAATTCCAATTTTTAGCTGAGAATATATTTATTTGGAAATACAAATTAATAAAGATAAGAATTACTAAATATTTTGGATTCTTTTCAAAAAATTCTATTTACAAATTTCTTGAATGCTCAGAGAATATTATTATGGTATGACGAATATCTGCATGTAAGAAAAACGAATAAATTCAAGAAAATCCACGATATAAAAAATTTAATTTTTTATTTATTGTATATGAACAATTATATAAACATTTATGTTTCTTAAAAAACAAGAATACAAAAAAAATATTTTCGAATATTTACAACGATTTTCTACATAAAGACTCCTTGAATTTTCATGGGAAATTATTTTGCCACGATAAATTTCTGAGTCGGAGAATGTTCATTCCCTGCTGGACCGAATAAAGGGATGAATGTATATTACTACCTAAAGGTAGTAGTCAACATGTTTCCTCCATTCCACCTCCATGTTCCGTTATCGCTCGATACTTGGAGGATAATTTTGTCAGAGAGAGAGTGCTTGATTTGCTTTGGGATTTGGCGGCGATTCGGCGTCGGCATGTCAAACATCCTCAGGTCTTCCAGCAGTTCCGAGGATTGCCCACGCCCAGGTTGACCAATCTCAACAACTGGTGCATAAATTTCAAACTAAATCACCGTTCGGTTAGAGAAATGAAAAATTTCGTAAACATATTGAAAATTGTAGGTAGTAGTGTTTAATAAATTTAACTCTTTCCTGACAGTAATGAGGGGAACTTTGCGATCTTTAATCTTTCCAAGTTTCCGTTCAAAAGGACGTTTATACTGATTGATTGATTGACCTGGGTTGGAAGAAGATTCTTAATATCTCGTCTTCTTTTCGCCGAGCAGATGTCTAGTTTTTTTTATCCACTTAGTCTGCCAATAATAATACAAATTTAATAAACACAAAATGAATGTTGATTGTTTTTAACATTAACAGTCTGTGAATTTTTTTCCGTTTGTCTAGTTTATTATAAGGGGCAGTACAAACAATTTTTCAGGTCAGAGATCTCAAAAAAATTCAGTTTTATATTCAGAAAAGAACGGGAAGAGAACGAGGAAAAATTGATGTCAATGACCTACGTTTTCCGACAGCCACGTCCAAGTGCCAGCCCTGATTCAATATTGACGAGCTTTAGCAAAAAGCCTAAGCAGATTTTTATTTTTTATAAAAACAACAAACCGATTCAACAATAATACGGTTAAACAAAAAACATTTGCGTTCAGAAATTATTGATGAGCTTCATGGTTTTGTTAAGGTCACGGCAATCTAATCTTGTGATTTATGGAGGCTACATTGTTAAGGCGTTGGAAGCTGGGCATCAAGTCGATAATATTTATACAGACTTGTCAATAGCTTTTGACAAGGTAAACCATTCGATACCTACTATAAAGCTTTCTTGGATAAAATCCTTCCTAATCCTAAGCACCTTGATAGTCAAATATTAAGATCCGAGTTCGGAAGCCTTTTAAATTGGTATCGGGGTTCCCCAAGGTTCATATATTGGAGGTATATGCACTTTGAGCTTTATCGACGATGTAAAGTAGGTCTTCCAGCATGCACAGATATTAGACATTTTATTCTCCCGGTACACGTCTGAAGGATGCCCAGCCCTTTATAAACTGCATAGATCCAGCAAAGATAAAATTAAATCCATAGTTGATCTCGGAGTCACATTCAAATCACAATTCAATTTCCAAGACGAAATTAATCACACCATCTTAGAGGGTTTGAAAAAGTTTGACTTTATCAGGCGGTGGACGGTTGGCTTCACTAACTCGAAGGTAAAAAGAATTTTGTAACACTATCTTATAAGGAAGAACCTCCACCTTCATTAGTATAGTACACACGTGGAGGGGCTGTCAACTATTTGCGCAAAAAGTAAAAAAAAGCAATATAGACCTGTCTAGACATAAGAAAAATGAATTAGATGGCAGACACCTAAAGTAATGAACTATCATTTAGAAATATGGAAAATAGTAACGGTCTAAGAATACAAACTTGTGGTACACTGGCTGAAATTATGAGAAGAGGAGCAAAAAAATAAATATTTATATACATGTGTGTGAGTGGGGATGTGTGTGTATCATTCCCCAGTCGACCGTTTAATACGAAAACGATTAACTTAAGGGAAAAGGCGTTTTACAAACTTCAACTTAAATTTGGCTAGAAATCCTATGGTCGTAACAGATTTAATATAACATTCTCATCTAGCTGATAAATTACACTAACTTTGTTGTTTGAAATGAGAATTCCAGATTTCTTTTGTACAATTCGATTCTAGAGCTCATATTATTGCCACTTTTACAGAAAGGAAGAATTTTATGCGATCGACCATTTCGGAGTTGTGCCCGATTTTTTGTTCTTTTGCAAGCAGTTTTCACTTGTATTGATCGAACAGAGCATGGGACATTTACCTATGCAACTCCAACCCAATACCGGTAGTAAACGAAATAGCGGTGTTGCTTTTTTTAGGGAAATTCTCATCTCTCAATTAGAGAGAGATCGTCTATTCTTATCGTTCGGCTTGGTCGGTCTGGCGAATATTGAAGGAAAACATTTTTCGTCCTTGTCGTGCCCGTATCCAACAAAGAATTCGCGAGAGAGATCCAAAGAGGTGTTTTAATTTAATTTCCTCCTGCTAGTTGAAATGGCCATAATACCTCTGCTGCAAATAGTGTAATGAATTGGAATTGAATAGGCACAACAGTGTTTTCTGGGCGACAGAAAATCCTCGTGGAAATTTTGAAACACGTTATCAAAAAGTCAATCGTATAATGTTTGGTGCGGTTGTTGACGACCATCTTATCGAAGCTGAATACTCATCGGTGAGCAGTATCATTCTTTTGTATAAAATACCCTACCTGTCCTCACGGAGACAATTCCGCTGTATATCAGGCGAAGTACAAGCGAGACGGTTGCCCAGATCACAACAGTGCCGTCGTTACCAATTTTTTGGACATTAAACTTACAGAGAAATGGATCGGTCTACATGGCCCATGGTCCATTTTCGTGACCTCCGAGGTAGACTTTTTTTTTTTTTTTTTTTTTTTTTTTTTTTTTTTTTTTCCCAGTACTGACCGTCCCAGAATTGTAACAACGGATTGTTGTCGCATACAGAGAAACCCAGAAATAATAGATTGTTGTCAGAATTTATTACAACCATAAATTTTAAAAAAAGTTAAAATCTGCAACAACACGTAATAATAGTTGAGAGTCCTTTTTTAAATTTATAAAAGCAACCTCTTGATTCTTGCCCTAACCCGCAGCAACACCTAATGTTGTTAGTTTAAAAATAACATCTGAGTTATTTTAAAAATAAAATAGAGTGGATGTTTTTTTGTGAAAAGATTATTTGGAAATCGTGAGTGGTCTGGTGTGATGTAGGTGTCAGAAAAACATTTTTTTATCTTGCCAACGTTTCGATCCTTATTGAGTTCATCTTGTAGGCAAGGGATTTGCAAACAATGTTTAAATTTAACAAAAACATATAGGCTGTGGAAAAAAATTGTGAAAATAATTTTTTTTTCGTAAAAAATAAGCCAGGCGTAAAAGCTTCCCCACCATCCTTATCGCATTCTGATTCCTACCTAATTTAACTTTTCAACGCTAATCTTTTTGCTTTTTTTTTAAATAAATATGGGCGGCCATTTTGTAGTAACAAAAATAACACATTAACATCCCCCTCGTCGGGTTCGTCGGGCATAACTCAGAAATGGTCGATCCTATCAAAATTTCCCCATCACTAAAAGTAGCATAAAATAAGCTCTAGAATCGAACTGTCCTATAAAAATATCGGATTCTTATATGAAATAACAAAGTTAGTGTCATTTCCCAGATAGAAGAGAAAGTTTTATTAAAGGTTTTACCCACACTCGATTCCTACCGGTGATACATGAGAATATCAGAAGGTGATGATCGTATATATCCATGTATATTATTGCATTTATGAAAATGAATGAACGGTCAATACAGTAGAGGACAATGCTTTTATTATAGTTCGAATTATGAAGAAAATCTAAGTGGTTAGTATCGAATAAGAACTGTTAAAAGCTGAAATTTTTTGACGAAGCTTGTATACCTTTACTTAGTCTCGTTGTAAAATTCAGTCAGCACGAAGCAGAACGGTGACTTGCGACCGCTGCAGCCGCAGCTGGTAAATTTTCCCGCAGAGTGCAACCGCAACATTGACATCACCATAGCCAGCAAACCGCATAAACCGGCGTGTTTCCGGTCAACTATGAAATTAAACTTTTTGTTTTAATGTCTGTTAGTTGTGAAAACATTGGGTAAGAGAAAATTTGAATTTATTTGGTGATTATTTTAGTATCGATAATAATATTATGACGTACTTTATTTTAAGCACTTTCTTAATTGGATGTTTCATTAATGGACCCAATTTTTGATGATATATAAGCCAATTATTTTAATAGGTGGAGAGTAATTGCCACATTTTTAATGCTCTTCATATCAGCTCATCTTTCATTTTTAACAATCCATTATATGTAGTGGTTTGATTGGCTAAATTACTTTTTTAATCAACAATAATTCAATTAATCTTTTTATATGAGGGTTTAGTTGAAATGAAAAAGATAGTGTCACGAGCGGGATTCGAACCCACGACCTTCGGCTTCAACATGCCCTTTAAAATAACATTGTAAAAAATTTGTACGTAATTTTTTATCTCCATTGGAAAAGTGGATATTAAGATTGCCCCACACTATTCAGTCTAACGCAAAAATGGCGACATCTCATGGACACACCATGAAACGACTTACGCAATAATAAAAACGTAATAGCCAAGTTTGCGTTCTCCATCTCAAAGTACTCAATATTCCTGGGAATAATGAAGGATTAGCCATTCACGCTTATGTAGTACATTCGCACTACTTGAGAAATATAATCCTCAGTATAAATGAAGATAACCCCTTACATAGCACAATTTACTCACGCTACCACAAAAGTTCTTGGTACTTTTTTCTTGATCTGTATCAGCGTTGAATTCGAAAAATTACACCATTATGTCAAAACGAGTACTTGCTCAAAGAAACTAACACCAATTCATGGAGAACTCCAAGTTTTGTAGTATCATGTAACTTCCCCATCACTCCTTTCAACATCAACAACCAACCTATCTTCGTCCGCTCCACCGTTAAAAACCTCAGTATTACCTTCGACCAAAGCTTTTCCTGGAAGGCACACATTTCCCAAATTTTCCGACGCTGTTTTGGGACCCACGTTCAATTCCGCAGGTCCTGGCTTCTTCCACATTTCACCACTCGTAATCCCCTTGTCTCCTCGCTCATCTTCCCCTTTTCGATTACAGCTATGTCGATTGATGAATTGTTTCAGATTTATTTTTTGGTACCCCGAATATCTAGGTGTGTGAACACTCCTGTATTCAGATCTCTCCTTTCGTAAAAAGTATTTCCAAGGCTCCTTACATTACCAATCCATAAACTCTCGTCGACCTCAGTACATTTTCAAGCTGCTTCAGATCAAATCCTCTACTCACGCCCTTTTCCCAATGTCCTATCTTCTTCGTCATAAAACATCCACATTTCAGAGGGCCTTCCTACCTCGAGCCATAAATCTCTGGAATTCTCTTCCTTTGTCAATCCGTAAAGATGCTCTCTTACCTCTTTTAAATTCCACCGGTACCAGCACACCTCATCACCCTCCAACCAGAGACGACATTTTTCACAATATTATTAAGCGCTTTGCTACATTAGCAAACTTGTTACCTTCCTTTTTCCCAACTTTTAAGTTTGCGATATTGTAATTATATCGGCAAAAGAATGATAATTAATTGTTTATAGTTTTCTTCATCCTTATTATTGGTTCTTGTCGTGTATGATTTTGTTCAATTTTTTTACTTTGTGACAACGCCACACCGTCATTAATTCAAATGGCAGATTTTCAAAACTAGCGTAACGTTTTTCAGTTCTCTTAGAGGTCTCTACTCAAAAATATTCTCTCTCTCTCTCTCCATCTATCTCTATCTTATCTATCTCTTTTTCATTCTTTCTCTCCCACGCGGTTTGACTCACCTCGAAGAGTGAAAATAACCACATGTTTGAAAATTGTCCGTTAGCAAGGCGCTTTCAACAGACTACCCCTTCATGATTGGTCGGTCGTGCAGGTTTAGCATTTCGAGCGCCGTGTTGGCGATTAATAAAACAAGTTTTTTTTCTATTTCTCTCTCACACGCTCTCTCTTACTGTCTCTCACTCACTCTCTGCGCATTATCTAAAAAAAAAAAAACTCGCATCAATTGATTAAGGAAATTATTACGAAACAAACCATTCTTCACAAATATAACCTTAGACGACGAAGAATTTTTTTTGGGTAAAGAAGGATGATGGTGTTAAATATGTTTTAGCGTACTTTTTGTTGCGTTTTTTGCTTTACAAAAATTTTTATCCCATTCAAGGATTAATAGTTTTTTCCGTAATGGTAATGAATAAGCGCGCTAATTTAACAACAAAAAGCTGTCAAAGATGATTCTAGATATTGTTAATAAATATAAAATCTCTGAAATAAAATTGTTAAAAAAATGTTCAAACCGTGAAATAATGCGGTAATGTGTTCGTGCGGGGTTGGCAAAAACAGAAAAGGAAAGTGGAGGAAATGTAGGTGGCAATGAGGCCGAAGCAGCAGCGCCTCTCGTCAGCCTCCATGATCCGTCAAACAATACAAACGCCGGGGCTTTGCCGCCTCAAAAAGACCATTGTTGAAGGCCAACTTAATTCGGCCCATTGTTTTCCTAAACAGGCTTTAATAAATTGCGCTTTTTTTTATGCCTCGTGGCTTTTCACATCAGCACTTCTCAAAATAATCGGCTGGCTCCGTCGCAACAAAAAGTTATTTAGGAGGAATCCCGTGTATGTAGCAGTGAGTCGAAAATGCCCTAAAAGTAGACTCATAAATAAAAAATAATACTGAAAATAATAGAACTTATTAAACACACATTTATAGACTATGTATAATTTGACATTAATTTTTGTTAAGCATTACGATAGGACAATTTATTTAATTATGATTATAATATAAACTATTGGAAAATTTCTTACATTCATCCTTTTTTGAATAAATAAATACAAATTAACTGAAAAACTAGAATGTCTGTTCATTTATGGTCTTGTATTGGACTAAGAATCTCACTTCAAACATGATCTGTTACAATAAAATTGAATGTGATTGTAAATTATGTGTGGTGAGTAGTGACCGTTAGTCGATAATTATTCAGAAATCGTGAGATGCGGTCTGGTTTGATGTAGGTTTCAGAAAAACATTTTTTTGTATCGTGCGAACGTTTCGATCTTTATTGAGATCATCTTCAGGGGATTTAGAAACATTGTTTAAATTTAACATTTGGGGCGTCGGTGGCCGCAAGGTTCAGTCTTTGACACGGCGCTCATCACTAAGGTAAAGGCCCCGGGTTCGAATGCAGGGCCGCTGGATTCGACATACTTACAAATGGGCTTTTTTTTTAAAAAACACCGGCACCCTGAGGGTTTATATGATCTCTGCTGTTGCGAACTCTCGTAAAAAAATTTTTTTTAAAAATTAGCATAAACTTGATGAATGTGTAAATTCACTTTTTCCACATCCAACAAGTATTTGGTAAATTTAAACAATGTTTGCTCTGAAGATGATATCAATAAAGATCGAAACGTTTGTGCGATTAAAAAAATGTTTTTCTGAAGCCTACGTTACACCTGACTGCATCTCACGATTTCTGAATAGCTATCAAATATTAAATTAATCAATTTCGAGCGATTTTAGAGTACTATTTAATTACGTTAGCAAGGTAATTATCATTTAAACAATAAAGTATAAAATTGCTAATGGGATTGAAGATCAAAGCGGCAGGTCGTTAACAAATTATATATTATATACTGTATTATACATTTTGATGTATATTCGTAATAGAGACAAGTTTTCCAATCGCCTAATACATCCGAAACTATAATCAGTTTATCTTTGGTTTTGGCAAATACTGAGTGATTTATCCATTACGTTGAGCGTCAACTTACAGTCTTATGTCCATCCAATTACCAAAATCTTGTTAAGAAACTATATGGTATAAGTAGAAGAAAATACATTGGAATGTTTTTTTGATGTTAGAAAAATCCTTTAATTTTTGAACGGCACATACGAGTGAAACATTTTTTTGGAAAACTATGTATATAATTTTCCGTACATTAATATCCTATGCTACCACCACTATATCATTAATCATCTCAATTACGAATGTAATTCCATCTACATCTAGATAAATTTAGTCGTTTTTTAAATAAACTTTTAAATAAAAAGTCAGTGTCACGAGCGGGCTACGAATCCACAACTTTTGTTACGTCCCTACTCGACGAAAATAGTGAATTTTATAAGCAACCATGAAATAAATTTTAGCTCCGTGTAATACATTGTTAGTTAAATTCATTCTATCAATAATTGTATTCAGGTGTTTTGATCTCTTTTCTACGAAAACATTAAAATTAATTTTGTTGTAATGGAAAAACTAACGCTAAGTATATTGTAATTTATATAACGACGAATATATAGTTTGAATTAAAAATATGTGTACTTTCTAAAAGGATAGTTCGTACTCACAGTAAGTTGTTTTTGTACGACCGGATTTCGAGCCTTTTAGTTCACTAGGACTTCTACAACCACGTCGATCGACGTGCATTGCCAAAGTGAAACCGCTGATACCTCTACCAACGCGACGTTCCAATCAACAGCTGATTTTTTTAATGACGCTCAATTTGAATGTGCGAAACGCGGAAATTATAACACAAATAAATCTTAGAATAAAAAATAATAACACTTAAAATAATTAGTTTAATTATATGGATGTTTGATATTATTTATTAATATCTTTAACATGGGAGGTAAATCAAAATCTGTTATATTATTAACGCATTTATCACCATGTTCAATTTTATATTTTTTAATTTCAATTTTTTCAAACCAATCTAGTTCTTTCCCTTTGTTGAAACGATGTAACACTCTCGTATTTAGATTTGGGTTGAATTTATGTTTTGTTTCTTTTAGATGGTCCTTAAATTCCAAAAATTTGCTCGATTTAGGCAAGTGTCTTGTTTTTATTTCTCTACCGCTTTGTCCTATATATTTAATATCACAATCGTTACATATGAGTTGGTGCAACCCACTTTTTGCCAAGATGTCTACTTTGTCTTTAAGTTTTGAGAGGATATTTTTAAATGAACCTATACTTCTAAAAGCTACTCTAAACCCTTGTTTAAAAATTGTACTAACTTCTTCTGATAATTCACCAATCTCTGGCAAACAACGGAAACCTAATGATTCATTTGTGGTGGAGTGACTGCGTCCTATTGTTGATTCGTTTAAACTTAATTTCTTTATTCTTTTCACTAACAACCTATTAATAAATATTTCTTTATACCCGTTGTTTTTTTGGTAAGGTTTTAATAGTTTTTAATTGTTTTTTATAGCTAGCAGGTGGTAGCGGAAGTTTTAACTATTGAACATGGTGATAAATGAATTAATAATATAACAGTTCTTGATTTTGCTCCGCATTTTAAATATGTACATAAATAATATCAAACACGCAAATAATAAAACTAATTATTTATCATTTCTAAAAATATGAGTCTCCGGTTTTTTTTTATCTTCGACTGTACTCGATGCGTCCTGACGAAAATCTGGTATTGGGGACCGATATAGGCGGAGTTAATATTACCTTATGGAAATTTCGCCTTTGGATTTCGTGTATTCAAGTTCACTGTCATGCCCCAGTATTGTATACGTACTGAATTTACCTAGGTACGTCAAATTCGTTGTTCAGAAACGATTCGTTTTATTTTTTCGAGCACATACCTATCTGACAATGGAATAAATGATCAATTATTAATTAATTGGGGAATGCATTCTGATAGGTTTTAAAGGTGTCAGTTTATTCTAGGATTGTGGACGTATTTTATTTCTATTAGGTTATTGATGGGAAATAAAACTGGGTCATTTTGAAGGATCGTAATTCTTCGGAATATTTCATCAAACCATTAAGGCTTTGTTGAATGCAATTCAGATGATTTACTTATGAATTTGTGTATTTCCCGTGGGTCATCGATATCGAGGGGGGGAATTTCCTTTATCAGGTCTTCTAGGCATCTTGGGAATTTTGTACGTGATATCAGATTTTGCGATCTGATTTTTTTGATAGTGTTATTGTGTTGAAAATTTATACGGAAATAAGCGACCGAGCTTCTGTCTAGTTTTATTTGTTCCAAGAGTAACGCATTGAATTGGCGATTTTGTTTTGTTCCGTTTACGTATTGATTTCATCTTGTAACTTGTTAGTTGTAAGTGCAGGTCGTTTGAATTTTTTTTTACGAATTACATTTCCAATTCTCTATGATTTTGAACGTTCGATTGAATCCATCTTTGGGGTGATTCTTTTTTGGCATAATAGGGGTGAAAAATATTTTTGCGTAAAGATCGAATAGCGGCTTTATCGCAACGGTTGACTTAATTTTGCATAAATCTTTTGCAGGGATTGAAGAGGAGTTTGGCGACTTTCCGGTATAATCAATTTTTTTTTATAATAAATGGCTTGTAATATATTTTTTACGTTGAATGATATGTAATCTGTCCAGCATGAACTTCTACATCTGAAATACGCCCGACAAGTGTCTGTAAGATTTTTGATGCAGGATATTCGAACTTGTAAAATTGTAAAAAAAATTGAAAACCGTCGTATTAGTATGACATAAAATTAAAAGACATAAATAATACACAATAAAAGACAATTTCAATGCACAATTTCTACAAAAGTGCTTTTTACAGTTAATTAACATTCTTTAATTTATATTAATATCTTTATTTTTTAAAATATTTTTTACGCTTTGCTACTGATTGTGAAGAGCACTTACCTTATCCTTCAACAAAATAAAACACGTGTTCCTTTTCGAAAGTAATATCTTTAATAATATGTAACACCAGTTAAGAGCAAAGTGTGATGTAAATTGTGCTCTTCCACAAATGCTAAAGAGAAAGGAAAAAAACTCAATGAATAATATTTTAAAGACTGTTTACATTCAGTATATTAAATTCCCATGCCATAGCCACTCTATTATTAACCCTCCATTTCACCAATTCTACAGAAAAAGTAATAATTATTACTTACTGGCCGTTTCTAATTTTCTATAAATTCTACTTTTGAGGCATAGAGCCAGCCACAAAGGTGTCACTTCTGATGGGACACTATATGAACGTACTTTTTGAAATAACAAAAGTTGGAAAACAAAAAAGTTCATTTTATCCGTCTCTTTTTTTTTCAAATCATTACTTTTCTGGAAGGCACCTCCCGTGAATCGGGTAATTTTCGCTCGTCTAAAATGTATAAAACCGTATTTTCCCAAACAAAAACTTTCATTGAATTAAAGATTTTTTTTTTAAATTAGTGAGATGCAGTCTGACGTGATGTAGAATTTAAAAAAACAGGATGATGCGATGTAAAGTTGAGGTAGAGATCTTGCTTCTTTGTTTTCGATGCCAAGCTGTGATTAATGTGCTTGGTAAAAAAAAGGATAATCAGGCCGAAACATTACCCATTTTTCCCATTCTACCCTCCTTTCACTTCAAATAAGCCGACTTCTCTATGAAATGTCTTTCTATACCGAGTCTCTTCCCCACCCCTTCAAAATCCCACGTATATAAACAACAGTATCTCACTGGCACTCTCTACATGACACACAAGAATGTCAAAGAAAACTAACACATTGAGAAAGTACAAATACTTCGATTGAATTTTTATTTTGTAGCATTGTATAAATTCAATTTTTACGTCCTACATTTAATTTTCAACATTATTTCACTGTTCACAACAGGATTGGTTAATAAAATTCACCAAATCAATTTTTTTATTTGAAAATTTGAAAAATGACTTCCAGGTTTTTCGATGCGGTCTTGTTTGGCAAAAGTTTTACAAAACTTTCTTTTCCGCGTGGATATGTCAATCTTGTCTGGCGTGATGAGCGTGCCCTCAGTCTACACGGAAAACAAACACTTTGAGCCCTGAAGATGATCTCAATAAAGGTCGTAAAATTGGCAGGATAAAGAACACGTTTTTATAAAACGTCACACCAGACCGCATTTCACGATCTCCGAATCATCAATCATTCACTTTTGAGTAGAGACAGATCAACCGGACGTTTTTATCTTAATCTGTCTCCGAGATATTATTTTGTAAAATACAACGGCAGTCAAAAAAATTCCATCCTCTTGTAAGATAAGTTGTTTTGTATATAAGTGCCCTCAGTCTGTACGGAAAACTTTGAGCCTGATGGTGATCTCAATGATGGTCGAAACGCAGTACGGAAAAGAAAACGTTTTTCTAAAATTTACGTCGCGCCAGAACGTTTCTCATGTTTTCCAATTGATCACTAACTGACGATCCCTAAATACCACACTTTTTAATTAAAGCTTAACTGTACGGAATTGGATTAAAATCTATCACTATTCTATTTGAAAATAAAAATAGATGTAAAATTAGTTTATATAATCAAATGTGATTTATCCATCAAATACCAAAATATTTTATTTTGGTAGAATAACTGCTCTGCACTTCATGGCAATCATTAGAAAAAAGATTTCTTCTTTTTAATTTAGTAGGAGTGGATGGACTTATTTTATATATATCAATTATAAGAAATACAATAGTCTCCTAAAATTAACATAATTAACCGATAGATTTTCAATTTTTTTGCGGAATAAATTAATTGCTACAATAGATCTATTAGTTAATAATTATTATTTTGAGTTAATTAAATTTCTTTTGATTTTTTTAAATAAAAAATATGATTCGTCAATTGTTGGATCCACAATGGCACAAATTGATAGGATTTTGTCAATCGGATTGCCTTAAACGGCTTAGTTCTGTAACGTATCACACTAATTGATTCTGTGGCGTTTTCAAATTATTCAGAGATGTTCAATTTAGATCTGGCTGAGAAAACTGTCGATCAACGAGTCGACCCTCCAGTTTGTTAATTGTACCTTCTCATTTTGGCAATTAGGGAAAAACTTTCGAGCCGACGATCGTACAAAGTTTGCGAATCACCGCACGAATTATATTAGCCAATTGCCCTATCTACAATGTTCGAAGTATTTATAAGCAAGCCGGGAACTGGATGCGGGAAAACTCCGAACTTAATAGCGAGCCCCATTAATTATTCATAGATGGAATGAGGAGAGGGCGTTGGGAGGAAACTGAGGATAAGAGACAGGAAGTTGGCCAAAGCGTAATAAGTTTGTTAGAGATGTCGGGAAGTGTAGTTACAAGAGTACATTCAAATTAATCCTTACGGATAGGTTGGAACAGGAGCCTAAATTCAAATCGACTTTATGGTCAGGCTTCAAGTTCGATTCCAAGAGAATCAGAAAACCATTAAGTCAAAACATAAATTTCACACGTATATACATTGCCAATTAAAATAAGAAAAAAGTTATTTTTTTGACTTTTAAAGAAATGTGTACAGATTAGTGAGTTAATCGAAAATTATTCAGATATCGTGAGATGCGGTTTGGTATGATGTAGGTTTCAGTAAAACGTTTTCCTTGCCGTGCCAATGTTTCGATTTTTATTGAGCGTTGATGATGATCTCATTAAAGAGCAAAACGTTGGCACGATAAAGAAAATGTTTTTCCGAAACCTACATCACACAGGACCGCATTTCACAATATCTGAATAATTTTTTTTTTAACTTGAAATTGAACACACAAGAATTTAATGAACCTTCTTTTGGTCGGTTTCCACTGCACTATGTCCACACCGTTTTCGTGTTAAATGCGATTTTTGGAAAAAAAAAGTTTTTTTACCTCCTCATGAAAAAACCACGCAAAAATACAAGCGGTTATCGACAGCAAATTAGGATTCCCGAAAGGACAAAATAAGAAAACCTAAGATCTTCTTTCCCCCTGTTCACTTTTTAAAAAAAGTCCTCCAAATAAATGTTGTAGAACTTAAGATTTGCGAAAACATGCATTTTCGAAAATCAGGGCGTGATCGGAATTTTCCATGAACACGTAGAACCCACGTTTTTTGGAAAAAAAAATCGCGAAAAATTTAAAAACGGTTGAGAAATCGTAAAAATCGGAATTGAATGTTTATTAGAATTTCCTCCAGTTCGATTTCTTGGTTACACAGCTCAATTTGGAGTTTGCGTAAAAAATGCATAAATTTCTGAATTTACCAATGAATCAATAAAGCTAGAAAACGTTTCAAAAGACTTTCTAAAATATGAGACTTAGCGCATGTCCGTCTTTGACTTAAAAGGCTTAAAAAATACGCATTTTCAAATTTGGCCATTTTTTCGTGCTAAAACCAAGGGGGGGTGTAGTTTAATGTTAATGTAATTCAGATTATGGACACGATTATACATTACGGTTTTATATACCAATTTATGTTTTAACATTCATCGCTTCTCCTATTGTAACTGATCGATTGCCTATCCCAGAAATGGAAACATCATTTAGCCAATATTCATAACAAATAGGACGACGATAATTTTATGAAGGAAACAATATATTATTGTGGATTAACATTAAAATGAAAATACAAGTTAGATTAATGTCCCGTAATGGGATTGCAACTGTTCTTTTTTTGGTTTTTTTCAGACGCTAAATGATCTTTTGATGAAAAATGATGCCAATTTTACTCGACGGATTTTCATTTTGGATCAAAATTAAGTTACGTTGTTCAAGTTCTGTACAAAAGAGCTTATTGCATAAGGACAAATTATGAAAAACATGCATATTTTTTCTGACACGGTCACTTAACGACTTTAATAATACAACATAAAAAGTCAAAAATGATCTTATAAGCTTAATTGAATTCTTCTCTCTTTAAAATATTAATAAAACATTGAATATATATGTTTTCGATTTAAATGGAAATATAAAATATTACACGGAATATGTATGTATGCATACAGCGTGCCCAATGAAGATTTTCCCATTGCTGCTAACTTCTCTCATTTTTTTAAAATTTATACCGGAATTTTTTTTATAAATGTTTGTAGTGGAGTCTGGTTTATTGAATTATGCGCGAAACAGTTGAGAAAAATTGGTTAACTTTAAACAATGTTTGTAAATCCCAGGCCCTGAAGATGATCTCAATAAAGATCGAAACGTTGGCACGATAAAGATTGAATTTTTCTGAAACCTAGGTCACACGAGAGCTCATCTCACGATTTCCGAATAACCATTTATTTGTTACTAGTGTGGAATCTTTAATTTCGGGGGGAGAGGAAGTGTGTGAATTGTTTCATAATTTTTTAAAGCATTTTTAAAGTTATAAGAAGAAATATCTCTGAGATGGTTCAACTTTTATAATTAACTCCATTCTAATCGTTCATATAGCTAATATAAAATTGTTTAGTTTAGTTACATGCTGTAAAAAATAGTTGTCACGATTAACTTTTTAAATAACCCAAGAATTATTGAACGCGATGTGGTTTTGCCAAAAGTTTGAATATAAAACTAAATTACGATTATACTAAAAAGTCGTGTAATTAAATTTCATTTTTCTCGTTAACAAATCTTTCAGAGCGAGATACTCTTCCTATAAGATTTTCTTCTTAAATATTCTTCTCGCGTCAAGGCTATTCTTATATTCGATCCGTCCTCGCATACATTAATAAAATAAGAAATTGCCTAGATTTTCTTCTTAAAAATCTTCTCACGATATATATTTATGTGAAAATGTCCAAATTATCTTGTGGTAAAGCTTGTATAGACTGTACAATTTTTTTTTTTTTTTTTAAGTGGATATTTGACAAGCGGCTTGAAATGCTTACAAGATAAAAAAAATTCAATAAAAATGTAAATTCTAAATTAAAAAATCGAAATTCTGCAATATACTGTGTTATGTTTGGTTAATTCGTTTGAATACATTCATGTCTGATTCATAATCAATTATATACAAATGGACTGGTTATATTGAACTTGGAAACTTCTGTTTGACCTGTTTATCAGACGATTGTCTCAAATACTGTTTGCACACTACTAGAATTTGGCTTTATATAGCAGTGTAATACTAGTTTGAAACGTGTAAACGTTGCATCCCTCTGATCTCATTAGCAGTCCTAGATATGAAAGTAGATTTTAGTTTCAAACATTATCGATTTGATAATTACCTCAATTTAAATATTTATTTTAAACAAAATCTTTAACGATAATAAGATGAAAATTTTATGATGTTAGAAATAATTTAGTAATGATAATTTTTATTTAAATTGTTATTTTGAAAAAGATGTTTTTAATATAATATTTTTTTTGTTGCAGGTATTTGAGATCAATTCCCTTCCAGGTGAAAGTATGTCAATTGAATTACAGGTCAGTACATTTCGACCTGCCGGGTAGACGTGGGTGATTAATATTGTGGGGGCTCCCGGTGATAAATATTTTCTTACTTTGTTTCCAAGCGGTTGATCTTTAGGGCTTGGGAGACCCTTCTTTCTTTCTATTCATGTATAGGGGCGAGGATTTATCTCGCCTCCTAGCATGACCGTCCCCTTATCACACTTATCCTCCTAAACACGGGAAAACAGATTTTTCATGGGAGAAATAAAATGCCGGCCATCTCTTACGTATTCACACCTTTATTTCTCTCCCGTTGTTCAACTGGACTTTAAATCAAACGACGGTGTACTTGGGTTGTGTCCCACTCTTGGATTTGTGCCCGTGTTTTTATTAATATTTACTAGAATTGTATTTTCCCTCGATACGAATCGGTCATAATAAAATACGGAAAATATTTTCGTATCCGAATTTCACAATAGGATATACACATGGTGGAACAAAATAGAACAATAATACATTCATGATTTATAGGAAATTTTATGGTGAACAAAAATGTTCGTATGAACATAGATACTCAAATGAGGCCTTCCATAAGAAAAACGCAAAAACCTTTTAAACCTGTTTTTTTCTTCAAAAATTTCTCCCAAATGGTTCTATATCTCAAAATGTGTATCGATAAAAGTCGTGTATTTTTTTAAAAATTACTCTCAAATGGTTCTATGACTCAAAGTGCGTATGGAAAAAAAGTCGCGTATTTTTTTTTCAAAAATTACTCTCAAATGGTTTTATGTATCAAAATGCGTATCGAAAAAACAATCGTTTCTTAAATTTTGGGATTCCCAACACGGCAAACAACAAGCAAATCTACTTGAAAAACAAACTCTTTGAGCCCTGAAGATGATCTCAATAAAGGTCGTAACATTGACAGGATAATGAAAATGTTTTTATAAACATAACACCAGGCCGCATCTAACGATCTCCGAATAATCAATCATTCACTTTTGAGTAGAGTCCGATCAACCGGACGTTTTTATCTTAATCTGTCTCTGAGATATGACTTTGTAAAATACGATGACAGACAAAAAATTCCGCCCTCTTGTAAGATAAGTCGTTATGTATATATAGAGTTCGCTCAGTCTATACGGAATGCAAACACTTTGCGCCTGATGATGATCACAATGAAATTCGAAACGTTAGCACGATGAAGAAAATGTTTTTCACACCAGACCGCATCTTATAGTTTCCAATTAATCATTAACTAACGGTCCCTAAACATTTTTTTTTGCCATGACAAAAATAATGGTTTTCTAACACCAGACCGCATCACGCGACAAAAAATCCCGCTCTCTTGTTTTGTATATATTTTTTACATTAATCAAAGTTTCACGTTTCTTTAACTTTAATAATTGAGTTTTCGTTTAGAAAGGTAAACAAATTAAATTGCTAAGGGAAAAAAAAGAATAAATACAAAAAATTAAAAAAAGGACCGTTAAAATGTGTTTTAATTTTGTTTTATATTTTTAATTAACATTTTAATACCGCGTATTTCCTTCTTTTGTCTTAATTACATGTGAAAGACGCCTCGGCATACTTGCTAACAGTATGGATATGTTGCTTTGCTGGAAATTATTACGATTCCTTTCACGATCTTGGAGTATATGAGGAAGCGATGGACGTGCATCGTATTCTTCTTTTGAGGTTATCCCATAAATCTTCAAGGGGGTTCAAAGACGGGCTGGCCATGCTAAGACTATGATGTTATGCTTTTGAACGTTCGTACTATGAGAGCAATATGTGGTCGGGCATTATCGTGCATTAGAATAAGATTGTCGTTGATTTGCATCGAGTATAGGCAACGCATGACGTGCCAGATTTTCAAAGACCCCTTCACTAACAACAGCCAACTCCTTGTGACTCTTCATTGAGTTTCCCGTCCACTTCATCACTGAGCTACGTTGAAAACGATGGCTCTGGGAAAATTACGAACTTCGAACCATTCATTTCGCCTTCCCCACACTCTTTCACGTTCAGCTGGAGTTCGTAGAACAAATCTAGACTCATGTGCATAAAGTACAGCAGTCCAACCGTCCATCGAACAGTTGCCGTGTTTTCAAGCAAATACGAGCCTCGAAACTTTGTGTTTTCTGTTCAATTTTGGTCCTTACGGGGTGAATAGCCATTAGTCCAAACTGATTTTACCATCTTCCAGCAGTGCGTCCAAAATGATTCGGAAATCTCGAACTCCCTGGAGCTGATGAATCGTTAGAACAATAGTAAAATGCCGGTTCTCTCAAAATTCTCTAAGTCGCAAAAACGATCGTCCTGTGGTTCTTTTACCCAAGGTCGTCCAGAACCCGGCCTTTATATGGTAGGACCCAGTTCCTCGAAAATGTCGTCCGCAGTGTTTCGTAGGGAAATCTGTTGTCAATAGCCGCATACCTGGATGGAACGCCACGCCTCGCACAACATCCTCAACACTCAGTGGAATTTAGAAGTTTAAAAACTGAAATTACAAAAACAAAGATGAAAAGTAAACAGTTATTTCTGCAGAATTTAAACGAGGCTGAGTAAACATTTTAAATTCTGTAACAATTAAACATTGAACAAACATTTTTCCCTGGTTTGCATTAAGGATCAAGTGATTGATATTACCAATTTAAAACAGCATAAACAAATATTAATTGATAAAAACAATGAGACAACTTAAGAGCAGAATTTTTCTTTTATGGAGAAAATGAAAAAAAAAAATAGTTAAATGAAATTTTTTTCTTGTCTGTGTATAATTACCACTTTACTCGAGAGAAGAAAACAACCCTTTTTTAATGATTTATGTCAGTGGTCTAATTAACCAAATTACCTATTTCAATTAATTATTCTTTTTAAGTAAGATCGTAGTTGAGATGAAACTTTTTTAATACATTTTTTTAGTGCTAACTCTTCTTCAGAAACGTTGTTGGAACTAAATTCTATGTTAAATGAAACCGTAGACACTTCATTAGAATGGGAGCCAGGATTGTTGACTATTTTTTAATGTTTTGACTTGTTAGTAAATTGCTTGAAAGAAGGAAGACATGTGAAATGGTTAGGGATGGTGAAATGATGAAATGGATGAAATGATGCAAGAACATACACGAACCATTGTAGCTGAAGGGAGCCATAGGGACGTCATCAGTGTTAACCAAATTTACCGTGAAAATGCCTAGACTTTATACGAATGAGGAGTAAGCGGACGTTCACTTAGTGAACGGAATGGCTGTGAGTACTGAGGCGGCTGCCGCACCGTAAACCATCCCACTCCATATTTGTCAACTGCCATCGGAATTTGCGGAAATACGTCTCTTTTTCACGAGTTAATCTGGGACAGTGGCTTAGTACGAAGTGTTGGAAGATTAAAAGCGGTTGATGCTTGATTTCATTGAGGATCACAACTGGACGCGGAATTCAGAGGATCAATTGAAACTTCCGTCTTTCGGGCGATTTACTTACAAGTCAAAACATCGAAAATTGGCCAGTGCCTATGAGGTGGCGGTCTCATTTTAAGTAAAATTTACCTTTTCTACAATGTTCATTTTGAAAAGTTAATATTGAAAAAACATTAAAAATATTGTTGTTTTTTTTTTCTCTCGAAAAAGTGGTTATTATATCAAAAATTTTAAAACTCGGCAAAGTATTAAGAAAAACACGTGCGATTGGTTTTATTCCACTCAAAACTTAACGGTCGATTAGGATTTTTTAGATACGTATTTTGTGAATAACTTCTAGAAAAAAGTTATTTAAAAAACATGGTTATTAGCTTTTTTTTCTCGTTTTCCTCATAGAAATCTTCATTTGGGGACCTGTGTAATATGTATGTAGTAACTGTTTTGTTCAGTAATTTAATGTAAATCTTCAAAGTATTTTTTTTATTTGGGCCCATCCAGTACAACTGACATGCTCTAAGTTATCGTTATTGTGTCAAGATAAACAGCAAGAATTTAGTTTTTATTGCCAAGGTTTCGACTGTTTATGTAATATTTCTCAAAGCGCTGCAATTAGACAATAGATTGTAAATATAGTAATTCAAGAAGGAATGCACATACATATTCGGTTTAAGTTGTTGTAGACCCTTGAGGAAGACTACACATTCAGTCGAAAACTTGGTGATAAAACAAAACGTTACTGTGTATTATGTAAGATCTTGGTTGAGATAAAAAAAAGTCAATGTCACGAGCGGGATTCGTACCCAAGACGTTCGACTAAATACACCGCTGCTCTACCACTTGATCAATCGCGTCTTCGATCCTCTCGGACACCAACTCTCCATGTCAAGCTACAAACCGTTCGAATTTTCACTCTTTTCGCAATTTTCAAATGTGTAATCAGGGTTCAATTCTCAGCGACTTATGAAGTGGCCACGCGGAGATGTTAGTGAAGAGATACTTCTTTTTACTGTCGCTGAGAATCGAATAGATTGAGATGGAGAGTTCGTGTCCAATTGGATCGAAGTCACGTTAGCTCAAGTCGTAGCGTATTTAGATGAAGGTCCTCAATTTTTTAGAAATGGTTTACATGCAAACTCAGTCGCAGCTACGCCCAATCAAATTAAATTCAGATAAATACATATACTATTAAATTACATTCCACACATAAAATATTTTTCGCATAGTCTAATTGTCCAACAATCTAGCTTTCCTTTTACCATTTATCCCTTTCTATATAATCCTGAAGGAATAAACTGGCCGAAACATTACCAACACATTGTTTCCGTTTGTCGGCTTTTTTCACCTCAAAGAAGTCGACGCCTTATACAAAATTGTCTCTCCCATACCGATTTCTTTCCCCACACCTTCAAAATCCAACATATATAAACATTAAACAGCAAAATCTCATTGGTACTCTCAACTCGACAAGCTAAAATGGCGCAATTACACAGAAGACAAACACTTTGAGCTCTGAAGATGATCTCAATAAAGATCCAAACGTCGGCACGATAAAGAAAATGTTTAAAATGTTTCTGATACCTACATCTCACCAGACCACATCTCACGATATCTGAAAAATTATCTATTACCGGTTACTAATCTCTACACAACTTTACGTAAATAATAATTAATTAATAGAACTAAAACATAAATGGTTGTTTCTCTTGATCACAAGCCCGATAACAGAGAGCATTGGATTAGCTGATTGATAATCTACATCGGGGAATCTAACTGAAATGATAACTCTCAATAACTGTTTTCTTAGAAGTCAAGTATTGATTCAATTCGGAGGGATCATCACTGCAACAATTTATTTTTCATACGACAGTCGGAAGTATCGAACACGGGTGAGAAAACGGCGGGCCGCATTGCAGTGTCCGGGCTGGGCCTTATTGAAAAGCCACAACGGTCTCGCCCTAACTCTATTATCAGGACATACAGCCACGGCGCAATATTCCGTTCCGCGCCGTGTTTTCCCGCCTCGTCTCGACGTCCTGCGGTCTTTCCGTCGTTGAAACATCGTCGAGTGTTGATATTAAAACTGGATCGATAGAAGGGGCTGAAAGGAAAAGTCGAATTGTGTTCTCGGAGGTTTATCGCCCTTGAGGGAAAAGGAGGCAATAAGGACAATTTCGACACCGTTTTGTTTGGCCGGAAAAGCTAGGCTTTCTATAGAAACCGACTTATATCTTCTCCTTTCAAATAGAACCTTATTGAAAGTTAATAAGAAAAAAACACTGCTAAATTATAAAATGGAAATTACAGAAAAAAGAAATTATTTAAAAAAATAATCTCACAAAAGCTGTTGTATTTGAGTTATATATTTTAAAAAATATAGTAAAATACGTGTTTGAAATTGTAACAACTATTCATTTATGTAATCATTTGGAATGCTGCTTTTGGTATACTATACCAAAAAGGGATGGCCCAGATCTGTGACCCACCAATCTGGTCGACCACGTCCTAATATAAATCAACCAAAAGTGAGAATAATTCATCATCATCTTACCAATTAAACCCCGGAAACAATTTTCACCACCTCCTATAAAATCTCAACAGACTATAAAGGAGAGGAAGAACACAGGAGCGTATCAGATACAATGATATGGTATACGGATAGCTCCAAAATAAACGAAGGAACCGGATCAGGCGTTTTCTGTACAAGCCCAAAATATGAGTAATCAAACTCATTAGGGAAGTATACTTCGGTCTTTCAAGCAGCAATACAAGCCATCAATGCTTGTGCCCTTGAAAATCTTAAAAGAGGTTACACTGACAAACAAATCCTCATAAGATCAGACAGCCAAGCAGCTATTAAAGCATTGGCATGCAAAAGAATTACATCAAAACTAGTCAGTGTGTTCATCCAAAATCTCCAAAACCTGGGGGAACATAACAGCAGGGGGGGGGGCATTTTGGGTAATGAGGAAGCAGACATACTGGCCATAGGAGGATCCGCAGCACCTTACATAGGCCCTGAACCTATCCTTGGAATATCAAAAACAAACATAGAATTCTCCATCATCAGAATGGATCCAAACAAAACAAAGAGAGAAGTGGATAAACTCTAAAAGTGCTAGACATAGTAAACTTATGATGAAACAACCCTCAGCAAAACTAGCAAAACCACTATTACAATTGAAGAGGGCACATCTCAGAGGAGTGATAGGACTGCTAACCGGCCACTGGCATCTAAGAAAACATCTGCACAACATGGGCATAAACAATGATGATCCCATTTGCAGACTATGCAATGAGGAGGAGGAAACAGCCACTCGCACATATCACCTTCGAATGAGAAGCAACAGCTAAACGGAGGATCAACTTAACGCCTCAGAAAGATTCAGGGAACCGAATTGCAGCAATGACAGTCAATGACCTGATACTTCTGAAGAAAAATAAGGATTGAGTCTATTGACTAAACTAAGTAACTAGGAAGGTACAATAAGCCAGAAGGCTGCAGTGCCTGGCGTATACAAACCCCGCCTCCTAGTATCCTTTCCAGGTGCCCTACTATCCCACCTTTGAGAACGAAGAATTATAAGTTACAATGCGATGAAATGATCAAATAATAAGTTATACCCGCCCAATTTGTTAATGATAGAAAAAATGTTTTTTTTTTGTTTTTTTTTAGATGACCTATTATCCTATGCGGGAAGGAAAAATCGTTAGTTAGTATTGAAACTGTTAAGAAAATGTTAAAAAAAGAAGTGTTTTACAACTGTGCTATTAAATTTGATTAATTTTAAAAAAAGGTTGCATAGTATTTATCGCTGGGCGATTGATCTAAACTCGGCGAGTATAAATTCAGCCTCCGCGTTTGCAGACTAAAAGGAGCAAAAACCCACCGTTCCACCATTATTTTGGTAATTTAACTCCGAAACAAAGCGAACAAGGGATGATTTGCATTTTGAATGCGGCCGACGCTACTGAGCCCAGGCTACATTCCATTTATTCATTTTTATGAAGGAACGACCACATTCCACCGGTTTTATTAAAGCTACAGATTTTTTTTTGTCATTTTAAGATTAGATTTGTTTTTGATTCTGCTTTGGGCGTTAAGAAATAAAATAAATTTTTGAAAAGTTAATAAATAAATTCGTTTTAAATTTGAGTCAGCCACAACTGTGGACGTTACATTTCATTCGTTTTCAAGAATACTAAAATAGAAGAAAAATCCTTTAACAAAAGTTTACTATTGACAAAAAAATAATAGTTTTAACAATTTAATACGTCACATTGTTTGGTAGTGGTCTTTCTATCATTGTTATCATTCTTTACGTCAAGAAAGATAAAGTGTTCATATGAGGTCTTATCTGTTAAAAATCATATCGAGAGAAACGTTGAGATCATCTTCAGGCTCAAAGTGTTGCCTTCTCTGTACTTGTGCCATTCTTGCGACAATTTGAGCCCTGAAGATGATCTCAGTAAAGATCGAAACGCTGGCACAATAAAGAATATGTTTTTCTGAAACCTACATCGCACCAGACCGCATCTCACGATATATGAATAATTATCGATTAAGGGGTCACTAATCTCTACACAGTTCTAAAACGGGGCCTTCTTTACGGAAGTTTAACGCAATTATTTTTTTTTTTTTTTTTTTTTTTTTTTTTTTTTTTTTTTTTTTTAAATTGGAACAAACTCTAGGCCAGAGGAGACGGTGGGAAACAAACCCATGTCCTATAAGCCGAGTGTCTCTCATGCTAACCATTCGGCTATTTTTTGTTCTGTTGATACATTTTGATTTTTCATCATTTTCAGTAATACAAACGCGAGAATGGCACAAGTACACAGAAGACAAACTCTTTTAGACCTGAAGATGATCTCAATAAACACCGAAACGTTGGCACGATAAAAAAAAATGTTTTTCTGAAACCTCCATCTCACCATATCTTAATAATGTTTTTAAAAGATTAAACAGAATACCCACTCCACCTTTGTCATCTCAATGATTTTCAAATTAAGTTATACATCAAGGGTAATTTGGGGTCATGTTAAATGAAATGTTTATTGGGAGATCTCGCGGCTAATATTCTCTGATTTTGAATGAATTGATTATCGAGTTTGGCAGGGTTGACGAAACATTCTGTACAGGAATGAATATCTTCTTAGACATAATTCTGTATTTGTAGTTTTTTCTCTATATATAGACAAAATGGAACGTGAAGGATTTTTCGTAAAATTAGAGGTTGGGCAGTTTAGATGGGACGGATTTTGGAATGTCTGGCTGAACCGCACACATAAAGTCAGTAAGTCCATTTTGGGTTAATAATGGTGATATAAAGCTGTCTTTTATTTATGACAGGTAAGGCAGACCGTTTCCCAAGAGGTCGGGCTGAAGTCGAATAATGTAAAATTATTAAAACTGCATATTATTACTGTTTTAAAATAATAATTATTTATGTAAGGTATCAGTCAGTGTCACGAGCGGGATTCGAACTCTCGGTCCACCGCTGCTAGACCATTTGACCTATCGTGATCCACTCGTACACTAACTTCCCAATCCTACCCCGAATTTTCTATCCTTTTTGCCATTTTTCAAATGTCGGATAATCCATTCGATTCTTGCCGGCAAATTAAATGGCCAAGGAGTGCTTTCATGAAGATATACTTCATTTTACTTATTAAATTCACTTTTTTTCGTGGTCCGCTTGACCAACTAATATCTTTCAATTAATTAAGGTTTTTAGTTGAGATAAAAATGTCACTGTCACGAGCGGGATTCGAATTCACGACCCTCCGTTAAGTCCGCTGCTGTTGACCATTTGACCTATCGTCATCCACTCGGGCACTAACTTCCCATCTCAACTCTACCCTCTCTCCATTTTGTCAGTGTTCAAATGTTGAAAAATCTATTCGATTCTCGGCGACAAATAAAATGGCCACGGAGTGCCGTCGAGAAAACATACTTCATTTTACTTATTAAATTCATTACAGTTAGTGGTCCGATGAAGTGGTAGAGCAGCGGCGTATTTAGCCGACTGTCGTGGGTTCGAATCCCGCTTGTGACACTGACTTTTTTATCTCATCAATCCGACCGCAAACTCTAATGAAATTATTATTACTAAATTGTAAAATTTCATAAGAGAGTGACACTTCATTCTTGGAAGATGGCCCGAATAATATTTTAGAAACGTTACGGAGTGGCAATGCATTTTGAGGAAGCACCGATTTCTGAGAAAAAGCGCTAGAGCGTTTATTCTTTTTATCACCTCGAGTCGGTAAATCATAGGGAAATACAAACACAGTCATGGAGATCGTTTGTGTGGGCAGTAATTTAAGGCGTGGGGGTGGTTTAATGCGAGCCAAATATTTATTACGGCGCAAGCGGAAGAGAAGATAGCACACATATCACTCGGGGCCGTGAGAAGAAGGAAAAACATCACCGACCAACTTGGACGGGCTCATCTCGAAAAGTCCCTCGAGTGAAATAAATCCAGAAGGAAATCCGAAGATACCGGCCATAATTAGCCGGCGGAGGTTCAGTAACCGAGAGCCGGGTATTAATTCTTAATTACAGCGTTTTATCAATGGTCTCATTAATTACTTCTTACACACCACCGTTTATAAAGGCTTCCCGATCGATCGACAACTTTCCTAACAACCACTTATAATCTCTTATTAATTATGATCGACTCTCACAACCAAATAACTTAAGGGCTAGGATATCAAAATTCACGTATTTATTTTCAAGATTTAGTCTATATAAGTCCTGATCAAGTCCACAAGTACTTAATTGCTTTAAAAATAAAGAACCTTAGTAAAATAATAAAAATATACTGTGTATTCATATTATACATTAATACACACGTTCGGACCAATTATATTTAGGAAAAACGCATTCTAGAATAAATTTGAAACCAACATTTGGCCCGTATAAAAACTTTTCGGGTATTTATAAATGACACATTGGGGACTTTATGAAAGTAAAAACAAGCTCATATTTCCTAGGTTTAAAGTAAAATAGATTATTAATTTAAAACATATTTTTTAAATAACAATAGCTGATTAATGTATTTATTTTTTAAAATTCAGCAATTTTTCACAATGGTGAAATAACAAATGTAAAAATTCCAGATAATAAGATATTTCCGGATTGTACATATTGAAGTTCTTATAGAAAACATCATTAGTGTAAAAAAAAACATCATGGTGTATGTACTAAAAATACGTCAATCTATCCTTAGAATTTTTTTTAACGAAGGTTTGCAACAGCAGAGGTCATATAAACTCAGGGTGCCGGTGCTTGTAAAAAAAAGCCCATTTGTAAATATGTCGGCTTCGGATTCAGCGGCCCTGCATTCGAACCCGGGACCTTTACCTTACAGTGTCAACCTAAACCGCCTAAACCGTTGCGACCACCGACGCCCCCTAAACAAAACATTTAAATACAAACAAATTCATTTGAATAATATAAAAGTTTTAGATCAAGAAAATCAAAATAAAAAATTAGAATCGTTTGAAACAACACATTAATATATACGACAGCAATGTAAATCTGCAAAACTACAAAAAAAAATATATATATATATATTCAACCAGAATCAGAAGGTAATCAGCATATGGCCTGCATATGAAAGAAATATACCTACCGTCGAGAAATAAAGTCAGTCTGTTTTTTTTTGTTTTTTTTTCCTGGGGCTTTCGACATCTTGGCCATTTCAGCCCCACACTAGGTCTATATTCTATGCACGTTCACACACATCATTCATACGAATAAATACGTTCATACAATTAAACACATTCACACAGCACACTCATTCCGTTTGGTCGGTGGAGTACTTGATATTCCTCCACCGACCTACAATTAAACTAAGCTAGAATGGGGTCGATGGGGTACTTTTATTAATATTCCGCCATCGACCCCGCACACACACTCACTCGCTTTCATCGTTCGAGGGGCGATGGTGACGTTCAATTCACCCTCACCCCTCGCCATTCACACCAATAAATACTTGCACACAGACAAAACACAAAGACACATAACACATACTATATACAATAAAAAAAAACCAATTTCCCCTAAAAAGCGGAACAGGAGACTCAGGAACTCGCTGCATAAACATTTATTTTATTACAGTTGATTTAAACAATTTTTAGAAATATTTGCTGGTGGGGAGGCGGAACGAGCCTCGAAGTGCTTCTACGTAACATAAACTAGTTTCTCCATTTATTTAAGCACAAATCATATGCTTTTCTGTCATATTAATGCATCATGTTGGTTTGGACATTATCATCTTAACATTGTTTTACGGCGTTCTTGCACGATTCAGACGCGTCTGGAAATGATAATAAAAGAGAATCCGGTCTTACAACCACCTGGTTTGAATATTGGGTCAGTAGGAGCCTCGATTTGTATGTTCTATTCCTTCCGTTATTTCAAGACGCCGCAGACTGGCAACTGTTTGCGAACCCCTTTATTATGTCCTCATCGGTGTTTACTTACCCTTAAATCCTAAATGAACCTTGTGAACATGTCGACATTAATTTAATTTTCTAGATTGTTTGGGATAACATTAATGAACTGGCGCTATGATTTTCTATGATTTAACAATTCGACGGCATAGTTCTCTTTTAAAACCTAGGCTACAGGTAAATAGAGGATAACTCTCCAACAAGGCTGTTCTCCTGAGATAAAAATGGTACAATGGCTGAAACCCATGGGAATAAAACTTTTTTACATCTCAACCGCTAGAGACACTTTCCTTAATTGCAGCTCACTCATCAAATTAGTCTCATTTATATTTATCCCTCTCTCTTTTTAATAGGGGTTGATCAATCGATAGGCGTCTTTTACTTAATTCACTTCGTGCCGAATTTTTCCCTTCCGTTTGATTTTCACCTTGAATTGACCCGTTAAGAGCATCATTTCCAATTGTTTAAAATAATTTAGTAAATACTTGAATATTAAACGAACAGAGTGATATACGACTTGAGACATAGTTGACACCTTAATACTAGAGGATATTAGAGTCACTTACGGAAGCTACGTGCGATTGACTTCTGGCAATCGTATGAATCAAATGTAGATATATAATATATACATGTGTACTGTTTAGAGACCGTTAATCAATTATTATTTATAGATCGACTTGCGATCTGGCGTGATAGTTTAAAAAAAACATTTATTGAGCTCTGAAGATGATCTCAATAAAGATAGAAACGTTTTGCAGGATAAAGAAAATGTTTTTCTGAAACCTACATCACACCAGACCGCATATCGATCTCTATCCAGTTGATATAGATAAAGTGATATAGTTAATATATCAAACTAAAAATTGATATATTAACTGTATGAAAAATTGGAATTGAGATAATTAAAAAAGTCGTAGCAACACATTACTTGCCTTCTTTCCACTCTCAATTATCTCAGGGATCTTTCTTCTTATAACTTTAAAATTGCTTTCAAAAACTATGAAACAATTCACACACTTCCCCCCCCCCAAAATTAAAGATTCCACACCAGTAACGAATAAATGATTATTCGGAAATCGTGAGATGAGCTCTGGTGTGACGTAGTTTTCAGAAAAATTCTTTATTTATCGTGCCAACGTTTCGATCTTTATTGAGATCATCTTCAGGGCCTCGGATTTTTAAACATTTATAAACATAAACGTTTAAATTTTACATGTACGAATTTTTAAAAAAATTGATTTTTACAATGCAAGAAATTTTAGATTCTATCGAAGTATTTGTTTTCTGAGTTATGTGCCATTCATGTGTGTCGTGTTGACGAAGTAGGGATCGAAAGACATTTTTATATGAGGAGTCGGCTTCCTTGAGGTAAACGGAACCCACAATGGGGAAAAATGGGTAAAACTGATTATCCTTTCAGGATTATATACAAGGGGATAATTAGAGAAAGCAACGCCAAATTGTTCAAGAATTAGATTATATAGAAATTATTCATGTGTGGAATGTAATTGTTTTTTTGTATGTTATATTTTACAGTTCGTGTCCGAAAGGATTGAAGTCACGATAGCTCAAGTGGTCCAGCAGCAGCGTATCTAGACGAAGATCGTTGGTTCGAATCCTGCTCGTGATCTTGACTTTTTTTTATCTCGACCAATATCATACATAAGGATGAATTAATTGAAAGGAGTTGTTTATTATTGTTCTGTTAACATTTTAACCAAATAAACGTGATGATACAAGTAAGACGTTGGTTCGAAGATTGGTGCCCTAGTTAAATCAGTATTTTCAATAAAACATTGAGAATATATTTTAGCAGATAACGCTCAATGTCGGGGAAATTCAATCTTATGTCAATATAGTTAAATTAGTTTTCTGTTAAACGCGAATATAGATCTATTCCATGCTTCGAATTTATCAGATTCAGGTAGGAATAACACATTCCATAAAAATTTCTAAACTAACGATGATGGCGATCGTAATCCCAGAAAACACTACGATAGGACAACTTATTTCTTTTGGAAGTTTCACCTTTATTCTTTTAATTACGGTTTTTAGTTGAGATGAAAAAACGTTAATGGCATGAGAGAGATTTGAATCCACGACCAATTGCCAAAATCTGACACTAAACGTTCCCTGATTAATAAATGGGTAAAAGTCTGGAGCATCTGATATAACAATGGTTCAGCAGGGTCATTTTATCGATACTTGTTCCCGGAAATAAATATCGCCCCCTGGTTTTCAACAGAGTGCGGAAGCAAACAATTTTTTTCTACCCTAACACGCTTGAGAACAAATCACAGCATTTGCGGTTCTTACCTCCATAGAATTGGTCTCAGGCCGTCGCCAAATTGCTCCACATACGATGAGCTAGAGAACATGAGGCATATTGTCTTTTTCTGTCCTGAATATGAGACAGAAAGAGAGAATCTTTTAAGCCAGATATTCCAGCTGGGGTAGGTGATCAAGCCATTCAGCTACGAAACCTTGTTGGTAACAAGTAGTGGGGCTATATACAGATAAATTTTTGACTTCCTTCAAGATAGCGGAATAGATATATACACTGTCCAAATAGTAATCAATGTCCTGGAGACCTGCCCGCGCGGCCAGGGCGGGCCGGTCGGGCGGCCGTCGGGTGGAGGAGTGGAGTGCTCAGGGCGCCTTCTGCCCCGGGTCGCGGGGAGGATGTAGACTTTTTTACAGCAATGTAAGTGGTTTTTATCTGTATCCTCCCAAAGCACCTGTAAGTGAGGGCGTAGTTGCTAATAATTAAAAAAAAAAATTAGGGGGCGCTCCAGGCCTCTTCCCGGGGGTGGCTTTGGTCGGCGGTGGACGGTGTCACTCGCAACACGGTACACTGGCCGTATGCATATAAGCAAAGCGACAAAAAAAACTTTATTCTTTTAATTACGGCTTTTAATTGAGATGAAAAAACATTAATGGCATGAGAGAGATTTGAACCCACGACCTTCGGCTAGATACGCCGCTGCTCTACCAACAGAGCTTTCGTAACCTCGATCCACTAGGACATCAACTCCCCATCTCTAGCTCAAACCCGTAAGGTGAGGTTGAGATGGGGAGTTGATGTCCTAGTGGATCGAGGTCACGAAAGCTCTGTTGGTAGAACAGCGGCGTATCTAGCCGGAGGTCGAGCGTTCGAATCCCTCTCATGCCATTAACTATTTTTCATCTCAACTAAAAACTGTATGTAATTGTGATAAATATATAGCGGACCATGAAAATAGTGAATTTATTCTTTTATTATTATATATTCAACAATACAGGGATAGCCTCATGTTTGTAAAGTAAGTTATGTAAAAAAAAACCCGGTTTAATAAAAGTCAATTTCAAGGAGTGCTTCTAGAAAGGAACGGTGAAAACAAAGCAATCTGGGCCCCATCCTCAACAAACCAATAACAATCATGTCCAGTTATTTGAAGAGGGGTTACTAGGAAGGGTAGAAAGTGACTGTTTATATATTCTTATTAGGAGGTGCCGTGCTGATGAAACCCACGTTTTGATAAAGTTATTATTCTTGTCGTAAATATGAAAAATGAATTTATAACCTTTAAAAGATTTTTAGTAAAATTCAAATTTAAAAACTCCACTTAGTTCAGAAGACTATGGTTGGCCGGATAACGGTTGAAGATGAAAATTACCTAAAAGTACCGGTTAATAGGCAGGTGAAATCATTTTTGGTACAAACTTTTTCATTGTCATGCAAAAGTTGCATCCGAACCAGGGGTTTCATCGGCATGGTACTAATTATTCTGTACTCCTGCTGCGATGAAGCCGACCTCTAAAGCATTTAGTAAAGTTGAAGTTTTCCAGGTCTTTGTAGCTACAGACTTCACAGGATTTTCCTGTCCACTGAACCTCTTTCTTGCTTTAAAATCGAACCTAAACAGAGTGATTAATTGAACCACCGTTCAGATTTCGATGAAACCTTTATTACTTAGAGTTTTAATTTTGCGTTTTCTTTTTTAAAAAAAGTTAATTCTATTAACAATCAAAGGTATAAAATTTGGGACTTTTTTTATCCAACATTTCCCTTTGATAAATGTATAAGCAGTTAAAAGGATACACTGTTTTATTAACTTGTTCGCAACAGCAGAAGTCATAAAAACCCAACTCTCAGGGTGCCGGTGTTTGGAAAAAAAGCCCATTTGTAAGTAGAATGGAGGGCAGCTGGATTCGAACCCGGCACCTTTACCTTACTGTGATGTGCACCGTGTCAACCCCTAAACCGTTGCGGCCACTGACGCCCCCTAATCCGAACATTTAAATATAACCAATCACATAATGCATTTTGATACTATAAAAATTTTAGTTCAAGAAAATAAAAGTTAAAAGTTAGATATACAAAAATGGTATTAAGTGCGAAAAGGTTTCTTGACGATAATTTAACGGCATTATTTGACCAATACTCTATCTCCATCCATAGAATTTACATCATTGGCAAAATCAACTGAAATTTTGATATCATTAATTATACGTATATTAGGTTAACATTTATGCACAAAAGTGCACAATCTTCATTATCGTTGTAATCAGAAAATAGAAGATAGAAGAAAACATCCTTGAGGTCATGGCGAAAATGTAAAAGGGTTTCCGCGAAACACCGTCAGCCTCAGCCGAGAATATATCTTCTTTATTAATATTTAACTTATTTAAATGTGGGGTCAACCAATTTTAGCGTTAAAAAAGTTTTAAAAAGTTTTTGACAGAAATTTTCAGCATAATGTAAAAATGTTAAACGGTTGAAAATTAGTAAAACAATTTGTTCTAAAACATCTCGACACTTTAATTGAACTGGAGTACAGTTGGGTACCGTAATATTAAATAATGCCCAAGTGAATAAGCTATACCGCTTTTGAGAAATAGTAAAATAAATTCAAGCAAATTTTTCAAGTTGTTTATTTACGTAAAACATCTTCTATTTTTATGTTTTCTTCTTTTATTTGTACCCTATATATTTTTCTTCTTTCTATTACTACCCCTAATCGAAAGGAATTTATTTACCACTTCCTCCATATGACACATAACACGACATTTTGAATATTTGAGAATTAATTAAGGTTTTTAATTGAGATGAAAAAAGTTAATGGCACGAGAGGTATTCGAACCCACGATCTTCGGCTTGATGCGCCACTGCTCTACCACTTGAGCTATCGTGACCACGATCCAGTCAGACATCAACCCCACCTCATGGGTTTCCCTCCTTTTGCCATTTTTGTTTCATCTCAACTAAAAACCTTAATTAATTGTCATTTATTAATTGGTCAAGCAGAACACGAAAATAGTGAATCTTGAATATTTTAAATTAATCTAAGTTGAGTTTAGTACATATCGTTGTCACCATGTTAAAGTGACGAATATGGATTTCTCCACTTTTCAGGGGAGCCAAAATAACCGATTTACCCATAATTTTCAGTTAGGAAGTTACTTACTTTTTAATTTTTTATTTAAATAGGTTTCATAAAGTGTACTGTTATTGTTTATTGTCATTTGTGTGTTTTTAATAATTTTAACTAAGTATAGAAATTTGTGTACATTACAGATTTCGGTCTACCGGTCACCGTATAGATTTAATATTTTACCAGAAGGTGGGCCTCATAGAATGCAACGGTAAACGAACGAAAAAAAGCGATTTTTCACATTCGTCACTTTAACATGGTGTCAACGATATTAGAAATGTAATTATGAAACATATTTTCACTCGGTCACACCTCTGCTATGAGTTACCAACAAATGCTGGCACTGAGTGTGAACGATTAAGGAGGTCTCGAGACCATTGACCATTAATGCGAGGTGGCGAGTCCTTCAGATAGGAATGTGCAAAATCGGCTTGGTAGAAAAATGTTGTCCATAGTGATCGTAGTAAAATCTTATATCAGGTTAGTTGATGATGTTGACAATCAAGTCGGATTTTGGGCCTTGATGTGTCCCGTTGAGCATTATGTGGAGGTTCCACGACAATCTGTCATCTAATTAGAGTCCTAATTGCCTGACTTGAATGGAAGTCGGTATCTCTTTGAGGTACAGCAGAGGGAAAGATTTTTTTTTTCAATGTGAGCCTACACGGATTATATTTTTCTTCACTTAGTCATGTCCTCCAGTTTATGAACCAGTCTTCGATATTCGAAAGGTGTTCCTGTATATTAGACGTATCTTGGATAGGATTGAATTGAGAATGCAGAATATCGTATTGTACGTGTATGCTATATTGGCTGCATCGAGGTGTGCAGGTTGGTCATAGGTGATGTAAAGATGGGACCAAATAGGCTCCCTTGTGCAACGCCGGCTTGTATGAGTCGGACTTCCAAAAACTCGTGACCGCACCTCAGCCGCAGTCATTAGATACGATGTCAGGATAAGGAAATAAGGAGAGAGGAGAAAACGTTTATGTTTATGATGCGTTCAGTGGTGCCAGACATTATCACAATCCTCTAGGAGCATCTAGGAAGCTCCCAACAAATAATCTATTCTCTAAAGCAGAGGAGACAGTGTCGACAACCCTGAACTCTTGTCGGATCGTGGAATGATGGGGACGGAAGCCGAGTTGGTGAGAAGGAATGATTGTATGAATATCTAGAAAGGGTAACGTCTAAAATAACTGTATTAAAGCACACATCCAATGGTACACAAGAAAACCTAGAATCCCGTAAACTGAGACCATTGGCACACGAGATATTGACGAAAGAATGTAAAGATTAGAAAGAACAATCCGAAAAGTGTTGAACCACCTTAAAACAACGTTTGTTTTGTTGTAAAAATGGACTAAAAACCCAACTTTGCATTGTTTTTTGTCACGAAAAAACGCGATTCCCGAAATATATTAAACTCGCGTATATCTTTTAAAAAAAGTAATTTCGTAAAATACGTGTGATTATATAATTTACATACATAACTAAATATGTTTTTCAAGCTGGCATCATCTTCGACCTCTATTGGCACTAAGAGAGGTCAAAAGGTCTCATATTTATTGTATATAAAGCTGCCGAATTGTATCTCAGAATGTCGAGGCAATTTTCTTAGTTAATACCACAAAAAAGAAAGTGAATTAATGGAATTCTTGAAAGATTGCTCAAATTGTAAACATGAGTATTACGTGGAATCCTCGCAGGTCAATCTATTCTGTATTGACGAAGCACGATTTAGTTGTGGTTTGGCGTGTTCTAGTGTTCGTCTTTTTACTACTAAAGGAGATGAACTAAATTAAGAATTATTTCGACTCCACCGATGGGTTGAACGCACACTTTTTTTTTATGAGACCTTGTGACCTAATAGCCAACAGCAGGTTTGACTTTATTTCAATCTGTCCGAACTATCCCAAATTTTATTGGAGGTGACTCGATCGGAAAAGTGAGGGGGACAGGGAAAACACCACAGAAACAGGATGTAATCCCCTCGGCTGAATAGTCTCTGCCAATTGCTTTCAATTCATTCTGCCAGTTTCATCCCTTCGCTCCCTCTCCATCGTTACGATAGTCCTATAAGAATTGATCATCGAAGAAAAATATACTTCTTCCGGACATTTCTTTTCTAATAGCCACTTCAAAACATAAAGAACCGTTTCTACAACATACTGGGTGACCATTTTAGATGGCTAGGTTGAATTTCTGTTGAATCAGTTAGACTAAGACAAAAAGAGAAATAAATGTTTAATATTTTTGTCTAGTTTCAAATTATTACAATTTTGTTGAAAAAATTATACGCTAAGCTCAAATTGAAAATTTTAAACTCTGCATACATATTGTCATACTATTTTAACGCATTTACGTTGAAAACGATGGTGCAGTTGGATTTTAAATTGGGTAATGAATGACAAAGTTAGGGCAAAATGTTTGAAAAAATAAGTCATTTCGTTTGGTATTTATTAATCATACTGCATGTTCAAACTGCCTGCCTTGACATAAGATGTAAAAATTTCTCTTTTTAACCACTCTTCACCGGTGTTCAGAGCGATAGAATCGGGGGAGTTGGATTGACAAGCAATTTCTTTCCTTCGCGCAGTTCTTCAACCAAGGTTGCTGGGATGAGATAGAGGTTGGCCCCATACAAAATCAAGTGGAGTTAAATTGGGTGATCGAAAAGGCCACCAGATCCATCCTATCCACCTATCCCGGAAGTGAAATAACGTCTGACCTGCAAAGAATTGTGTGCGGGGCATCCTTCAAGCTGGAAAATCCCTCTTTGTCGTTGTGGCAGGGAAAAACACCTAATACTGTTGGTAAAACCAACCTCAAAATATTGAGGAACTCTCACAACACGATACGCAACAATTATTCAAATATCGTGAGATGCGGTCTGGTGCACTCTCAACACGACATGGCACAATTACACAGAAGACAAACACTTTGAGCCCTGAAGATGATCTCAATAAAAGATCGAAACGTTGGCACGATAAAGAAAATGTTTTTCTGATACCTACATCACACCAGACCGCTTCTCACGATATCTGAATAAATTATCCGTTAACGGTCACTAATCTCTACACATTTACATCTCTGCTTATATACGTAGGATGTGACAAAAAAAAAATTGAATTTATTCTTTACTACTTACATTTTCTTTATCGTGCCAACGTTTCGATCTTTATTGAGATCATCTGACTGAACCATTAACTACGTTTTTTCCCACCGTCGCCTCTGTTCACCACAAAGAAGCCGACGTCTTATACAAAAATATCTTTTCTATACAGACTTACTTTCCCACCCCTTCAGAATCCTACGTATATAAGCAGAAAACAGTAATATCTCACTAACACTTTAAACACAACACGAAAAAATGGCACAATTACGTTGGCACGATAAAGAAAATGTTTTTGTGAAACCTACATCACACCAGACCGCATCTCACGATATCTGAATTTTTTTAAAATTGAGGAACTGAGCACTGTTTAAATATTATTTCATTTTTATTCAATTTTTTTTCTTTGTAATAAAGCACAATTAATTTATTTCCGAGAAGTTCACACCAAACGTTAAGACAGCAAATCACCTGATGACAAGAGTAAGAAACTCTCGGATTTTGCCCTGTCCACATGAGAAAATTCCAATGGTTGAACAACTCATTTGACTTGAACTTGGACAGAACAGTCAGTAGGATGAATGGAAGAATGTTTTCTTTAGCTTCCCAAATCGACTTTTGTACAAGGAACATTAAGCGCCTGTCATAACCGTAGCACAGAAACCCCTGAACAAAATGAGGGCGATACGGCTTATTTGTAAGTCCCGAATTCTTCTCTAATTTTATTTTTAAAAACCTAAAAAAACTCAACTCGACCCAAGTGGGAAACATAATGTTTCATATTAATTGTGATGAATTTACTGTAGTAGTGATTATTTATTTAGAAATCGTGAGATGCGATCTGGTGTGGTGTAGGTTTCAGAAAAACATTTTCTTTATCGTGCCAACGTGGGGGGGGGACCTTAAAGTGTTTGTCTTCTGTGCATTCGGCACTCTCGACACGACACACAATTACATGACAAACACTTTGAGCCTTGAAGATGATCTCAATAAAGACCGAAACGTTGGCACGATAAAGAAAATTTTTTTCTGAAACTTACATCACACCAGACCGCATCTCACGATTTCTAAATAAGTATCGATTAACGCACACTAATTACCGCACGGTATCAATTACGTTTAATCTTAAATTCTGACTTCCTGAAGATCTGCTGTTGAATTCTATTTTGCCGTTTTTTAAATGCCATCAAAACGACAAAATATTGGTTGTAGAATTACTTACTAAAATTCAAAGGAGAGGGTAGGCTAATACAACTTATCCGATGATACCAATAGAAGTGCCTTTCAAATTCGAATGATTGCAATTAAACTTGCTATTGCAGCAAAGATACACAAATCACATGGTCAATTATTGCTATTATTTGGATTGAATTTAGATAATCCATGGGATTTTGTTTGTGTTTGTTTGGCAATTGTTTTCTCATGGGCAATTATAAGTGGCATGCTCCGAGAAACCAAGGGTTGTTGTTTCTATATATGCCAGAAATAGCAAAATCATTGTGAATCCAACAGCATTGCAATCAATTTAACGCTGAACACAACAGTAATTACAATGTAATACAATGTAATCTAAAACAGAATAAATATTTCCTATGTAAATATCGAATATGATGACTAAATACAATCATTGAAATCAAACATTCAATTGTGTTCATTTAATTAATATATATGCTCTATCTAGTAATAAGTATACTCAAAATAATGTGTTAAATAACATTATTCAATTAATTCATATTTATGGAAGGTATTGTTTGAGATAAAAAAAGTCAGTCATTGTCACGAGCGGGATTGGAACTTAAGACCTTCGGCTCGATACGCCGCATATCTACCACTTGAGTTTTCATGACTTCGATCCGCTCGAACACCAACTTCCGAACACAACTCCACCTTTTGAATATTCCCTACATTTTGCCTTTTTTTAATCTCAACCATTACTTTTCATAAATATTAGTTAATTGAAAATTGTTAATTGGTCAATCGAACCACGAACTCTAATGAAGACATCATAAGAGTGTGACACTCATTCTTGGAAGATGGTCCGAATAATATTTCAGAAACGTTACGGACGGGCAGTGGAGTGTGAGAAAGCTCGGATTTTGGGGAAAAAGCTCGAGAATATTTCTACTTTGTATAACCTTCCCATCACAACCTCACCTCCCCACCCGTGGAAGGGTAGAGGGAATTCATCGGGATGGGAATGGTTGAATTTTTTTTCTTTCGTCTTCGTCAAAAGGAACATATAATATTGTATTTGTAGTATTTACATCCAGTACATAAAATGGAGCATCAAGGATTTTCCGTAAAATTAGGATTGGACATCACCATGGACATGGACTTCTGCGGATGTTGGAACGCTTGCCTGAACCCCATATTTCATTTCATACTTCAGTTTTCAGTTCGTATTTCAGTATCTCGGTTTAACTATGTTTTTCTAAAGAATCATTTTATTTTTAGCGGTAAATCAGAACCCTTCACAGTTCGTGGTCCGATTGACCAAGTAACATTTTTCAATTGATTAATATTTATAAAAGGTTTTGATTAAGATAAAAAAACGTCAGTGGTTCGAGCGGGATTCGAACCCACGAACTTCGGCTAGATAGCCCCTTGAGCTAGCATGACGTGAGTGGTGGTTGAGATGGGAAGTTATTGTCCGAGAGGATACGTGGTAGAGTAGTTGTATTTACCCAAAGGTCGTGGGTTCGAATCCCGCTCAGGACATTGACGATTTTATCTTAACCAATACCTTCCATAATTATTAATTTATTGAACAAGGTTAATTGGTCAATCGAACCACAAAATGCAATGGTGCTAATCAACTTTTAATTTTCCCTCTGTGCAACGCCGTGTCGTAAAGTTAGTGCAAGTACAATTAAAAAAGCACGGATACTTCGAGACAAAGTATAAAATACGAGTACAAATATAAAATAATTTTTATTGTCTTTGAGCGTATTTTGGTATTAAGGAACAACTGTTTCATAACTTTTAAGCCACAACGCAATGCTAAATTTGTAGGTGTTGTTCCTTAATGGAGAGTTTGTACGGAACTGTATTTTCGTGCCTTCTACACATTCATAACAAAACGCTGATTACCACCTGTTTTTGATAAATCTCGGCATTTAAAAAACGCCTTTCAACTTGATTGTCCCGTAGGAATAAAAACACGGGTCCGGTTGTCAACAGTTGATTCATTACCGTTGATATACCATCGGTCCTGGCTTATTTATTTTCGAGAGAGCCATCAGAATTAATGAACATACGGCCCTAATTAGTTGTTCGGTGGGACACGGAATACTCAAGTACTGTCTCACTCACAAAATGTTTGATTTAATCAAAAATCAAACGAATCATGCCTTTTTTACGATTTATGTTAAATTTAATTAAAAAATAAATTAAAATAAATATAAACGTAAATGCGATTTACATACCTGATCTTCAAATTACATCCCAACTCTGTTAGGTAGTTTACCAAATGTACAAAGTTTGCCACTTAAAACTGTTTTTGATATCAAATAAATACCGCTGAATGCTCAAAAAAAAAAAAAAAAAAAAAAATTCGGTCTGAGTTTTTATATCTTTAATTCTTTTGGTTTTATGCTTTTTTTTATATTGATTTTTACTGCGAGTCTTATCTAAACAAGGAAATGAGAAAGATCACTTAATAAAAATTTTATCACATTACAGATGAAAAAAGAAGTAACTAGTCACTCACAATATGTCAAGCTAAGTCCCGATAGATCTCTTGGCCAGACGAAGAGTGGGATTTTCAAGAATGTGGGGGTATGAAAGAGTTGGTCAAGAAAAAGGGTGAAGTTGTAAATTTTTGATGTTTTTATATCGTGTGTAAAAAAATTTTTTTGACCGAGTATGATACCCAGGGCTGCTGTGGAAGCTCAAGAACATCCTACCAGCAACCTATTACCTTATCCTAAAATCCTACCTTAACGATCGTTCTTCCAAGTATCTCACAAAACTTAATTGTCATCTATCAATCCTATTCTTGCAGGTGTCCCACAGGGCAGCGTGCTCGCTCCTTTCCTATATTCAATTTATACAACCGACCTACCTACGCAACCAAACACTATTACCTTCACCTTTGCCGATGATACCGCAATCCTTTCTCCTGATAAAGATCCTGTCACTGCTTCCCGTAATCTTCAAAATCACCTAAACGCCCTAGAATCCTGGCTCCGTCGGTGGAGAATCAAGATCAACGAATCCAAATCAACTAACATAATATTTACACTAAACAAGAAAACTCTCCCACCAGTATACCTCAACAACATTCCCATCCCAATTGCGAACCATGTACGATACCTCGGACTCTACCTGGACAAACGACTGACGTGGAACCCCCGTACACGACTTAAACGCACAGACTGTAATATACGATTTTTCATGCTTAAACGACTAATGGGCAGAGGATCAAAACTCTCATTAACAAACAAAAGAAAACTTTACATTGCCCTCCTAGCCTCCATTTGGTCATACGGACTTGAACTTTATGGTACTGCTAAGCGTTCCAACCTCAATCGAATCCAATCCCTTCAATCTAAAATCCTCCGAACAATAGTACAAGCCCCTTTCTATGAATCCAATCACACCATCCATACTGACTTATAAATCCCTTTTGTTACCGAGCTAGCCCAACATCGCTACAAAACATTCCACTCCAAATTACTCCATCATCCGAACACTTTCGTCAAAAACCTGTCATCCACCACATTACCTAATAATCCCAACAGGAGACTGAAGCGTCGGTGGCCCCGCGACAACCTTAGCGATTGATCGAAGGAATACATCTCACTCATCGTATGAAGTACTAACGGCTACCATCACTGGATGGTAATTGTTCAAGCTTTCACGCCACCTTTAATAAGTTAACATGTAAATACTATCTGTTTTACTTGTTGCATTGAAGAATGCAGTTGTAAAAAACAAATAAAACTTTTAAAAAAGTTGGACGTTTCATGAGTTGGGATAGGTAATATTTTTCTTGGTATTTTTGATTGTATGCGTTTGATTTTATTTTTGAATGGATTTTTTCTATAATTTTCAAACCACCGTTTGTTATATTCATATCGATCTTGTTGGTGAAATTGTTAGTCTAAGGAGTAATTTGTAAAGTTGGTTAGTTTCCTCTTGTTTCAGTTGTGTATTTAAATTCCATGTTAGTCTATGTTTCCTTGGAATTGGTTTTCCATTCAAATAGATTGTAGAACGTGAGTTTTTAGAGTTTAAACGTGATGTGGCTGGAATTCGTTTCGATAATATTTTTTCTTTATTACGCGAGACCAACACGGCACAAGATATTCTGACTACCTCGCGAAGGACGAGGTTTAGATGACCGCTGTATCGTCAACAAAAGTGGTTTTAAAAACATAATTGTTAAAGAGAATTTCTGCTGTGTATATTGTGAATACAAAGGGGCTACGATGCTGCCCTGCGGACATCACCTTTAATGAAAAAATAAGAATACGCCTGAGTGTTGCGGCAGTACAGACAATCAAATAGCATGTTCCTACCAGGTTACGAAAAAGGTTTTTAATTTGATATTGCTTTAATAACTTTGGAAGAGCAGTCGGTTTTAGCTGATCAGTTACAGGCCTCAAATTAGTTAATAAGGAATTTAAAATTAATTGGTTAGAGAAAGGAACCAGGTGGATGCAATTTATGACGATTTAGCTAAATCCTTTGATACTGGGGATCGGATAATTTTTTTATCCAATTTGATCGACTGGGATTTGGTGGTATGGTGGTTTGTTGGATTAAGGCCTGCTTATTTGATATATGAAGGTTAAGTATAGGTCTGGAATTTTAAGTCCATTTACTGTTACATCGGGTGTCCTTAAAGGATCTCTTGGGGGAACGATATATTGTCAGTCTTCGAAATTTTAACTTCTTACCTATCACATAAAAATTTAATAAATTGTCAAGTACATTTATCAAGTATTTTATATTGATTGGTGTAGTGATTAGTGACCGTTAGTCAATAATTATTTAGAAATCGTGAGATGCGATTACGCGAAAACAAACTGTTTGATTTATTAGAAATATTTTGATTGAATATAAAATTTGTTTTTCCATTGTACAAATTCACGTTCCTCCAAATCCGGCATGTATTTGTTAAATGTAAATTATGTAAATTTCAGGCCCTGAAGATGATCTCAATAAAGATCTAAACGTTGGCACGATAAAGAAAATGTTTTTTCTGAAATTTACATCACTCCAGACCGCATCTCACGATATCTGAATAATAAGCAAATTATATTTTTTATATTCATTCAAAGTAAGTTCAGTTGCGTATGTTGTTCCCTTCCCTTTTCACCATGAGAAATGAACATTTTTACTTGTTAATTCACTACTTTGGTTGTCCGCTTGATCAATTAATACAACAATTTATTAAGGATTTTCGTGGAGATGAAAAAAAGTAATGGCATGAGCGGGATTCGAACTCACGACCTTCGGCTAGATACGCCGCAGCTGTACCACTTGAGCTATCGGGTGGAGTCGAGATAAGAAGTTGATGTCCGAGTGGATCGAGGTCACCATAGCTCAAGTGGTGAGCAGCCACGTATCGAGCCGAAGGTTCGAATCCCGCCCGTGCCATTAGCTATTTTTCGTCTCAACTGAAAACCTTAATTATCGTTTTCTATTTTATTAAATTCAATAGTTTCGTGGCCCGCTTGACCAATTAATATCTTACAATTAATTAAGGGTTTTAGTTGACATTAAAAGTTAGCGTCACGAGCTGGGTTCGAACCCATGACCTTTGGCTAGATAGGCAGGTACTTTACAATTTGAGCTATCGTGATCTCCACTAGACACTAATTTCCCATCTCAATCCCATCTTTTGAATTTTCCCCTCTTTTTTACCTTTTTCAAATGTCGAATAATTGATTTGAATCTCGGCGACAAATAAAAAATTTTCTGTATTTTTTTGTTGGAGTAGATTAGACACAAATTAGTCAATACATGCTTAGTGGTCATATTTAGCAACACAAATTATTCCCATTAATAATTATTCAGAAATCGTGAGATGCGGTCTGGTGTGATGCAGGTCTCAGAAAAACATTTTCTTTATCGTGCAATCGTTCCGATCTTTATTGAGAACATCTTCAGAGCTCGAAGTGTTTGTAAATCCCAGGCCCTGAAGGTGAACTCAATAAGGATCAAAAAGTTGGCACGATAAAGAAAATGTTTTTCTGAAACCTACATCACACCAGACCGCAACTCACGATATCTGAATAATCATCGATTAACGGTCACTAATTTCTACACATTCCAATTAATTATAATTTTTATATAAGGTTTTTGGTTCATATGAAAATATAGTTTCAGGAGCAGGATTCGAACCCACGACCTAATTACACCGTTGCTCTAACCACTTGCCTTATGGATTGTTCATGCAGTTTAGGCGGCCTTTATGACATGGCTTGTCATACAAAAATGCTTGCACTAACTTTGAATTATTTTGTTCATCTCATTTCTAATTATATAATTACTCAAAAAAATTTTTTTTTAATGAAAATTTGTGTCACATTTGTAACTTTGGTCTAGATCGTAGTTGAAGGATTGGGATGACTTCGATCCACTTGGACATCCATTCCCCATCTTAACCTACAACCGTTTGAATCTTCCTTCTTTCCGTCATATTTCCAAATGTCATGTAATCTGGAACCGATCCGAAGTTCGTAGGTTCTAATCCGGCTCGTATTAGTAATTGTACAACAGGCCAAAAACTTTAGATAGCTAATAACTATTCTACAGCAATTATTGTTATCTCATTAGGTTTAAATGATGTATCAAACAACCGGAAGAACGCTGAAGACACGCTTTTGAACCAGATCCGTGAATCCCTGCTTGTTTATTCTGTGCTAATAGAGTATCGGCATACCCCACCTTCCGTCGATCAACAAGCGAGGTGATCAAGTGGTTCACAACTAATTAACTGTTTAAGCCGTATTAACATTTTACATAATCAATGAATATATTAGTATGCATAACTAATTTTGTTTTTGTTACGTTACTAATCTAAATTGTACATATAACTTGAGACGTTTAAATAAATCGCAGTAGGAACATTTTTTTGAAATTGTCTGCTTGGCAGGTTTTTCACCTGTGGTTCAATTGCATTTAAAATGATGGTTCAGACTCAAGGAGAGGGAAAGACTGTAGTTTCCCAATGATTGGTGAAAAGGGTCAATGGGAACGTTGTAAGGCGCCGAGAACCGTACGGAGAAACGGCAATATAGCCTCGTTCACCTCCGAAATGGCCACAATGTTCCTTCACAGTAATGTACACGACCCCGGGGGCATCTTTAACAGTTTCCTCCGAGTCGGGGCCGATTTACTTGTATAAGACTTTACCCATAGAGAAAATTGCAACGGAAACAGGAGCGATTAATACAGATACAATAGATACGTTCGAATTGAGAAATTTGTCATATGAGTCAAGCCACGTGGATGATTAATCATGACTGACATATTTTCTTTTACGTCGATACATCACTTTCTCCCGGCCGTTGTTGCTCGACGCCCATTTTTATTCACCACACCGATGTGTCAACAAACTTTTCCGAGGTCTCGCCGAGTTTTCTGTCTCATTCGAAGGGGAAAAACTCTTTCAAAACGCGATCTAATCCGAAACTGTAAAACAAACCGTTTTTACCTACTTTCTCGAGAACACGTGCTTTGCCTCTGTTTTCAACGAACTTCGACCAAATAATAATGCAGTATATGGTATAGTTTTTAGTCCTGGCGATATACACTTTCATTGGTATAGAAAAACCCTTTTAAAAATTCAAATCGTTTTACTTTTAACAATTCAAATTTATTTCCAAGCGTAAAATAAATTAACAATAAGATTAATAAGATTCAACAAAGAATTGAAATAAAAATATAAGATTTAAAGCAACTGTTCTAAAGCTGATCGCACATCAAATTATTATTATTTATTATCTATAAATATATTGTAATGAAGTAATAATATGGTTATAATCGATTATTCCGACGTAAATTTGAACACTCTCTCTCAAATGATGGAGTATTATTCTGCCATCGGTCCTCTCACTAACAATTCACGCTATAAAATACATTCACTCTCAATATTTACATATATGTAATGAAACCGCTTTTTTTCCTTAGCTTTAGAACAGAATTTAAATATTCGCTGTCGGGCCCAAGCACGATTTTTATATGAGTTGGCATTCGTACATGCTCTCCGTGTAGAGCCAATGAACGGCAACTTTCAATTAAGTGGGACGAACCTAATAACGTTTCCATAAATGCAGGATATATGCAAGCATTGGCTGAAAAATATATAAATGTCCTTGTGTCAAAATCGCATGGTTTTTCTTAACCGGAAGAAAATGATTCTTGTTCAGTCAAATCCTCGGAGGGCCACCGCAGTTCTTTAGATGCCACAGAGCTTTTCCTGGTTCGTCCCATTAAATTTATACCTGGATTATACTTGTATTTGTTCATACTTACATTAACTACATAAAAAATAACAAGTTTTTAATTTGGAATTCCCTTTATTTAAGCCTATATAAAAATGTAAAATTGTTTGTATTAGGTACACCTGTCTGGGGGCCGCAGTAGCCGAGTGGTTAGCGTGAGAGACTCTCGGCTCGTAGATTCCGCGGCCGTGGGTTCAATTCCCGCCGTCGCCTCTGGCCTTTTTGCACGTTACCCTTCCTCCTCCCGCCACCCAACGAATACACGCAATAACATTGCCATTGGCTAATATTCTAGAACATAAAACCATTAATAAAAAAAATGCCACTACTTAAATAATGAACATAAACATAAATTAAGTCGAAAATTAGTGTTGATTATTTTAGTTTCACCAACGTGTTTTATACCTTGAACTCGGTTAAAAATGAATTGACGACGTGTTAAATACAGGCATATTTCAGTTGTTATGCACTTAACGAGGAGAACATTTCGCCGCTCAAGTAAATTAATCCTTGGTCGCATAATTATTCCTCAAGTGGCTAAGAGGAGACTTAAAAACTAAGTCTAATTAGGAGTAACTTCCATGTGCGGGCTCTATTCAGGGCTTTGTTTCTCTAAGACAGGAACCGGGCAAGAGTAACTTAGCTCATTAGTACGTCCATTTTATCTCAGTTCTCAATCTTCCGTCACCTGTTCTCCTTAATCCGGGATTACCGAAGTGTACCGATTCGTTCAACCTATTGGACAACTTTGTCGCCAACTGCACCAATCTAATCCCACGAAGAAGTGAACTATGTTTGCAATTCTTTTTTCAAGTAATATTTCTATTAAAAATTACCTTCGAGTTGTATTTATTTGGCCTTATATAACCGACTGCTAAGACTCATTAATCCCTGTTTATCCAACGGAAATGTCCATCCGGTGTACAGTGTTTGCGTGGAGGCTGTTCATTTTCCCTCGTTGATGAAGCTGTTGTCTCTGAAAATAATGGAAGAAGCTTCTGTCTGTTTGACAAGGAAATATCCTGCTTTACAAGGCGACAGACCGTCGCCACCTAGTCAACAGAACCCTCAGAGACATTCAACAACAACAGTAAATTTGGCTTCGACATTTTCACTGGTATAAAAAAGTGATCTTTATATAAAAACAATAACAAAATTGTAAAAGCTGTACTTCGGAAGTAAAAAACTCATTTTTGACACAAAAAAACTCAAACTTAAATTAGTATTAATAATAATAACACTACCTTTTTTTAGCAACACTTAAAATAAATTTCATTCTGCGGGCTGTATATTAATTCACATTTTCAATTAAAACGAAATCGATGTTTTTTACATTTTTTAAATGCCTATATTTTTCCCTTTAGGTCGTTTTTATTACTTTAAAGCTAAATTTGCTTAATTAATTAAATAGGAACTTTACCATTCTGAAAGAAAATATTACCTCCAAATTATGGAACGTTCCGTTATTCACATCGAACAAAGGGGAATTATTTCTGAAAAGGGCTTTTCTTCTTTTGTTACACATTTTTTCACCTGTTGCGAAATGCTTTGTTGTAACGAGTCGGAAATGCTTCAGCGCTCGCTTTAAAATTGCGTCAGCGGCTCGCACGTCAGAATTGTGTTGTCCGTTTTAAACTGTCGGTGTCTTAAACAAATCCATGTATAAATGGATGCTTACATCATTTTCGAACAAGGAAAATCGGCTGATGATAAAAAATATGTTTCTACTAAAATGAATTGAAAATGTTCAATGACGCTTCCATTTCATTCAAATACAATTGAAAAATTGTTAGTCGCGAACTTGATCTTTTCTCACATCGCTCTTTTGAAACTCACGTCATCAACGTCATGTTTGGAGGAATAAACGATACCTTTGAAATATGAAAGGCAATAACAATGGAATGATTCGGAAAATTAAATCGCTTTCATATTTTTTTTGTACCGTTTATCTCTACTGCCATTCAACAATAGGATTACGCGAAGATCTATCTGTATTGTTTTAAGTTAACAAGCACATCACATCAAGAAGACAAAACAAATAAACATTGATTTTTTCCAGCTGAACAACAAATTCTCCATGTTTAGAATAAACAAAAAATATTAATAATTTATTCCTTAAGTACAAAACTAAAAAAAAAACTTAGAAATATAAATGTTAATATTAAATAATAATAGTTTTAGAAAATTGTAAGAAGTTTTAACAAACAAAAATTAATCCGTATACAAATACATAATTCTCTTGAGTATCTAAAGTGTATTTTTTCTCTTTTCCTATTCAATCCAGTGCATACTTGACTTTTCATTCTAAGCATTTCAACCCCTGGCAAGGAGAGCAGAGCCTGGATAAACTTTATTGTTCTACATTCTAGGTTCAAACAAGAAAATAAATATTAAGAAGGTGTAAAAATAAAGACAGGAGTGACTCGGTAGCCAATATTACGCCCGATAAAATGCTTGCTTTGCAACAGAGATATTTTAAAAATGGATGGCGTACAAATTGCAACTTTTACAAACTTAAGCTACAGCAAAAATGGCAAAAAAATGCATATACATTTTATGGAAAAAAAAAACTGGACCGTATTCCGTTGTTCACCATCGATGGATACCAAACAGTTATATATTTATTCAGATATCGTGAGATGCGGTCTGATAACTACATCACACCAGACCACATCTCACGATATCTGAATAATTATCTACTAACGGTCACTAATAGCTACATTTTTGAATGACTTTAGACGACATACTGAAGTAGAAAGAGTTAAAAAATGTATGTAAATAATTTGATGATATAAACAAATATAATAGCTGTTAGGTTCCAATCTTGCAAAAAATAAAATAATGTCACACTAACAAGGCTTAAAACATACACGGAAATATGGTATAAAACTAGAGCGTTGGGCCATTCGTTGCAGTATGAAAACTATGTATACGGTATAAAATAAAATCGTACGGATTACGGTCCAATGCGCCTTGGTACGTAGGAATAAGGGCTTGAAAAAAGTTCAGGTTACTGATGTCAAAGTGGGACTATAATGTAAAAAAAACTCAAGCACAACTAAGACATCATTATTACTCACAGTAGTAGGTTCATAAGGACAAAGCCATATTAACTAAGGTTTTCAATAATTTTGTGAAATGTAAGTTAAACTTATATATATATATATATAT
>CM077099.1:25668918-25697584 GCA_039619505.1 Cimex hemipterus
GAAATCTACATCAAACCAGATCGCATCTCACGATTTCCGAATAATCAACGACTAACGGTCACCAGCGCTCTGGTTCAGAAAAACATATTCTTTATCGTGCCAACGTTTCGATCTTTATTGAGATCATCTTCAGGGCCTCGGATTTACAAAAATTTTACATGTAGGATATGGAAAAAAGTGAAGTTATAGAATGCAAAAAATCTTTTTATCTATTCAACCAAAGTATTTCTACTCACTCAAAGTGTTTGTTTTCTATGTAATTGTGCCATTGCTACGTGTCGTGTTGAGAGCGGCAGTGCGATATTGCTGTTTTAAACTCAACACGACACGCAAACATGGCACAATTATATAGAAGACAAACACTTTCAGTGAGTAGAAATACTTTGGTTGAATATATAAAAAAAATTTGTATTGTATAAATTCACTTTTTTCCATATCCTAAATGCACAATGTTTGTAAATCCGAGGCCCTGAAGATGATCTCAATAAAGATCGAAACGTTGGCACGATAAAGAAAATGTTTTTCTGAAACATACATCACACCAGACCGCATCTCACGATATCTCAATAGTTTACGTGTATATTTCTTTATTGTCTGAACCGTAGCAAACGCATTCTGTAAGTTATTCAGGACATTAGTTTTCATTTATTCTTTCAATTTACATTTTTGCAACCAATTTAATTTATTTGACAGATTTTTTGAGGGTTCAATAAGAAAGACAGCGTATGCTGCGACAATTATTCTATTCTCTTCTTTATTCACTGACCTTTTAATTAATAATAAATGTATAACAAATTTGTACAGTTTAAATGTTCGGCGAATATTACGTTTTCTTATGGTATTTTAGTTTAAGGTCAAATGGGCAAAATCAATATCATCGGGTTTATTTTCTTTAAGCGAACACAATATAACCAAAATGTCTCTGTATTCACTGCCTAGAGGAAAGTAACCAAAAGAAAACACTACTACTGATTCTTTTTTAGTTTTCCATTGTAATTTTTTTCACTGCAAGGGGAAATCGTTCTATAGTCGTTTTAAATTAGGGCCCATTTTTTTCTTTTGTGCCCAACTCGATTACATTTTGCTTTGTCACATGCCAGCTATTCTTCTTTCTAGGAGTGCTTTTCTCTCTTTGCACCTGTACAAGTTTTTCACACAGTTTTTCTTCGTTCACTTCTTATTTTTTTCATTACGAAAATACTTACTTTAAAAAATTGGTAATTAATATGGACGCTTTGATATCGGAATTAAAAATTTCCTCTTTCTGAAAACTGATAAAACGCGCTTCACTGCACAGCGTTTATGTAAGGATTGTGAATTCATGAATCAAAAATAGTGTTAAAAGATAAGAACTTACCCGTCGCACATCGACGTTTTCTTTCTGCCCGTCGTTGCATTTATTTAAAAAGCTGTAGCGCTTATTAATATTCTTCTCGCCATCTTCAAACATGTTGCCTCTTCACTTTTAAGAAGCATTCAAAGTGGAGTAAAAGAAAATGTCCGTCCGACTTTACCAAATAGAATGTACATGTTATAAACCAATCCAGCCAGCCAGTTGGAAAGCAAGAGGGACTTTCAGATTAATGCCTGTCACATATATCAGGGATAATTGGTCGTATCAGATCGTAGGGTGCATGGGCCGCCTCTCCAGGGTTGTTACCATCACGCCATTCACAGTTCGTCTCATACTTTAACATTTATTTATCGCAAAAACGAAATTTTTTTTAATCAACTCATTTCTTGTGAACTATTACAGAAAACCAAATATAATTATCCTTGCTGATGTATAAAAATAAGTTTAGTAATTTATTTACAATCAAATGCACATTCTATATTTTGTGATAACTACGACTTATAGGCCCGAGGAAATAGCGTGCATTCTGGGTTACTGAATGAGACCACACTTTTTTTTTTATATATATCGCGTGATGAGTTGATCTTAATTTATGAATGTAATGGAATGAATGTAATTTATTAGCGTGAAAGGAGAGGACTGCTTAATATTGATGATATTACCCTGTATTTCGTGAGACAGTACTGAAGAATAAACCTTTCATTGAGCAACCGTTCGCATACCAACCATGGAGATACACAGATCCCTGGAAGACCCGTTTAAATGCCTAACCAAGTTCATAAACGACAAGGAGATAGCCGTTCCATTTTTTATGGATATAGAGGGAGCTTTCCACCACGCATCAACAGCCTCTCTACATAGAGCTATTAAGAATAGGGGAGTCTCGGAGAAGATATGCCAATGGGTGGAGAAAGGCCAAAAACATAGTAATTACATCCACCTTGGGCGGAACGACCATCCGGGCCAAAACAGCCAGGGGATTCCCGCATGGGGGCGTTTTCTCACCTTTCCAGTGGACGACGCGGATAGACCAACCCGTACAATCCGTACCATCCCTAACCGTTCTACTGAAAAAGGCTTGTCACGAGGCGCTAGGGGTCGCCTAGTGACTTGTTTAGGTGGGACAGGGGAGCATAGGGCCTATTCGATCAAAGAACGTAGGTGAAGCAAATTTCGGGATAATAAAAGACTCGGCTCCTGATCTCTGCAGCGGACTGATCCTAGCTTCTCTAATTGGTTAAACCGTAATTGCTTTTTTTTCTCCACCGCTTAACCTCCTCCGTTCGACTATTAATCATAAATCATTGATTGCCATAAGAAAGTTTAATGAATGTTCATTTTTATTTTGTAAAAATTTGAACAAGTTAATACATTTATTTTTGGTCGTGAAGGTTTTGTTTTACTTTGCTTTTCATTTTACTTTTCTTTCTTTAAATTTCCCAACGCATTCATTCAGCGCATTATGCTAATTTCGCTGTACTGGGCTTTGGAACTGCGATCTATTTCCCGGACGTAAGGTAACAGAAGTCTGTCGCCGGATAGAGCAAAGCTGACGAGCTATACAGACGACCTTGCGGTAGTAAAAGGCCGAACATCGTGATGGATAGTATATGACGAGCCCTCAATTTGGTTGAGAGGTGGTTCTGAAGTGAGGAGTTATCTATCAACCCCCTAAAAACCATAATGAATCCATTCACAAAGGAAAGGTCAACAGGAAAAAACTCCAATCCTAAATGGGGACTCTGATTCCGTTTTCCAAGGATGCCAAATATATTGATTCCACTAAAGCAGCTGCAAACTTTGAACTCGTATCTAACCAAAATTACCCAAACAGCAAAAAGTGCCTGAGGAAGGCGCAATGGGCTCTCCGCCAAGGTCAGGGGTGAAACCGGCGAACGCCGAAAAGAGATAGATATAGAATTTAAACTCCCCAGTAGAAGTGATTTTATTTTTTTTTTTTAATGGCCTCATGAACTGTGCATATCCAGCCAGACAATATATTATGCGTATTCGTTTGTTTTTAGGGGGGGGGGAGGGCATCGTGAAAAAAGGTCCAGAGGCAATGGCGGGAATCGAACCCGCGACCGCGGGGTCTACTAGCCGAGAGTCTCACACTAAACACTCGGCTACCTCGGTTCCCTTTTATTTACTTAAAACCCCGGTACACATGATTATAAGCATTATATATTATTTAGTTAGTTGTTCATTAAATTTAATTGGGAATTCTACACTTTGCCAAGATTCCCTATTCATTTGCGTTCAGTACTTGGTCTAGCATTTTAATTTTCTATTACATTTAATTATTTTCCTTATCCTTCTTTTTTTTAAGTAAATAAAGTTTTTTGTTTATTGTAATCATCAGGGAATAAAATCCCTCAACAAACGTCTAAACGTTTTGTCTTGAGAGAATTGTAAACGGTGTCAGGGGACACAGTTTACTCTCAAAGCTCGACGTATTTACATTGTGGGCCCGGCCTCGTCAGCGGGTCATTTAGCGAGGTCGAGCTGCACGCCGACTCGGTGTGTGATTTGATCGCATCTACCTTATCTAAAGACCTGCCTCGCATTCGCCTGATTTTTCAACACGTGCATATGAGCAGGGAGAATATATAGATTTTTAATTGCACGTGATCAATCATTCCCCTAATTTTTTACTGGGGTAGAAAATTTGTCTTGACGGGACCTGGGCGCTCAAAAGGTATGGATTGCAAAATTATTTTTAAAAACATTTCCATAATTTAAACAGATCTGCTGTTACTAGTACATAACAAGACAGAATCAATGAATTAGTTCATTTATTGATTATAACTTATGAGGACATCGTGAGATGCAGTGTAGTTGATGATGTAGTTTTCAGAAAAACTTTTTTCTTTATCGTGCCAATGTTTCGAACTTTATTGAGATCATCTTCAGAGCCTAGAAGCTACAAACATTGTTTAAATTTAACGAACACATTTAGGATGTGGAACAATGTGAATCTATACGATGCAAAAAAATATATTTTTTTAAAATTATATTCAATCAAAGTATTATTTACGCATTAAACAAAACTTTGGGTGAAAAGAAATACTTTGATTGAATATAATTTAAAAGAATTTTTTGCATTGTATAAATTCACGTTTTTCCTTATCATACATGTATTTGTTAAATTTAAACAATGTTTGCAATTCCCCAGCCCTGAAGATGATTTCAATAAAGGTCGAAACGTTGGCACGATAAACAAAATGTTTTTCTGAAACCTTCTTCACCCCATTGTTTCAATTTAACAAATGCATGTCGGATAAGGAACAACGTGAATTTATACAATGCAAAGAATTATATGCAATCAATGTATTTCTACTTATCCAAAATGTTTTTTTCTGGATAATCATACTTTTATTGAATATAATTTAAAACAAATTATTTTTTTGCGTTGTATAAATTCACATTTCTCCACATCCTGAATGTAATTGTTAGATTTAAACAATGTTTGTAACTACCAGGCCCTGAAGATGATTTCAATAAAGATCGAAACGTTAGCACGATAAAGAAAATTTCCTAAACCTTCATCACCCCCAGACCGCATCTCACGATTTCCGAATAATCATCGACTCGCGGTCACTTATCACCACACAATGATTATAAATATTATTGATAATATCTCTCGGTTAAACTGAAAGAATTAAAAGATAAAGATCAATACCAGTAAGATTCATTTAATTATTTTAAATTGGGGGAGCAATTCAAAATGGAAACCGATGTGGCAGTTGTGGGAATAGGTCGAGGTTTAAGTTTAGAAGTTAGGTCCCGGTCGGTAAACGTTATTATGGCCAACAACCGGCTGGAGGCCGGGGCTTGAATTCAAATGTCCGCCGAATCGACAAAGTTGGCCGCCCGTGATATCTCATATTTACGAGGTACGAGTACCGCACAGTAAGTCAAAATGGAGCAAACTTTTTTTGTCACCTAGCCCAAAAGCGGAGATTTTCAGAGGAGTGAGACCGCTCAGATAACAAATTAATCTTTCTCTTCATCTCTTCGTAAAAGCTGACTGACATTATCTACTCTAACGTCCAAACGGCGAACGTATCATCGCATAGCATTTACACTGTTTATAAAAGTTGGACGTAATTGCAGTCTAACTGTAAACCTAGTTATTTCTGTATGAGGAATAAACTGGAATGAAACTTTTTCTCTCTCAAAAGTTTAGAATCTACCATGAAATGAATTAAGTCGTGATTCAACATATTAAAAACTTTTTTATTGGGCTTTGCGTTATCACCAGAAATGACACTAAAAAAAATTAAAAACCAAGATGAGAAATGCAAGGTTTGACATATTAAAAAAGTATTTAAAGTAGTATTGGTGTCCGAGTGGATCGAGGTCACGATACCTCAAGTGGTAGAGCAGAGGCGTATCTACCCGAAGATCGTGGGTTCGAACCCCGCTCGTGCCATTGACTTTTTTTATCTCAACTAAAAACTTTAATTAATTGTAATATATTAATATATCTAGCGGACCATAAAATAAGTGAATTTAAAGTAATTTTCATTCTATATTATTCGATTGTTGATTAAACAGATAAATCCGCTAGATTAATGAAAAAATGACGATACGTTGAAAACACCGAGTAAATAAGATGGATGGAGTAAGATTTCAAATCAAAGTTGTCTAATTTCTGTGACATTGCCTCTAACGAAATTGTCTTAAAGTTGAATGTGGCAGTTTTGGTTGAGCAATGTTCCATTCCGATGAAGTAATTTTAACGACAAACGTTTAACTTTTGCCTGGAGGATTCAGAATAAATAAGTGATTTTGACACTTCCTTTAAAGCTTTAATAAATTTACCTAAATATCGACGAAAACATTTACATGGGTTTAAAAACACACACACACACACAAACATTAAAAAAATTTTTTTTTATAATTATCGTATTTAATGAACGAAAGGTGTACGCGTAATTAAAAATTAAATTCCTGGACTAAATGGTATCTACACTTCCAGGCGTGGAGAGCAAATTTTACGAGAGCACGGGAATCCGAACCATTCAACAGTTCAATGATTTGGGCTGTTGAGAGAGCGAACGACCCGAAGTGTAATATACCAATCTCTCCTAAAATCGAACACTCAGTTAGAAAGTGAAGAACCGTCTCAATTGACCGCAAGTTGCACAGAGATTCCTTTCCCTCCTTCTTATCCAAAGAGTAGAGTTCAAATAAAGAACCTCGCAACGAAGTTTTAAAAGCCACCGCAACTCACATAGATTAAAACCGACGAAATTTCTATCTTTTAAATCAAATAAACTAAATGAATGATATAGGTATTTAAATTTCAAGAAATTATCTGTGGCTTGAACACGGCACGTCTGTTTTATGATGCTCTTTTATTGCCGAGAACAAATCTGAAAAGAGATCTGGCCATTTATCATGGGTTGAGCTGGTTAGGGAGATTTTATCGAATAGATATAGCCAATGTGCATACCGGGGAGTCTTCGACCGTCTGATTTCTAACGCTGCTATTTTTACAAGCCTGGAATCTGAAAGATTTTTGCTTTTAAGAATGAATGATACATGAAGCTGTAAGGTGTGTTTGTAAATGGGTCAGACGATGTTTCTAACTAAACCATGTAACTCGGGGTTGGAGTTGCTAATGCAAATAATTTACGGACAAAATATGTTAGAAATTTTTCTATTGAATCGAATTGTTGGGAACCTCATACCTGACAACAGTAACATAGAATCGAATGGTACATTGAGTTGAATACTGGATATTTGACTTTTAATGTAATGACAGCAATTAGTTGCAAACGTTGTTAATGACACTTTTTTCTTGAAATGTTTCGACCACTGCAATCTGGGAAGAGAAGAACATCTCTATTCTTCCCCCCCCCCCAAAAAAAAACTATATTATTTATTTAAATATATTATTTATCTCACGCAATAACGGAAATGGCTGTTTTCCGTAAAGTACTTATCAATTAAGATTATTCGGAAATCGTGAGATGCGGTCTGATGTGATGTAGGTTTCAGAAAAACCTTTTTCTTTATCGTGCCAACGTTTCGATTTTTATTGAGATCATCTTCAGGGCCGGGGATTTACAAACATTGTTTAAATTTAACAAATACGTTTTGGATGTTTAAAAGTAAATTTATAGAATGCAAAATATATTTTATATTCAATCAAAGTATTTCTGACTCACTCAAAGTGTTTGTCTTCTGTATACTTGTGCCTTTCTTGCGTGTCGAGTTGTAAATCCCAGGCCCTGAAGGTGATTTCAATAAACATCGAAACGTTGGTTCGATAAAAAAAATGTTTTTCTGAAACCTTCATCACACCAGACCGCATCTCACGATATCTGAATAATTATTTTTTATATTTAATCAAAATATTTCTACTCAGTCGAGGTGTTTATCTTCTATGTAATTTTGCCATTCTTGCGTTTCGTTCTTAGTATAATAGAGAAATGACAAGGAAATAAAAATCTCAAAAATAGTGAATCGTCAATTTTTGATCAGAACGACTATCTAAATGTGAGACTAAATTGTAAAAATGTTGTTTACATTTAATCACTTTTTTCTCAGAAACTGGATGAAGTTTTAAAACAGCGCTCAATAATAAATAGTTCTAACGGGAAAAAAGAACCGCTCCTTATGTTGAATATTTTCGACATAATTGTTACCTTAAAATGTGTTTTCTAATGTAGGACTTAATTTTTTTCCAAAAAGAGGTTGGGACACAGAATGAAAATAAAATGCATAAGTCTGCAAAAAATGGCAAAAATGGGCTTTTAAAGCTTCAATTTTAATATAAGTTAAGTTCCATTACTAAGTTATTAAGTTATGTTATCCAAGTTTCTTTCTCTAAAAACAGCTTGCATAATGACAAAGTATGAAAAACATGTATATTTTTTCTGACAAACGGTCACTAACCCTTTAAGGACTTAAAACCATAACATAAAAAATCAAAAATTATCTTATTAGCTTATTCGAATTATTTTTTCTAATATTTTTCATAAAGTACAGAGCAGTTTTTCTATCAAAATGTAATATTTTGGTATTTGATGGATATAAACACATTTGATTATACTCATTACTTTTACATCTAACTGTTTTTATTCTGAAATAGAGTAGTGATAGATTTTAATTCAATTCCGTTCAGTTACAATTTAGTTCGAAGTCTGGTGTTTAGGACCCATCAGTTAATGATCAATTGGAAGCCGTGAGATGCGTTCTGGTGTGACGTAGGTTCAGTAAAACATTATATTTATTGCACCAACGTTTCGGTCTTTAATGATATCATCTTCAGGAATCAAAGTGTTTGTTTTCCGCATAATTGTGCCATTCTTGCGTGTCAAGTTGAGAGTGCCGTCTAAAGATCGAAACGTTGGCACGATAAAGAAAATGTTTCTTTGTAACATATTTCACACCAGAACGCATCTCGAGATTTCCGAATAATCAAAGACTAACGGTCACTAATAACCACACATATCGATTGAGGTTTTTATTTTTCCAATTTGCCAAATGTGTAAGGTTTGCAGGTGTGGAAAGCGCCATTAAAATTGGTCTCAGAAGCGATGGTAAGCCATTATGATATAAAATTTATTTTAAGCAGTAATGATGACTTAATTCACGTATATTCAAATCAACGTATAACTTAAAATATTTGACACTGTTTGAATTTTAGTAAGCTAAGAACTTGCCGAAGTTATCGTTTTACAACTATAACAATCGGCCGATAAATACATATTTCAGAAGTAAAAGTAAACTTGACTTCGAATTTAATAGATAATAAAGTTGCTTAAAACACGTTATAACTGTTTTGATTTACGGTTTATGGATGTCCTAAACTGATTTCTTATCCGGTTGGTATTTTATAGTGCCTTGTTACTGAACAGTTTAAAATGTTTTACTTATGATTTGCTAGGCATAAACTAGTATTAACGATTATCTCCTAACCTCATGGGATGGATCGGACTACCGAGAGCGTATAGCTATGTCTACGCTGCCGGCGTCCCTCGAATGCGTGAAGATGGTCGACGGGGGCGAATGTTTGTCGATGGCGGCCATCTGAGCTGCCTTTACCGTAGGCATGGAGACTGGACACACTAGGAGGTGGTTACAGATTCCACTAAAACCGAAACCGCGGCCGGAGCGCATCAGGAGGTTTCGATGTTAGCGGAAACCGTACACCTAGGGAGATAGATTGGTCGTCCTTACCTAGGGGGTGCATGGGAGACTTGTCCGATGCGTTTCGACCACATTTTGGGTATCCTTTCACGCGCTGCACTAGTTAAGTGCTCACGTTAACCCACCCCATCGGAAGGGGTTAGTGGGAGAAATAGACATTTCGGCTAAATGCTGAAGGATGATCTGGGCTTGTACACCGAACCTCACGGAAGCAACGGATTTTCCGTCGCGGATGTGAATCGCTTGTCAATTAAGAATCTTAAACATGTGATAATCGGCCTGGTGCGCACGTTAAAGAACAACAATGTTACATGATTTTGCGACTCCAGTGGGAACGTAGGCATAAACTATTAAAAATTCTAAAAAAATTCTATAATTTCACCGGCTTGGGTTCGAAACATTTACATAGGCTTGATTCTGACTGGAGAATTGTAATTAATACGATCCATATTTAGAACGAGACAACAAATTGAAGGGACGGTCAATCGATTCGGGATGAAAAACGACGCAGCTGAAATTTGTACTAATCACTCTGCGATGTTAATCCATTGTGGGATTTAACCCCGAGAAATCGACTAGTCCTGCGTGAGCTGTAATTAAGCGTCTAATTTAAATTCACACACACAAACGACATCGTACAATGCGGGGTGGAATTTATTGTTGTCCATCGAAATTAAATTATTGTGAATATTTAACCAAAATCGATTCATCTCTTCTTTTGCCTCTTCGATGTTTGTCACGAGATTGTTCATGTCAATATGATGTATTTCGCGATCGGAAAGAAAATTGAATTAAATATTTCACGTCGCAACTGTTTTGATAGTTTTGTCGATTAATGTTACGAAATAAGTTCTCCCGTCTTATTAATACTTTGGAACTCCGCTTGATCCAATCCCTCGGAATTAATAGTCCAGGCTTATCGGCCAATACAGATTATCCAATTTATCTCCCCTTTGGCCACATCTGTCACCCAACATTTCGGATCATTCAATCTAAAATCTGAAAATGGCGTTTACAGATTTGTATTATTTCCAGATGAAAAAGTTCGTTTGTTATCAGTAAATTTTTATTTTCGGGCCACCACCTTAAAATTCCGCCTACTGTTTTTTTACGATAATGTGAAAATCAGTATTTAGTGATAAACAATAGACCTTTAGAGACACTCTAATCTTAAAGAACGGTTCAACACGTCACGTTTCTCCAAACTCGAGACGAAAGGTTTTCTTATCACTTCCGCTCCATTTTCCCCGAAAAACGCGGCTTTCCGCTCGAAGAATCGATCAGTTTGAAGGCTCATCAGAAAGAGAAGTGACAACTTAGATTAATACTAACGTGATTAGTCTTAAATCGCTATTCCTATTGTTAGTTGATTAATAATCATCTGTTTTATTGGTTAATAATTTTTGTTATTCTTTGTCACTGAAAATAGACAAACAGAAAATTTTATTTGATATATATCGAAAATGGTGGTCAGAACCGAATTTGTTGCTTTTAGGATGAATTTTCTTTTACCTTCTTCTTCGAGTGCCATGTCCTCCAAGAACGTTGGCGATCAGTAGCCTGAACCGGTTTTGATCCAAAGCTATTCTAAATAGATCGGTTGTGTTCACTGCGCCCCATTGGTTTAACTTCTTACGCCAAAGTGTTCTTCTGCGCCACGCTTCCCATCTATTTTTTCCTAAACGATAATCTGCAGCAGATGATATTTCCCGTTGAGTATTATGTGTCCAAAATATTGTATTTTTCTTCCCTTTATGGTAATGAAGAATTCTAGCTTTTTTATTCGTGCGCTGTACTTCAGCCACATTAGTGACTTTGGCTGTCCAAGGTATCTTCAGAATTCGTCTGTACGTCCACAATTTCGAACGCTTACAGCTTCCGGAATAATGTGTCTGTAAGGATCCAAGTTTCAACCCCACAGAGAAGTATATATTGGAATACATAGATCGTAGCATTCGAGTATGAAGCCTGATAGATAAACCCCAGTTTGTCAAGCGTTTCCTCATTTCCTTGAAGGACTTTCAAGCCTGTTTAATTCTACAACGGATTTCGTATACAGGGTCGCGGTTATCGTTGATATAGCACCCCACATATTTAAAAGATGATACGCTCTCAATTATCTCACTGCCAATCTTGAGAACCTTCTTGTAATCCATTTTGTTTTTTTACTTAAAACCATCCATTTTGTCTTATTTACGTTAAATCCTAATCCCATGGAACTGCTTTCTGTATCAACACAATCCAACATTCCTTGCAAACTTATCAGACTTGATGCAAGCAGGACATTGTCGTGATTTATCGTCATAGTAAATTTATCAGAACAAAGAAAAAGTCAAAAGAAAAACGAGCACGTCGTACGAACGTTTCGATCCTTATTGATATCCACTCCAGGACTCAAAGTGTTTGTTTTCCGCATAATTGTACCATTCTTGCGTCTCGTGTTGAGAGTGCCCTCTAAAGATCGAAAGTTTGGCACGATAAAGAAAATGTTTTTCTGAAACCGACATGATACCAGACCGCATCTCACGATATCTGAATAATTACGTTTTTAGAACTTTTCTTTTAATTTTAGGCAAAAACATTCAACCTTGTTGGAAACTTGGCAAATTTCAAAACTTTTTCATTTAATTCACTTTCTGAAACAAAACACATAAAAAAGAGACAATACGCCTGACGGCTAACCAAAGCAGAAAAATAGTACCGAGTATATTTAACACAGACAAAACATAAAAATTAAGATAAAAAAATAAAATAAAATATATATAATATACTTTTTATTTTAATTTTGTGTTGAGTGTTTTATTTTGTGTTTTTGTTAATGAAGGATTTGGTACTTACAAGTTGAAGAATCAGACATTAGATTTTCACTACCTCCAAGAAATACTTTACATATTTTAATGAGGTGATTAAAGTAAGATTGTATTTCGTAACAAAATTACATTTACATTTAAATTGCAACTACATTCAGATAAAAGCAGTGAAAGTAAAATTCTTTTTTGCACTTTAATTTTTTTTGGTAAACTTAGACCTGTAAATACTTTACGGAACATAACGGAGGGAAAATATTATTTCTCATGTTGAAACATTAAACGGATCCCTTCTCTACCCTAGACGAAGGCTTATACTACAGAAAAAGAACGAGTTATGCAAGTCATATCGTCCAAGTTACAAGTGGTCTCAGTTATAAATAACTAACTTTCCCACCCCTTGAGACCTTTTATTTTTGCGGCTCGTGAACTCGTATTCCAGGCAGCGAAATGTTTCATATAGCGCCGCGTTCAAAGCCTGCAACCGCAACAGAGGTGGGTTTTTTTATAAATTTTGACATAAATAACATTTCCCATTTCATAACTAGTATGAATATATTTACCTTTTCTCTAGGTTTTATTGCAGGTTTTATTTTTTTTAATAAATACAACTATGTAAGTCTGCGCAGTGTTATTTGAGTAAATATCAACTTAATCATAATAAAATTTGAGAGCTATTATCGCTTTTAAATTTATAATTATCTATATGATATTTATGTTTTTAATTATAATTTATTTTTTAAATATGATGTTTTTGAACATCACACCATTACATATTAATTAATTTAAATTAAAAAATATTTAATCAATTATTTTAATATCGATGAATTTTTTAAAACGGATTCGACCCTGAATAAATTTTAAATGTTGGTTACATTTGCGTAATTCCGTTTGGTCTGATCGAGTTTTTTTACAAGTTAAAGAAATTTTAATCATTTTTTGTGTTATTTTAACGACCGCCTACTTTGATATATTTCATAATTGAGTTTTTCGTACAGTAATTGACTTTATTTTCCCGGAAATTCTTTTTAATAATGTAAACGCGAAAAACCGTCTGAGTTAACCAACTTTATCCGAGTTCGAAACAATGGAAACTGGAGTTCGGCTTGTTTTTGTTAGTCGAAATGCCTTGACTCGACTTTTGAGGATTTAGCTCGGCAGAGTGTAAAAAATTGGAAAAAATTAAAACAATACAATTGAAATACAAAAAATGAAAATCATGATTGTAACGTAAAACGCATGTTTCCCTCATTTTAATTAAATAGAAGTGAGAATTCAACAGCAACATAAATTTCTATCATCAATGTCTGTCGAGACTTCAAAAATTTGTAAAAGTTGTAGTAACACAGGATCATGCTCTTTCTTACCAAAAATTTTCCGCTGTTAGTAAAATAATATTATTTTTAAAAAAAATATTATTCAGAAATCGTGAGATGCGGTCTGGTGTGATGTTGGTTCCAGAAAAACATTTTCTCTATTGTGCCAACGTTTCGATTTTTATTGAGATCATCTTCAGGGCCTCGGATTTACAAACATTTTATTATATAACTATATTCAATCAAAGTATTTCTACTTGCTCAAAGTGTTTGCCTTCTGTTCAATTGTGCTATTCTTGCGTGAAGTGTTGAGAGTGCCAGTGAAATATTGCTGTTTTATGTTTATATACGTTAAATTGTGAAAGAATGTTGATGAATGAAGAAGAATGGAAGGAAGTTTCAAATAATGTTGGAATATTAGTAACTACTTTTTTCTTACATCATTGTTAATACAGCCGTTAATCTACGCCTTTTTTCAAATAATTTCACACGACTAATTGACGCATGGTGGAACACGATTCTCGTGATTTAAGCCGGATCCTCTCAACACGTCGCCCACTTGATTAGAAATGAGCTATTGCATCTTCAATTCTGGTTTTGGCGGGTTGAGCCCCCCCGCAATCCCTTCTATACCCGGCTATATATCGTTGCAGGCATGGCAATAATTAATTTCTTCGCCGGGGCTGCCTGAGCTCGTCTCTCGTTCAACGTTCCAATCGGTGAGTGGAGTTAGATTCCGTTATGAAAAAAAGGTTTCTTGTTCGTTTTTAAAACTATATAAGAATATGTTTAATTGTGTATAATGTTCTCTTGGTGGTTATCAGTGATTTGGTTAAAGGAAATATTTCAACATTAAATTTTCGCCTAGTTTTCAAACTTTTATTGTCCCTTCTTCAAGGCTCTATTAAGATCTATAATGCATTTTAATTTTAGCTAATGTAACATCAAATATATATATATATATATATATATATATATATATATATAAGAAGAAGGCACACATTTTTTTACTCATTGATTTTAGTCATAAGTATACGGTCTTAATTTCTTTGCTTTGAAGATGATTTCAATAAAGAATGAAACGTTGGCATGATAAAGAAAATGTTTTTGTAAAATCTACATCAAGCCAGATCGCATCTCACGATTTCCGAATAATTAGAGATAACATTGAACGGTAATTATTAGAGAATGTACAGCTATGGAGAATGTACAATAAAATTCCGGAAGCTAGGTGAAGACTTAAATTTTAAAAAAAAATTTAACTACATCCAAGATAACTACGGAAAAAAGTTGCAGATCTGCACAGTTGTTCGATAAATATAAAAATATTAATTTCATTTCTTCAATTTGTTATTTTTATATTCACTTTATATGTTCTAACATGATAACTTGTCGTTCGTATTTATCTATTTGTTTATTTTCCATAATACCATGCTACATGTGTATAATATAACTAATATTTTATACTTTCTAGATATAAAATACATGAATTAATATTTGTGAAAAACATTGGTCTAGATAAACAAGTCAGTGTCACGAGCGGGATTGAAAAGCACATTCTTCGGGTAAATACGCCACTGTTTTACCACTTAAAAACAAAATAGTTATTATTAAATTTATTATAAAAATTTAAAAAATCGGTCCAATTCCCTTCTATCCAAAGCCAACTTATCGAACGGCTTAATTTTTGTAAATTTATTGTCTTTGGTAAAACTAATCTAAAACTAAAATCAATTTTAATAAAATCTTTTTTTTTTCTAATAAACATAACTTAAGGAAAACAAAATCTCACCTTGACAGATTTTTTAGTCAACGATGACTGAAGGGAAGAAAAAATAATGGTCGGCCGTTACTTTACGGACAAATATAGAAAAACTATTGAACTGGTTATCATGGGCGTGACACTTGCCGCTTTTTTATATTTTAGCCCAACATTCCCTACCCCACACTCACCCGCGTGACATATGAATCGTGCTGAAATTTTTACAAACAACGTTTTGTGCTTTCCCGACTGAAAAGATGGATATCCATTTCTAAATATGAAAATTTCCGGAGAACAATAAACCGGTTGAAAAAGGTGGAATTAATCACGGAGGGCGTCGGTGGCATGAAAGCCAATGGGTTGTAAGTATTTCGGAGGGCCCCGCCGTGAAAACAATTACGCCCTGACAGTGTCAAAGTGTCGGATCGTTCGTTTGATGGAAAACGTGTCGTAGGAAATTTTTCAAACCCCCCCCCCTATTGTTTTCCCAGCTCAATTTTGGTCGAGTGTGTCCAGCTCCGCTCTGTCCAGTCGATCCGCCGACGCGGGTGTTTATGCACTTTAATTTAACGAAGCGATCCTCCGAAATTCCGTTTTCGTTTAACTCCAGCCAAGAGATGAAAGAGACTTGGAATTGGATTCGCCGAGACAATGAAGTTAGTCGCCTGCCATTGGCGCTGGCTTTGTCAGCAAAAACAATGGAGTCAGAAAAGAAACTGACAAATGGCAGACGGGGATATAAAAAAAACTTTTTCTTCTCGGTCTCGAAGGCAAAGACATCATGGCTCTGGGCTCGGGTTAATAAATTCTTTATCTCCATTTCATTAACGAAATAAACGATGTGGACAAAAATAGCCCCTGAATAAAATGCATTTTAATTTAATTGCAACAACACAGTTCGTATCTTTGAGTATAAATGATAAAACATTAGATTCAATTTTCATACATTCAATCCAACGAACCCAAAATAACATTCTGAAAACATAAAGGAATTAAAAATACGGCGTTTCGATATGCTAAACCTGAACGGGCGGTCCGTCATGCGGGCTTTTAATATATTCAAGCCCCTTATTAAGAAGTGCCCACTCCTTCGAGAAGCGCCTAACCAAACTCGCATTGAATCATGAATATCCTTTTATTGTACAATTGAATTAGTGTTATTCACCGATATACACGCATAATACACTTATTACGGAACTGAATTGTAAATACACTTTCGAGATAGTGAAAAAAATTGTTTACATTTTAACCCCAAAAATTTAAACGAAAAATGAACTTGACATCAAGGTTGATAGCAATGACACCGATTCCATCCCAAAAATAACTCCAACATCCTACAACAAGCTTTGAATTTTTTTTTTTTTTTTTAGATTAGCTGCGCCCTTCTAGAGCGACGGCAGTCACAAGAATGTGAACAGTGTAACCGTGTTTGTTAGATTTTCGTGAACCTCCATTTATATTAGCTGTGAATGAATTTTTAATTACAAAACAAGCAGCAGGCTCAACTATTAAGTTTAATGAGGTTGGAAGCCATGCGGACAAGGAAACCGATTATTAATAAATGTGCCAGGGTTTTGTTAATTTATCGTTAACAAGGTTCAATTCAAAAAATTTCCTTAGGAAGGAAGCAATAATAATGTTGTTTTGTCACGTAATACGATGGCGTGGATTTTGTCAAAATATTGCCTGGCACGAAAATAAAATAGAATTATAGCTTTATTATTTATATATTGAGAATATATACGATTTTGTTCAAATCGAAGTTCATTAACGATAAATTGGAAAAAAACTACCTTATGCTTTCTGCAAATTTAGCGCACATTCCGGTGCGTCTAGGTATACTGCTTTTTATGATAAGTATGTAAAACTTAGAATTCAAATGTACCGATTACATGCACTAAGCCGAAAAATCGGGTAATTTTGTTTTTCGTATCTACCACTGAAACTGATCCACGGTATAACTTACATTTAATTAAGGTTTTTAGTTGAGATACAAAAGTCAGTGGCACGAGCGGGATTCGAACCCCACGATCTTCTGCTAGATATGCCGCTGTTCTACTCTGTCTAGCCGAAAATCGTGGGTTCGAATCCCGCTCGTGCCATTGACTTTTGTATCTCAACTAAACTCCTTAATTCATTGTAATATATGAATTGATCAAGTAGACCACGAAATAGTGAAGTTAAAATTTATTTTAAAAATCAAAACAATTGTGACATATTACACCGAAGTTGGCAGATGTTAAATCAGCACACGAATACCACCATGTAGCATATGTCAAAATGATTCTGTACTATTCACACTACTACTAGTAGTAGATAATTAAACTTAAACTTTAAAACTTAAAAAATAAATAGTAGACTAGTAATATAGATAATTAAACAAATATTATTACAAATTAAACCAAACTTATCATTGTACAAAACTTGTATCTGATAAATAATTTAAGAAACGTACGCAGTGATATATTTTTTTATATATTAATGGTTCTGAGAAGAAAGCGGATTAACGATCATAATATTACACTTGACGCGGATGTAGCAAGTAAATTGCCAGAAAAATCCAAAACAAGAAAGCGAATACCCCAATTAACTGGACAGAAAGGTAAAAACGCGCGGGGGTTTTATGCTCGTCTGGTTCGGAACACAGCTATATTGTCTGAGAGAACCACGTGTCAGCAAGATTCTTGGATTTTCAGCGACTCCTCGCTACCCTAAGTAAGAACATGATGCTGGCAGACTTTAAGTACAGACAGTACTTTTTTACATAGACCAAAAACAAAATAGATCGATCATCGGTCCCTGTAATGGATATTTTGAGTGAGAAAATAATCTCTGAAGTATTTCTGTATTTGGAAGGCCACTACCTAAAATTTACAAAAGAAATGGTTATTTTAAAATAAACCGACATATTTTTTAAACTTATGTAAAATAAAATCCAAACACCGACAAAAACCGTACATTATTTCTTCAAAACTAAAAATATAACTTTAGGAGTAATGCCCACCCATTGCAGATTTACTCAAATTTATGTGCTGCAAATAGAATATTATCGATTTTTTAATGATATACTTAATAATAACATTGATTGTTATAAAATAGTACAAATCATTTTTAAAAAATCAATATATTTATTAGTCAACTTTAGAATTTCTAATTATTCAAATATCGTGAGATGCGGTCTGGTGTGATGTAGGTATCAGAAAAACATTTTCTTTATCGTGCCAACGTTTCGATCTTTTATTGAGCCCTGAAGATGATCTCAATAAAAGATCGAAACGTTGGCCCGGTAAAGAAAATGTTTTTCTGATACCTACATCACACCAGACCGCATCTCACGATATTTGAATAATTATCCGTTAACGGTCCCTAATCTCTACACAGTTTTACAATTTCTTCCGAAATTATCTAGTTTTCGTGGTCCGTTTGATCAATTAACATATTTCTATTAATTAAGGTTGGGATAAAGAAAATCAATGTCACGAGCGGGGTTCGAACTCAAGACCTTCAGTTCGATACGCCGTTACTCTACCACTTGAGCTATCGTGATCTCGATCCACTCGGACACTACCTTCCCATCACAAACCCAACTTTGACATTAAAAAATGGCAAAAAGGAGAGAAAATTCAAAAAGTGGGGTTGAGATGGAGGATCAAGAGTCAAGGCGTACGAGAAGATGGAAGTCAGGATAGCTCAAGTGGTAGAGCAGCGGCATATTTAGTCGAAGGTCGTGGGTTCAAATCCCGCTCGTGACACTGAATTTTCATCTCACCTAAAAAACTTATTTAATTGCAAGTTACGATTTCTCGTAAAATACAAATTAGCAAATTTCATGTTTGAAATTACAGTCACTTTCTCCGTGAATAGTATTGTTTATTTATTTATTTTTTTTTTAAATATTAAATCAAATATTTTTATGCCAAATTAGTAAAGATGTAAATAAATGATGAGCTAAGAATCGGATGGTTGTTTTGATTTGCCCTTTATAAATTGTTATTTTTTAAATTAAAAATATAAATTATTTATTTCAAAAGTGCTATTCTTTCAGGGAAATTGGGTTTAATGCGGAGAAATATGTCACAAATATTAAGTTATTTTTTCAGGCATTTTTTTAATGGATTATACGGGGAAGAACGCCTTGCTGACCGCCTGCGCAACCGGCCCTCACCTCGTGTTCACACTTCAAAGCGAGCAGGTGTGCAAATGGAGTGATCTGGCCATAACCTGGCAGCAATCGTGCGTTTCCTACTTAATTGTATACAGCCAAACCCCCAGGGCGATCCTCTTTATGCCCCCTCCCCTCGTGATCCTTCTAGTGGCGTAAACCTAATTAGCTTTGGAAATGGGCTACGGAGTAAAATTATTTTGTGGGTCATTGATGCGTGTAATCCGATTAATTAGGAGTGAAGAGGGTTAGGCAAAGGGGCCGATAACACGTCCCTTTATGGGAGAATCAACAACGATTAAAAGTTAAGTAACATTAAAATCGTATCACATATGAAAACGATACACGAGCTAAATAATCAATGAAAAATGAAGACTTCGTTATAAAAAATATAATGCAACTTGGTTATCAATATTGTAACCAGGTGATTAAGTCATGGTTCAGAGTTGGCGTAGATGTTGTTGTCTCGGGCGCTCTGAACTTTGGCCGGGACTGGCGCGAGCGGACAGGAAGCCACATCAGCATAGTCAGGATTCTACGAGTCTACGAGAGTGATCGAAGATTTTTGTTCGTCTACCTCGTTTTCCTTACAAAATTAATTCAAAATACCTGGAGTATCTCCTCCAAAAAAAAATAAATAAATAAATAAATAAAAAGAAAGTAACTCTTAATAACAACCACAAAATAAACTCTTCCTGGATTTAAGTACACACACACAACAACAACAAAAATATTTTTAAAAATCTTACTGTTCTCAAATGGTGAATTATCTGGAGGTCTCGAACTGCCACCTGTCCTCTTCACTCCTTCCCCGAGGTAGGCCCTGTGTCCTGAGGAGAATGATTGTGTTCCACGCTGGACCAAACTGAGAAGGATCTCCCTTAATCTTCCGATATTTTTCCGTTCTTTTCTCTCCTCCCTGTTCACACGCTCGCCTTGCCTGTTTCCGTCCGCTAATCCTCGTCAATAGTCCGATCCATTGCGAACCCTCCCGTCTCACGCGGAGCTATCTCCAGGCGGCCAACAGTTTGTTTCCCCATTTAATAGTCAAATGGCTATCTTCCCGTAGAAAATTATTCTTTTTTAGTCTGGACAAAGCAGACCGGGGGTTACAATATATTTATGGTTTAGTGGCCAATTGAGCAAGTTACTTCTTTCAATCAAATATTCTTCCGTAAGGTTTTCATCGAGATGGAATCCTGATTACACGACATTTGCAAATGGAAAAAAAAGAAGGAAAATTCGAACGGTTGTGTGTTGAGGTGGAGTTTTGGTGTCCGAGAGGATCGCAGTCACGATAGCTTAAGTATTTGGCCGAAGATCGTGGGTTCGAATCCCGCTCGAGACAGACATTTAAATATATCTCAACCAAAACCTTACCTAAAAACATAACTAATTTGTTAGCAGTTTTATCTGTCATAAATGCGGTATGAATATTCTATTATCGTTACCAAAAAATGCGTAGAGATTAGTGACCGTAAATCGATAATTATTCAGATATCGTGAGATGCGGTCTGGTGTGATGTAGGTTTCAGAAAAAATTTTCTTTATCGTGACAACAATGTTTATATTTTCCAGGCCCTGAAGATGATCTCGATAAAAGATCAAAACGTTGGCACGATAAAGCAAATGTTGTTCTGAATCTTAAATTACACCAGACCACATCTCGCAATATCTGAATAATTTATCAAAAAAATAATAACAAAACTGCAAAAACAATTCTGAAACGCAGTCTTCATTAATACTGATTGTTAAAGTGAGCAAAATTAATTCACCGATTCGCGGAGCAACAAACTCCCTCAACCTGGGCGGATAAACAGCTCAGTCCATCACAGTCCTCCAAAGAGATTTTGTTTCTTTTCTTCGTTTTGAACAAGCGTTTGTTTTACTTTTAACATTGCAATAAGAAACTCATTCAATAAATTTAAGATCATAAGAGAGAAGTGTTCGCACAGGAAAGCGTTCAGTAGGATCTATCTAATTCCGTTTCAAGCTATTATTGCTGGCTCAGTAGCACTATGGTCCACCTCGTCATTTTAACGAAATAGCTGAATTAATAGTGCATTATTTTAAGCAATTTTACCACTTACTCACAAATTAATCTATTCGGGATTGAACTTGGACTTTGTCCGCATTTCTTCATATCTTAAGTAGGGCCTATTCTCAACATACTAAAAGATAGACATTTAATCATAACGTCTGGATCATGTTTTATGCATTTGCACCAAAATTTTGCGTCATGAAGATTATGCTTTGTGTCGTTTAGAAGAATGTTTTTTTGTAATCCCCAAAAATTTTACTAGCGCCAAAAGTACATTTCACTTAGGTTATGTTCAATTGTACCAGATGCATGTATTGAGGTTTCGTAAAACATTCTTTACTCCCAGTTCATATAGTAGGACCACAATGTTTAATTACGCTCTATATAATCTCAGTGTACTAGAGCTTGCCCAAAAACCTTTGAGGGTTTGCCTTGTTCTGCGGGAGTTGCGTAAAGCATCCTTTGGTCAACCGCACTTGAACAAAGAAGAAATAACCCACCACCTTAACAATGGTCTAATTGGAGGCTCCCGTCGAGTATCTCCCAAGAGCACTGAAAGGTCCGAAATACAAGATCCACCCTTTCGGTTAATTATCTCATATTTGTACGAATAAAATAATAAATAAACAATATAATAAAAATAAAATAATCTTAAATGTGTAACATTAGGTAACTTGTGATTCATTGTAAACGTTTATTTTAAAAACCTGTGAAAAATTATAAAAGTTTTAAAATTTGAATATTAAATCTTAGGTTAGATTGCCGTCGTCCGAATCCTCACAAACTTTCACGATTATTAATAGTAATATTAACTTGGAATTTGACATTAAGAAATCAAAACTTTTGTAATTTTAACTACTTTGCCTGAAAAATGTCTACTCAAAAACATCACAGAATAAATGAGTTGAAAAACCAAATCTTTGGCGAGATTACAGATTATTTTATAGTTCTATTTAGATCTTTTAGACGAAAATGTGACAAATACAAATAGTATTGCTAGTAATAAACAGATAAATATCACTTTAGAAATTAATTGTATTCTTTTTTTGTTTGTAAATCCCAAGCCCTGAAGATGATCTCAATAAAGGCCGAAACGTGGGCACGATAAAAAAAAAATGTTTTTCTGCAACGTGCATCACACCAGACAGCATCTCACGTTTTTTGAATAATTACTTGTACTCTTTTGCGATCAATTTTGATTGAAAACAAATTTTAATTCATCGATCCGGTTGAGAACAGTCAAAATGAAGACAATAAAAACAAACAATCCAGGTGAAAAATTTGAAAATAAGCATCATTTTGGTTTAATGAAGGAATAACAGTCATAAATATCTGTTTTTATTAGCTTATTAAAATAATCCTACTGGTATTGTTTGTGGTTTTTATGTTTTACAACTTGTTGTTTCTATTGTACAAAATCGAGAGAAATTAGAATAAAATATTTCAATGTTTAAGTCAATTAGTGGATGGTCAGCTCTGATCCTATTTGATTACGCCTTGTTTCGCTAATTAGTTTGTTGTAAGATGAGTTTGTTCTTGACGCTTTCATTAGTTGAGGTCTATCATGTTCGCCTGTTTATAACAAGCAAAAACCTCAGGATTTACAAATGGAGTTGCCGTGAAGGGAACTTTGAAAATTCGAACGAACGGGGAACAAAAACAAATGAATATGTATTTTGTGAATAATTCATACGAATTCATCGCAAGATGACGAGAGGTGAATTATTTTTAAAGGAGGATCCTCACACCGTTTTTGTTAGAAAAACCGAATACATTTTCTTGAACAAAAGTATTGTTTGCGTTTCACTCTCTGATTCGTTCGTAAAAAGATAGTGATAACTTTCAAAAAAATCTACCGATACAATGCAACTTGACAAGGGTGTAAAATCTTAAAAAATGTAGGTAAGGGCAGAAATGTTTTCCCGTAAATAAATAGTATTAAAGATAAAATAAAACAAATAAGTAGATAGAAGTTTTGCTTGGTTAGGTATTTATTTTGACTCGAAATTTAAACGATGTTGAAATAACCTAACAGAAATACTAACTTCATCTTTTTAACGATTTTTCAGATATCGCGAGATGCGGTCTGGTGTGATGTAGGTTTCAAAAAAATATTTTCTTTACCGTGCCCACGAATCGAGCATTATTGTGATCATCTTCAGGGCCTGGAATTTACAAACAATGTTTACATTTATTAAATACATTTAGGATTGATTTGATATTTTGACAAGTGTTTTGGTATATATTCATTAAATAAATCATACTGTTAAAATAAACTTCAATTTGAACTAAAATATAAAGAAAACCTGCGTGTAACAAACAAGAAAATATTACACTTTTTAATCTTTTTATAATTGGTTGATCTGGCAATAACTGAAGTGATGTTAAACCAGACAGACCCTAATACTCTGCTCATTTCCTCACTGAAGACGGTGTAAAGCTGAAACGACTATTGATGAAACGTGAGAAACTAAAACAATAATTCCAAGATACTCGTTCATCTGACTGTAAGGATAATTATTCAGAAATCGGGAGATGAGATCTGTTGTGATGTAGGTTTCATAAAAATATTTTCTTTGTCGTGCCAACGAATCGAGCATTATTGAGATCATCTTCAGGGCTGGAATTTACAAACAATGTTTACATTTATTAAATACATTTAGGATGTGCAAAAGTGAATTTATACCATGCAAAATATATTTTATATTCAATCAAAATATTTCCACTCAGTCAAAGTGTTTGTCTTCTGTGTGCTTGTGCAACTCTTGGGTGTCGTGTTGAGAGTGCCAGTGAGAATTTTGCTGTTTTATGTTTATGTACGTTAGATTTGAAGGGGTGGGGAAGAAATTCGGTAAAGAAAAAATCCCAGGCTCTGAAGATGATCTCAATAAAAGATCAACCATCGCATTTAATGTCTTATTAATTTTAACGGATAAAGCATGATTTTCTATTTTCTAGGCTGTAAACGAGTAATTGATAAATTATTGTTCAGAAATCGTGAGATGCGGTCTGGGGGTGATGTTTAAGAAAAAACATTTTCTTTATCGTGTCAAAGTTTCGATCTTTATTGAGCTCTGAAGATGATCTCAATAAAGATGGAAACGTAGCACGATAAAGAAAATGTTTTTTCTGAAACATCACCCCCAGACCGCATCTCACGATATCTGAATAATTAACGATTAACGGTCACTAATCTCTACACACTTCTTAACGATGATGAGTTTCGAGTGGAAACATGGACATTGAAAAAAAAACTTACAATCTTATTATTGTCATTTCTAACGTAAAATAAACAATCGAGTGTTAATATAATGAAATCCATATACGGCAAAAACACACTTAACAAAAATGTTTAAATTTTTCATAAGAGAATTTTATTATTGGCCCCCAGGGCACATTGGTAAAAATGAACACATGTCTAATATTTTTTAACCTACAATCATACAAAACATTTACAACGAAATCGGAGATTTCAAGTCTGGTTAGAGCGGAATAATTAAAGTTAAATCGAAAACGAATATAAGATAAAATTTAGAAAATATTATTTTCTAACATTTGTAAGTCATTTCAATGTGAATCTGTTTCATTTTTAAACGAAATATTTTCAAAGATTGTAGTAATTTGAATTTAATTTTGGTTCGTTTTTGCAATGTGTTTTTTTATAATTATATTAAATTACACATTGATGGTTGCCTTATTGAAAAGCAACTGAAGAATTTTACTTTTAAACAACGAAAATTAAGGGGTAAATTTGGGTTAATTAAAGCCGAAAAATTAGCTTTGACCAAGATAAAAAGAGAATGAAACGTAAATTGATATCTTTATAACGTTCTAAATTTTGCGCGTATGTAGCGAAAAGTTAACCTTTACCAAAAAGTTGTTTTAATAACATTTTCCACCCCTTCATTATTCCGGTTCCGTGGAAATTTATTAAAAGCCGGTGTACACTTTCATTTAGATCAATTACATCCGCTAGAAAAGGAAATCCCATTGGGATGTGCCAACTGCTCTTAGCCGGAGGAAATTGCTACGGGAGCATTATTATTTCTGAGAGAGTCGCATTATGGAAGCTAAGAAAGTAGCATTGGAGCAGTGCCATTTTATTTGGTTCATGTTCTCCATTTTCTCGAACAATGACCGAACTAATTCACGTTTCAATTAAAGAGACAAAACGAATGTATGTCTTATCGAATATCTGAAGAGCGCTTTTTGAATTTCTACAAGATCTGTTTTGTTTCAAAGTGGTAGAAACTAGTTTTGTAAAGCCAGAAATGGGAAAAGTTTGGGAGATTTTAGGAAAGATGCGACGGGGCGTCCGATGTGAGAAAATTATGGCCGCAGACGTGATACAGATCTACGTGCCTGCTAGCCAAAAACACGCGGAAACAAATTCACCACTTCGTGGCATTGTGTGACTTCTCTCTTATTAGATTTTCCGTCGAGAAGGAAACACCTGCCCGACTATATCAGAACACTGGGATCAGTAATTTTCCTCAGTTACTCTATGTATTGACACACTGTAATAAAATTTGTTTATATTTAATATATCACATTATCAATAAGATTTTAATATTAATTAAAAAACAATATTAACAAAAATTATCGACAATATTTTCATATAAGAAACATTTCTTATTTGGTTATTACTGCTATCTTCCTCATTAAAAAAAGTGTAATATAGCGTAGGACCTCATTACTGGAATGGTCTCGGGTTTGAATCTCTGTGGCCATGAAATTTAAACAAAGAAATTCCGTACAGCCCGTTTTACAGAAATAATAATTTTTGCTATTCCAATATTTGCATGAAGAGCTTACGTTAAAAACACTTGCTTTTTTAATCAGTTCAGTAGTTTTGTGAAAATATATGTAGTATGTTGCATCATTTTGATTGTTTTTTTAGTTTGTTTCAACCGTCAGCCAAATAAACCTCAGATCAGGCAAATTTTGAATATAATAAATTTTTTGTTTTTTAAACGTTGAATTCTAATATATTTTATTTAGCTTTTTCCAATTTATAAAACTAAAGGTTCGCATCCATCGTCATAAATCATATTTCACTTAAGTGCTCTTTCCCACGATACCACTGGCTACTTCACCAACCTTAACAAAGTTGGCTGAAAAAATGAAAATGAAAACAGGTTATAATCTGACGACAAAGAGACTTATATTGGGATGGGCTTTAGTAGATATATGAAAATATGACTTTTCTTTGGTCCGACTAGAAATGATAGGCTGTGCGTTAACGTTAGAAAAAAAATCGTTTTTCGGCGATGCATCCATTGTTCATACGTATTAGGTTTTCTTTAGTACATTTTTGCTGAAATGCTTTTTTGTGGTATTTAAGTTATAGGATTTTGTGGCTTGCTAGATTGAACATTCACGTTGCATCAGCTTTCTCTTCTTCCTGATAAATATTCTCGAGCTATTGATATAACAAATTATCCATTATTTCATTTCTAGAAATGTAATCAAGTAAAAAAAAGTTTAACTCGCTCCCAATATGAATTCACTATGGAAATGATTTCTCACAGAAGGACGAAAACTCGATGTACCCAAGAAACTAAATAGATACAAACAAACAACACTTAATTTATAAATGTACAAACTCACATTAGCACCCTACTTTTACACTACTAAAAATATTACATACGAATAAAACCAAACGGCAAACGCTCATATGAAAACAACATCGACACCAAAACAAACAAAAAAAATATCCACACCCATAATTACGGACAAGATAGTACAATCACAAGATAGCAGGACCATGTTCTTAGCGACGACCAACGGACCCTACGACCTAAGCCCTCCTGGGAAAAAACGAATGACAGTTGCTCACTGAAGATGGCACAATGCCGAAACGCTTTGAGTAATTCATTAAACCCGCGATTGAAAACGAACCCAATAAGTGATCTTTTTCCGGTTCAGCATAAAGCTTCATTATGTACTATTTATTTAGAAACTGTGAGATGCGGTCTGGTGTGATGTAGGTTTCAGAAAAACAATTCCTTTTTTGCCAACGTTTCCATCTTTATTGAAATCATCTTCAGAGCCTGGGATTTATTAATTTTGTTTAAATTTTACAAATATGGCAGCAAAGCAAGAAAAATATTACAAATTACAAATATGTAGGATGTGAAACAATTAATCTGGACAAAGTTTATATATCCCAGGCTCTGAAGATGATCACAATAAAGATCACCTACGCCACACGAGACCACATCTCACGATCTCCGAATAATTAAATACACAATATCGAAAAAAATTGGCATCTGACAAAAAGTAGCCCACCCAAAATAGGAACATGTACATTGGTCAACTTAATTACTTACAAATTGAGAAATTATAATCGTATTAACTTGCAGTGTGCTTTTTACACAATTTAATATAAATTTAATTACAAAATAAAACATGTTACGTATTCCTAAACAAGTAAACTTCTATTTTTTGCCTAGTTTCTCATGAGCCTAAAGATTTTAATCTTTAATAATTAATTTACTGTCAGTTAAAAAGACAAATAAATAAATTGGCACTTTGAAGAATTTTTCCTTTTTCCGAAAGTCAGTTCCACCACAGTAAAAATCGTTTGCATAAGTGAATTTAGTATCAAAAATTTAAAAATTGCCTTACAATAAAATATTGTGCCTTTTGAAAATATTAATCTGTCGTTCGGACACCACACGGAAGAATGGCTCAATTATACACAAGACAAACACTTCGAACCCTGAAGATGATCTCAATAAAGTTCGAAACGTGACACAATAAAGAAAATGTTTTTCTGAAACCTACATCACACCAGGCCGCATCTCACGATATCTGAATAAATAACTGATAAATTCTGACTTACTGAAGGTAACACATCATTGATTGCCGAAGTTATCTTATTCGTTTTTACTCCAACCAATAATTAAATTTTCTTAATTAACAATGACAACTAAATAAAAATTTTTTTCTAACCTTTACTATATAACTTTATTTGTTCATTATTTTGAAATTGCGACAATAAATAAATAAATAAATAAATAAATATATATATATATATATATATATATATATAT
>CM077099.1:25702584-25718818 GCA_039619505.1 Cimex hemipterus
TCTCTCTCTCTCTCTCTCTCTCTCTCTCTCTCTCTCTCTGTCTCACTCTCTTTTTCATTTGTTCTCTGTGTTCATTTCTATTTAATTGTATCTGTCAATACGTTCATCTCTCTCTATTTCTGCTCCTCTCTTTCTCATGCTTTCTCTTCCTCTTTTTATTTTACTGTTTCCGTCATTCTCCCACACTCTCTTTCATCTTTATCCATCAATTTTTCACTTTCTATCCTTCTCTTTTTTCTCCTACTCTTTCTCTTTTTTGTCTCTATCTCTCCACAATGAATAAATTATGCAACTATCACTGTGTGTCACGTTCAACATGATCTAAACCATGATTTTGTTTATAAAAAAATAGTTTTGATAATAATGAAAATATAAATACAAAATGCAGATTACGGCTGTTTTTTGCGTTCAATAATATTATTTTAAGTGTTTCATGTTTCTTGTATTATGTCAGTATATAAAAAAAATCAGTATGAATGTTGAATGTTTTAGAGTTGCTTCACCGAGTGATCATGTTCAGCGGGTCCGGTTTGAGTCCGTGGGCGTTGCAGAAAGATCCGCTGGCGGTAAAGAGGAGAGTGGCAGAACAGACCGGCTGCCACGGCGACCTCGTCGAAGACGATCTCGCACCTTGCCTTCGGTCCAAGCCTCTCAAAGATCTGCTGGCCGTCCGCCTAGACCCACCAAGGTACATAAAGCTTTCCATCAAGCCTAAAAATGCCACCACAGTAATGTTAAATATTTGGTATCAATATCATCAAGATTTTCCCAAGTCAGCTTAATCGTGCAGGTTAATGTTTATTTATTAATTTTCAATAAACGAATTAATCGTGTTTATCATGTATTTATATAACTGTTTTTATTTATTTATTCGTATAGTGTATTGCGAATTATTAATGAGTGCGTGTACAAGTTAGGTTAATCCGGGCGAGTGTCCTCTGCATTTTTAAAATAGAGAACAACAAAGAGAGACTCACTTGGAATTCCAATTTAATCAAAAACAAATGTTTAAAACAAACAACCCCTTAGTATCCTCAAACGTTATTTTTAGACAGATTAGATTTGAAGATGGCGTTAAGTTGAAAAGCCTTTATTTTTCAGAACCCAAATTTTTGTAAGGCTGGGTGAGGAAAAATCTTTGCCTGTTTGATATATAAAATCGATTTTTTTTTGTTTTGGGCATTTTTGACTGAGCAGTTATAATACAAAGGATGTTTGACCCGAGGCCTTTAAGACGTAGTTATGTATTTTATTTTTAAATTTAGTAAATGACATGGCAAATTGCTTTCCGTAATATAATAATTTCATACAAATTTCTCTGACGTCAACATTTATTATCTTTATTATAAAAAAAAAACCAAAGTTTTAAGGGCTGCGGCAAAATAGGTTTATTATATAAATATAATACAAGTTTTGACAGGATAGTACTGCAGTTATTATTTTCGCATGGTCTTTATATATTTTATCCAATCCGAATAGTAGAAAAATATGTTGAAATTTTTTTTTCGGGAAAAACAATTGACTATCACGACGTTCAAAAATGAATTTGTGGTTATGTTCAGTCATTCCTTGGCTCCATACAGGGAGCGTGTGGGCATGCTGCCGGATATAAGAAGAGTTCTCGGACACGGTTGCAAGTTTCAAGGTCACATGTTCAGCTTTTTAAGGGAATCGGGATTATTGTTTTTTATTGTATATAGCCTTCAAAATATGTGATTTGTATGAGTACATCTATTTATCGGTATGAATCGGGGGGGGGGATGATGGCCAGAGTTGTGAGAACCTAAGTACATTTACACTTAAGTACTTCCTTCAAGAATTTGAGTAATGTATAAATGTTTTATTTCAGGAACATCAGTGGAAGAGGGGGGGGGGCAACGTGTCCCAATTCGGTACAGAAAAAATCCCAGGCTCTGAAGATGATCTCAATAAAAGATCAACCATCGCATTTAATGTCTTATTAATTTTAAAGGATAAAGCATGACTTTCTATTTTCTAGGCTGTAAACGAGTAATTAATAAATTATTGTTCAGAAATCGTGAGATGCAGTCTGATGTGATGTAGGTGTCAGAAAAACATTTTCTTTATCGTGCCAACGTTTCGATCTTTATTGAGCTCTGAAGATGATCTCAATAAAGATCGAAACGTAGCACGATAAAGAAAATGTTTTTTTCTGAAACATCACCCCAGACCGCATCTCACGATATCTGAATAATTAATTATTAACGGTCACTAATCTCTACACACTTCTTAACGATGATGAGTTTCGAGTGGAAACATGGACATTGAAAAAAAATTTACCATCTTATTATTGTTATTTCTAACGTAAAATAAACAATCGAGTGATATATATAATGAAATCCATTCACGGCAAAAACACACTTAACAAAAATATTTAAATTTCTCAAAAGAGAATTTTATTATTGGCACCTAGGGCACATTGGTAAAACTGAACACATGTCTAATATTTTTTAACCTACAATCATACAAAACATTTACAACGAAATCGGAGATTTCAAGTCTGGTTAGAGCGGAAGAATTAAAGATTCGAAAACGAATATAAGATAAAATTTAGAAAATATTATTTTCTAACATTTGTAAGTCATTTCAATGTGAGTCTGTTTCATTTTTAAACGAAATATTTTCAAAGATCAATAATGTGTTACCTTCAGTTAGTCAGAATTTATCAGTTATTTATTCAGATATCGTGATATGCGGTCTGGTGTGATGTAGCTTTCCGGAAAACATTTCTTTATCGTGCCAACGTTTCGATCATTTATTGAGATCATCTTCAGAGCCTGGGATGTACAAACAGAGTTTACATTTAGAAAATACATATAGAATGTGGATATGTGAATTTATACAACTTATACAATATGTACAAATTCACTTTTGCACATCCTAAATGTATTTGATTAATGTAAACATTATTTGTAAATTGGAGGCCCTGAAGATAATCTCAATAAAAGTTCGAAACGTTGGCACTGTAAAGAAAATGTTTTTCTGATACCTACTTCACACCAGACCGCATCTCACGATATCTGAATATTTTTATCATAGATTTAAAACATTCTTTAAATACATTAGTAATAAAAAATTAAATCCTGTATATTAAATGAAATAAAACTCAAACTGTAGCAGTGCGTAGCGTGAGAGACCCTCGGCTAGTAGACCCCGCGGTCACGGGTTCGATTCCCGCCGTCGCTTCTGGCCCTTTTTTCACGATACCCTTCCCCCCAAAAAACGAATACGCAATAAATAATTTTAAAAAGTCTGGTTATATATGCAAAGTAATAGTGCCATTAAATAAAAAAATTTAAAAAACAAAAAACTCTTACGTTAAGATACTAGTGTACACAAACAAATACATAATACATACACACACAAATATCATTAGTAAAATATTCAAAGATAAAAATTTCAGATGATTTCCTCTTCTGAAATATTAACTTTCTTACGGTTTTTCTCTCCCATTGAACATTGCAAAACCTAATCACTACTTTATAAATATTAAGGCCAAGTGGAGATGATACGGTTTTATGGTATTGTGTTTCTATTATGTTGTAATTATATAGAATCAACGTAATGTAATGTATCTTTTATTGATTCTCTATTTCCGCACGGTCGGGTCAAAATTTGAATGCGAATTCAAATTCAAGCTATTAAATTCACAGCGGGCAGTTTGTCTTTGAAAATAATCCAAACATAATATGACTAAAAATAATCAAAAACCCAGCAAAAACAGTTTTTCCGCAGTATCTACAAATCCATCACACCAGTAAAGTTCCAAAAAGAGAAAGTACTCATGGTACTTAAATTATAAGTACTTGAGTAATTGACCATAACAAGTACTTAGACTTGTACTTGTAATTTCAATTATATTTACTTGTACTTGAACTTATTCACGCTATTTCAATTCCAAGCACAGTATTTGTAATTGTATTGCAACTATTTTTCAAGTAATGTACTCGTATTTTGTACTTTGTACTTGTAAATACTGATTGCCCAACTCTGCTGATGGCGAAATAGCTTCTCCATCGACTCGCAGGTTATGTGTACGGCTTGGGCTTGTGGCAGAAATTTTATAAAAAATACCCCATCGCCCCCAATTTAGATAGGTTTATTATAGGGAACAATTACATTGAGGAATATGGATGTATTTATGGGTGTGATTGTTTATAGAGTGTAGAGGCGCACCTTTTTAGCGATTGGGGGCTGAAATGACCAAGCTGTCGGATGCCCCTGGTCAGAAAATAAGTTACACGTAAAAAAGGTAAAATAGTACGCGTCCAATGTATATTGTAGGAAAATAATATGTGAAATCATTGACAAATAAACGATAAATGGACCTAATAACGTTGCCGTTTGAATTTAAGAAGAATGCAACAATCTTGAGACGTGTTCCAGTGCAAAAGCGTTGGACGAAAATGTTCCACCATGATTAATGCTTTTAAAAAAAAGTTTTCACGAGAAAGCATTTCAAAAGAAAAAAAATATTAATGTCGCAATTAGGAAAGTTAGGCCTCTCGAGTGCGGGCTTGCATTAACTTTGTAATCAAAAACTTTCCCGTCTGGGAAGAGGGACGTAATAAAACTTAATGCCAAACAAAATTTTTATTACAAACTGATAGGTAGAAAGATTTTTATATTCCGGAAAATAAAAAAAAAAGATTAAAACATTAAATACACAAAATAAAATTTTTAGAATGGTAGTCGTTACATGATAACTTACATGATAAGGGGGCGTCGGTGGCCGCAAGTTTCAGTACTTGACACGGCGCTCATCACTGTAAGGTAAAGGTCCCGGGTTCGAATCCAGCGGCACTGCATTATGGGCTTTTTTCAAAAACACTGGCACCCCGAGTGAAAAAAAAAAGTTAAACAGCTGCATAGAAAAATTTACAGGAATTACAAGTATTTGTTTCTTAGTTTTTTTAAAAACTTAAATTGTAGAAAAATTGTGGGAGAAAATGGTTTCAAATATCAACCTACGAAAACATTTCCGTTATGAAAAAGAGATAAGCTAAACCTGAAAGCACACTGTAAAAAATGAAGCCATAAATTTATCCACAGAAACTATTGAACCTAGGTCTAACCCTTCACAAAAGATTTAAGTGTAGAAGGCATATATATATATATACAACATAATATTGTAAGTAGGGCTAACGTAAGCAATAACTAGAGATTATGCATAAAAAACCTGGGAATAAACACACAGGGGTTAGACCCTGGTAGTATACACCAATATTTTACATTTTTTCGCTAGTTTGGTTGGTCAAAAAACATTAAAGAAGGAGGAACTGAACAAAATATAGTCTAGAAAGACTTACCTTTTAAATAAAAGTACGTGGTGTATGCTTCATAACAGCGATGGAAACTTAATTCGATCTCCCACCCATAATGCATTGATGTAAAAAACGATAACTTTCAAAAGGCCAACAGATTTGTACAATACAAAGAAATCAAACAAGATTTCTGAAAAAGCCAACAGGGTTCCGAAGAAAATTAAAATAAACGAGATGGTTATAATGAATTACACCACTCGACCGACCGAATTAAAACATGGACTAATTCCAACCAACGTTCAATCTTAAGTCCACGCAACAACTGTTTGCACAGAAGTTGATAAGAAAGTATATAAAATACGGCCGGTTTGGTACTTTAAGACAGACTAGCAGCTGTAAAGACGCTAAATGCGTATACTTTTAGCTCCAAAATAGTTTGTGAATACCTAAATTTCATTACGACTCTAGGAAATTAGAACGCTACAAATTTACTTCAAGGTGAGTTCTAAGAAATGAATGATCAACTAGCATAAAAGAGGCAGTGCTCCCACTAAGGTTGGCATTGGGAAACGTTTTTCAAAATGCACTGGATAAAATCCCAAGTTATTAAGAAATCTAAGACATTTATAAATCTCTCAAAAATACTCGAAAAACGAACACTTTGGGAGGGTAGAACTGCTTTGAATATAAAAATATCTTTTTATATTGAATAAATTAATTTTTCTCTACATCCTACATGATTTTGTTAAATTTAAACAATGTTTGTAAATCCCAGACCCTGAAGATGATCTCAATAAAGTTCGAAACGTTGGCACAATAAATAAAATATTTTTCTGAAGCCTAAATTACATCAGTCCGCATCTCACCATTTTTGAATAATTTGCCAAAAAGAATGAGGAGAAGGTGTGTCTAACGGCTGTCTGTCTGTCTCACACTCTCTCTCCCTCCCTCTCTCTCTCTCTCTCTTTTTCTCTTTTTCTCTGTCTCTCTGTTTTTCTCTTTTTCTCTTTCTCTCTCTCTCTCTCTCTGTCTTCCTCTCTCTCTCTTCCTCTCTCTTTCTCTCTCTCACTCTCTCTCTATCTATCTATCTATCTCTGTCTTTTTTTCTCTCTCTCTCACACACACAAAGTTTCTCTCTATTTTTATCTCACTCTTTCAAAAGGCAAGATTGAAATAAAACGTCTCTACACTGGCCCCTGCCATTTTTACTAACATCTTGTAAGGAAAGGAACGAATGGAATTATACGAGATCCAATCGAATAAAATATATAAATAAATAAATTATATATTACTTTTAGATAAACAAATTAAACATAAAATAACGTTTTCTCTCTTAGTACTTTGAGTATTAAAAATAACAAAATAAAAAGGAAACTTAGAAAAATAAAAGAATTTGGCTATTGGTAGGAAAAACGATTAGAAGGAACAACCACTCTCTCTATTTCGCTCTCCCCAGAGTTTATTTTCTCACTGACTCTTGGGCCGGTCCTTGGTGGGGAATACTCCCACCAGGATCACATGTGATACTCACAATCTAAAGAGTATGGGCAAAGCAGATGAGAAGAATGCTTGAATTTGCTATAAAAAAGCAGACATGTGCATGTATAACTATGCAGGTGACAAAGCACCATATCTTATTCCACCATGTTGTTGGTTCTAGATCAACTCGGCTCCGATAATTCGTGAACTGTGTAAAAATAATACTTACAACATACTACAAGAATGGTGGATTTCGCCAATAGGCCAAACTGAGAACGGACTCGTACGAAATAACTCAAAACCTATTCTACTTATTGAATTAGCGATTGCGTAATAAATAACACAAATGAAAAATCGAATTACCTGATTATTAGAGATTAATCAAATTATGATGAAAAATTTAATTTATCTTTACAATCGTTGTGTGAGAAAAACGATATTTACGGACTCTACTTGTGTATACATTTCATCCTACCGACTGGATTAGAACCAATATTTGTACAGAACCTAACTGCCTTCAGGCAAAATATTAATGGCCATCAAAGAGAGGCCTAATAAAACCAATATTTCCAATGAATTTTGGAAGAGTAGAATTTTTGTTAAAATTTTCGGTAAAAATTATATTTGTAAGTATCATTTTCTTTAGTCTATCCCTACAGGTTTCGTCATTCAGACGTTTCGCCATCTCGCCATCTTCATTGTTGAGTATGTGTAATTTATGTCGTCTGACAGGCACAGAGAAATCTCATATATTAAATGTTATGGTTTCAATTAATTAAGTTGAGATAAAAACGTCAGTGTCACGAGCGGGATTCGAACCCACGAAATTCGGCTACTCTGCCACTTGAGACATCGTGACTTCCACCCCACCTTTTGAATCTTCCTTACTTTTTGCCATTTTTCAAATATCGTGTAATCGATTTGATTCTCGGCGACAAATGAAACGGCCACGGAGAGCTTTCAGTGATGTATACCAATTAATAACTTTCAATTAATTAAAGTTTTAAGTTGAAATAAAAAATGCGAAGTTAGTGGCCGAGGGGAGCGAAGTCACACGGGATCATTTTAGTAGAGATGAAAAAAAAGTTAATGGCACGAACGGGATTCGAACCCACGAACCTAGAGGTCACAATAGCACCACAATAAATGGGGTAGAGCAACGGCGTATCAAGATGAAGGTCGTGGGTTCAAATCCCGCTCGTGACACTGACTTTTTTAATCTCAACTTTCAACCTTAATTATTTGAATATTATTAATTGGTCAATCGGGCTACGGAAAATATTGAATTATATGGTTTATTTTTTATTTTTGTATTATCGATTGGTTCAAGTTTGCTGTATTTGTCACAATAATTGTCGGCGAGATTACTAATTGATTACATGATACTAAATTAATAATTTGCGTTCACCTGATTTTTGAAACGACTTAAAAATTTGTAATTTGTTTTTCAGGTTTCTTCCAGGATTCGCCCCCTTCGTGGACGGAGCCGTTCTTTCTTCCACGCTTTCCTCTACGGTGCCGGAGACTGGGCTGTCTTCTCAAGAAAGGCATGGCCCCGGCTACCAGCTGTCCGAATTCTCTGATCGGGATCTACTTTTCGGCCTGACGACGACCGAGTCGTACCTGGACCTGAGCGCCCAGGATCTCGAATACGGTTTCAACGAGACGCGCCGCGACCGCATCCTCAGGACGTACGTGCGCAACTCGTACTACTTCCACCTCAACGAAATATTCTCAACTTTGAAAAACGAGTACACGGACTGGGACCGACCCGTCCAGAATCCTCTTAACTTTCGCGATTCGACTTTGGAAGTGCTTAGTGACGGACACACAGTGGCTCCTCTCATAAAACTCGGTTACCTCCACGCCGTCAACGGTGGTCGCACGTACTTCGTTCATTTCCATCACCAGTCCAGCGAACGAGACTTTCCTCAGGTAAACAATTATCTAATGTATCCAGTTGTAAGATAAATCCGTCTTTGACGGTCGCTCAACCGTATTTGCGGATAAAACAATTGTTAAACTTTAGAGTTTGCTCCCCTCTGGACACGTGTATGCGGAGGAAACCGTAAAAGTTTATGAAAGCAAGCAAAGGCAAACTTGCTAAGCGAGCAAATATTCATTTAACCCATGGTTTGTAACTTGAAGTAAATACAATTTGCCGATAAGGATGGAAACAGCGTTCCGTTTATTTCCAAGACGTCTCTGAAAATAATATGTCACAACTAATATTTTATTATTTTGTTACCATGCAGGCAGAGAAGTGAGAAATGTCATGCATGTCAAATAGAAACTATTTAAACGGTTTTCAAGAGTTTTGGTAATTACAGATTTTACAGTTTGGTTCGGATATACTTGTCTTCATCTGTGAACTTTTTGTATGAGAACTTGACTGCACATTGTTGACAATAAAATTACATGTTAAATATTTTAATAAATTACTCAAGAAATAGAAAAAAAAACAAATTCTTGCAACATTTATTTACCATAAAGTACAAGGATGGCGAAACTGTCTGCCGCTTATTGATTCCAAATTTACCTTAAATCGGCCTTAAATCTGACATAAAAATCTGTAGAACTGGGAAGATAAATTTCTAATAAATGTTGGATCCATTAGACTGACGCATGGTCATCTCTTGGCGGGAAAAAGTCCACGGAGATGCCCATAGTGCTGCGCGCAAATAACTGTTAAGCATTCACTAACCGTATGCGAACTACTGGCGCCGCACAGAACAAATTGTGGCCTTTACTCGCGTTTGAAAGAGATTTTACATCACACCAATGACAAGAGGGAAGAAAGTAATCAAATATCTGAAGCAAATAAATGCATGCGGCCGTCTTCAATACTTCTCCTCACGTGGTTTCCTTTTCCTTTCCTGAAGTGCGTGCATTTATTGGCGCGAAAGTGAGTGTGTATGGGTGGATTGTGAAGGAATATCGGGTTATCCACAAGCCCACCGATTTAGGTTAGTATTAGGTTATAATAACTTTTAGAATGAATGGGTGGAGGCAATATTGAATGAATTAAATGCTCCAGTGGGGGGCCGCGGTTGCCGAGTGGTTAAGGCGTCAGACTATCGGCTAGTAGATCCCACGGTCGTGGGTTCGATTCCCACCTCTGGAATTTTTCTGATGCCTAAGAGGACCGGTAGCCGTAATTGAAAGAAATTGACACGGCTCTCATCAATGAAATAAGCGGGATCAGATCTTAGAGACCCTGAATTTGGTCCCAACCCCCTTCAAAAATGAGTTTCTTCGATGGAAGAACACCGGTACAACACGTTCACATTGCGAGCCCTCCCCCAAAATATGGAGCCAGGGATCCAGAAATATAGTACAATAAGCTGTACAGCTGCAGTGCTCAGGCGGGAACTCCTCCAGTCCCTGGTATCGTTAAAAAAAGAAAAAAATTGAATGATTGTTTAGTGTTTCCGGGAATGTATTCATTAGTGCAATAGTAGTGTATGCACGGGTGGGTCTATGGTAAAATATCAAGTACCTCATAAACCCTCCAACCTAGGAAAATATTCTAGATTAATTGTACATAATACATGGATGTATTTATTAGCGTGAATGAGGGCGGGTCTTCAGAGGAATACTGAGTACTCTGAAACCTGCATATAGGCTAAGATTGAATGTTGGTGAATGAGATAGTTTCAGAGCCTTTTCACCACGTATATGAGGGCTAAAAATGTAGAAATAACGTAATTTTAAAAAAAACTATTGGACCAATGAGCATGAAAAGCCCTCAATAATAAAAAATCTTAAACTACCTACCCAAATTCACACAGGCTTCAACCAACTGTATTCTGGTTCGAAGATTAACCAACTTGTCAAATCTAACAACTAACTTAATTGAAAACGCATAAACTATTCAGGTCACTATGTTCGATGGCTTTCACTCCGGCCAATTTGTTCGGGATTGGTGGCCCATTGAGGAAGGAGATGTACTTTAAATTACTGTCTAGAATTCAATACAGTTTAGTAACCTATGGTGAAAATGCATTCTACAGACAAGGCACCGTATACTGTTAGCTATGCGTAATCAGCCAGGTAGATATAAATATTTCTAAATTAATATTTTAGCGCTAAAAACTAAAGCCGAAACTATTTATGATTGGCCAGAAACCGGTTGCACTTTCATTTTCTTTTATAACATAACCCTTTAACATACAAGCTTATAAACTAGTCAGGTCCCTTTGGCCAATTGTGCAGAACCGGTACTTAAGGTTCGAAATTTGAAAGATGAATTTAGTAACCTATGATGAATATGCACACAGCTACGATTCAGCAGACTGTAGAAATGAACTGAGGTTGGGTGAGTATGAATGATTGAACTGGGCAGAAGCTCGTGCGATGATCCTTCTTCCACATTTCCTGCACAAGTTGTCTACCCTCTATGCAATGACACCCCTGATCTATGCGCAACTCGGAGCCTTTTTATAAACAATAATAACTAATTTGATCCTTTTTAAAAATATAGTTTCTACTCGGTATGTTTACGCCGGAGAGAATTTTATTCAGTTTTTAATTTTGTTTATTCCTTCAAGTATCCATGTAGACGAAAAACAAAAAAGAAATTGTCAAAAAGGTCTCGGGATCCAGCTGGCGAGTTAGTATTGGAGAGTGGACGAACGCGTTTGTGTTATTCAATTTTTGATCTCGATTTGTAATCCAAGTTTTTATGGGTACCCCGCCGGATTACGAAGTTATTCTCGTCGCCCGCTCATCACTATGAAATCACGTCGTCTGCAAATCTTTGATGCACATCATTTTGCCGTTCAGAGGTCAGCTCTTTCCTTTCGGCTGCTCACTTTTCTAATAAGACTTTAATTTGAAGTGTTAATTGTTAACTACTGTGAAAAACATTTAAAACCAAGTTTTTTGTATGGTTTGATTAAGTATCTGTAATAAGACTGTTTCTTTTTAATCTATTGACCCTGGCCACCTCACTTTACTGTTCATCTTATGCAAATTAAATTAACTTTATCGTCCAATGTATGTACATCAGATTAATTTAATTTAATCTGTTTTTCTTTATATCGTCTCCTTCTTCCGTCAGGGAGTTAACGTTGCTGCCAATTAAGGATAGCCCCTTCTTCCAACACATTTTGGTTGTTTTTTATCTATCCGTATTTCGAGCTCTTAGCTCATCCTCCGGTTGAAGGATTTCTGTTCGTTGCAAAACAACTTACTGCGAGTATGGTCTTAAAAAGGTGTAGAGATTAGTGTCCGTTAATGGATAATTATTCAGATATCGTGAGTTGCGGTCTGGTGTGACGTAGGTTTCAGAAAAACATTTTCTTTATCGTGCTGACGTTTCGATCTTTATTGAGATCGTCTTCAAAGACTGGGATTTACAAACATAGTTTCCATTTAGAAAATAAATAAGGGATGTGTAAAAGTGAATTTATACAATTCAAAATATATTTTATATTCAAAGTATTTCTACTTATTCAAAGTGTTTGTCTTCTGTGTAAGTAGAAATTTTGATAGAATATTTTGATTGAATGTAAAGTCAATTTTCCATTGTATAAATTCACCTTTCCACATACTAAATTCATTTTTTAAACATAAACAATGTTTGTAAATCCCAGGCCCTGAAGACGGTCTCAATGAAAGATCGAAACGTTCGAACGATAAAGAAAATGATTTTCTGAAACTTACATCACACCAGACCGCATTTCACGATATCTGAATAATTCTTAAAAAGGATTGAACTCCCCACTCACTCCATCATTCATAACTGCGAATTATAGTTATTAAAGTGTAATTACAGGGATAATAGGAATACGGAATAGGGATACCAAAAGAATTCAATTTATTGGAAAATTCGTTTAAATATAAAATTAATAAATGATATGATAAATATTTCAAGAGTTGATTGTTTTTTTATTAAACTATCATTTTTTCAATATAGTTAATATGTAATTACTTGGCAACGATATTTTTTCTTTATTGAAACTATCTGGCACCCAATTTTATATGGAAAGGAGAATTGGTCCATCATGTCAACAGAACGTGTTTCAATTCATTTTCACGACGTAGCGATACGACTGGAAGGGAGTTAACAAAACTTTGCCAATCGAGAAATATCTCCTACTTCGTAATTCAACAGTTTTCACTGAGTCGAAGCCTGTCAGGGTTTTAAATAGACAAAGAAAACTCTACCAGGAGATTCTTTCAGTTTAGAACCGGTCGATGAATCGGAAAACTTATTGGCGTTCGTTCGATTTAAGTTTTTCTATAACCAAATTTTCTAACAAGAGTAAAATATACGTTTGACCATTTTGAATGTCATACATTGTAAACTTTAGTATTAAAAGATCAGTTATTTGTGCTACACAAATTGAACTAAAAGTTTAGATTACACACCAATCGGTTCCACATTGGATTGATTGAGTAATGAATAGATTTGGTTTTTTTTTTATTCAGATGCAAGCTTATACAAGTGAAAGTAACCTGTTCATCATCTGAACTACATAGACTCTTAACTATTAATCACATTCTACTAAAGAGATCGTTTTCAACGCCTTTGACCGAATATAAATTATATGGTAGAATGCTGTTCAATAGAAATCCTCACGTGAGTTATAGCCTTCGTGGATATTGGCCAAATTCATTGCTTATTTGGGCGACGATTTCTTAAATAATGCCAAACGTCAAACGTAAATTTGAATCTTTCCGATGGCGGCCCGGGGATGCGGGGGAAATTAAGCAATAGTAAAAACAGTCAATTTAAGGTTTTTAGTTGAGAAAAAAGCCAGCGGCACGAGCGGGATTCGAACCCACGACCTTCGGCTTCATACTGCTACTCTACCACTTGATCCGTCATGACTTTGATCCACTCGAACACTGTTCCTGTCTCAATCCTTCTGAATTTTTCCTCCTTTTTGCCATTTTCCAATTGATTGAATGATGTGTAGAGATTAGTGACCGTTAATCGATAATTATTCAAAAAATCGTGAGATGCGGTCTGGTGTGATGTAGGTTTCGGAAAAACATTTTCTCTATCGTGCCAACGTTTCGATCTTTTATTGAGATCATCTATAGGGCCTGGGATTTACAAACATTGTTTACATTTAAAAAAAATACATATAAGATGTGGAAAAGTGAATTTATACAATGCAAAGTATATTTTTTATTCAAAGTATCATAGTTCAAATATCATAGAAATGCTTTGATTGAATAAAAAAAAATCAATAATTTTTTTTATGTTTCAATTGTGTACATATTACACACCAATAAAAAAAGGCTTATTTATTAATCCGGTCCTTTATGAAACCAGTTTGTGAGAAGAACTATGCTTTTCATCTAATGAAATATTTATTCGGATATCGTGAGATGCGGTGTAATGTAGGTTTCAGAAAAAACATTTTCTTTATCATGCCAACGCTTCGTACTTTTATTGAGATCATCTTCAGGGCTCAAAGAGTCTTCTTGGTAATTGTGCCAATCCTGCGTGTCGTGTTGAGAGTGCCATGCGACACACCTTTTATCTAAATTATTTCTTAAATTTAGATTAAAATCAAAAGTGTATAATTAAAATATACAATATTACCTGGGGTAAACGCCCTGTGTAATTTAAATTAAATTTTCGATGTAATGTATGTGACATAATAATGAGTTCGATACAGCCATCCAATGACATTATTATGAGAACCTAACGGTCAATAATAGATGGTTGGTGCCTCTGTTTTATTTTTTAATTACAATTTTGTTATTAATTAGAAATACATAAATTATTGTTTGAAAACCTTACAACTTATTACATGATAAAACCGTTTTTAATGAAACCTTTTTGGGTCGAAACGTATAAGTCACTTGCCTGGGCGTTCTTGTCAAACTAACAAAACATATTTTAGTTTATATCTCGGTTGCTAATTTATTTGCGGATTCCCGTTTTGTGTCTTTATGCATAAGTTATCATAAAGTTTCTTATGGATTGGTAAAGTCTTTTAAAAAGGAGTTTAAAGTATCAATATTTTTGTGATTATTAAAAAAAAATCGACTTTTCCCAAAATATATATTCGGGGATATACTAGCGGGGGGATAAATATCAACATGGTTTCTGGTTATCATAATAGGTAATCGTATGCTTTATTTAACCAAGAAACAATGTGTTTTTTACAATTTACAAATTGTTTTTATAATTTTTTTTTAAGTTTGATCATTCCCAGTTTCGTAGCCTTTCGTTGGAAAAGTGCATAGAAATTATAACTCTCACACGACACGCAAGAATGGCACAATTGTACAGAAGACAAACACTTTGAACCCTGAAGATGATCTCAATGAAAATGTTTTTCTGAAACTACATCAAACCAGACCGCATCTCACGATATGAATGATTCATAATAATTGAATGATAATAATTGACCAAGCGGACCACGAAAAATAGTGAATTTAGTAAAAATAGACCTTAAACCCCGAAGACATATTAAACACTTTGGCAATCTTGTAATGTGTCCGCGTTGTCTGATAGATGGGGAAAGACAGCTGAACAAATAAACTTTGCGTCAGTCGTGTATTAGAACGGAGAGGCAACATGCAGATATATTGGGTCCTGGGAATCCTCTATTCAGCCAATCTAGTAATTCGAGGCACATCTGGGTCACCGGCTGAATTCCACTTAAGCGACTCGGGCATAGTCTATGTGCAGTCCGTCCTCTGAAACCGCCTGGAATCGCTGTGACTCCAAGGTATCTCCGCATTATTTACTGTATCGCCAACTGAGAAGGCCAGCACATTTCTGGCCTTACTATATTCGTATCTATTGAATAAAATTCAAACAACTGGACAAAATTGGTTTCAAAAGTTTTTGTCGGATTAATTTAATTTAAAATTCAAACCGTTTGATTGGAAAGCCACCTAAATTTGTTCGTCATTTCCAAGAGATATAACATTCTTTCCGGCATCATATGAATGTTTCAAAAATAAAGTTTTGAGAATGGATGAAATTTGTTATGTACTAAGTACAGAATGCGCGGTGTTTAGAGACCATTAATTAATGATTCCAGTACTTTCAGCCAAAGCACATTTTAACATGTAACAGATAATTCCATACACACTGCTGAAAAATTAATTTTGAAAATTTAAAATTTTGTCATTTCTCATTCTAAATAAGGAAATGATTTTATGATGAAATGTAAAAGTTTTTTTTTACCTATAGCTTTTGGGGATAGGCACGATGCATGTCATGTACCACCCTTTTTTCCATTGATGATGACCTTCAACCTCTGAGCTTGAAGACTATGTTTTTGTCTGTAATCTGTAAGAGAGAGAGAGATAAATGGATAGATAGATAGATAGATAGAGAGAGAGAGAGAGAGAAGAGAGAGAGAGAGAGAGAGAGAGAGAGAGAGAGAGAGAGAGAGAGAGGAGAATACTTTATTATGAGATTAGAGCTAAGAGGTCACAAAAACATATAACAATATTTTTAAAAACGGAAGTTATCTCAAAGGATAAGCTAA
>CM077099.1:25718828-25741562 GCA_039619505.1 Cimex hemipterus
TATTTGAATATATTATTTATCGAGACCTTAGTTTATTTTTTGTGGCAGAAAAATTCCTTTTCATTTTTTTGGAATTATAAATATTTGTTTCTTATTTTTCATTGTTACACAATTTAGGAGATTTATATGCATCGAGTGAAAGGGATTCACCAAAGATCGTTACAAATATTGTAAAACATAATACAAAATATAAATATTGCCAATAACAAGAAATTAAGAAAAAATACTCATAATAAAGGTTATTCGGAGATCGTGAGATGCGATCTGGGGTGGCATAGGTTTTAGAAAAACATTTTCTTTATCGTTCCAACGTTTCCAATTGAGATCATCTTCAGGGCCTGGGATTTCTAAACGTTGTTTAAATTTTACAAATATATGTGCGATGTGAAAAAATTAATTTATACAATTTTAGATTAAAAAATAAATAAAATGAATTTATACAATGCTTGAAAATTTGAACAAAGTTTATAAAACCCAGGCCCTGAAGATGGTCTCAATAAAGATCGAAACGTTTTTCTAAAACCTACTTCTCACCATAACTATTCATCATAAATCTTCATTATATATTATTTATTTAGAAATCGTGAGATGAGGTCTGGTGTGGTTTCAAGTAGGTAGGTTTCAGAAAACCAATTTCTTTATCCTGCCAACGTTTCGATCTTTATTGAGATCACCATCAGGGCCGGGGATTTATAGTCTTTGTTTAAATTTTACCAATATTGCAGCAAAGCAAGCAAAATATTACAAACTCAAAATGTGGAGGATGTGAAACAATGAATTTGAACAATGTTTATAAATTCCAGGTCCTGAAGATGATCTCTAAAGATCGAAACGTTGGCAGGATAAAGATGTTTTTCTAAATCCTACGTCACATCAGACAGCATCTCACCATCTCCGAATAATTAAGTACAGAATATTGAAAAAATTGGCATCTGACTAAAAGTGTATTACCCTTGTCTGTACAAAATCCCTCATTGTGGCGTCCTTCGGGCATTACTTTATTTAATACTGATACACTTATACTTACATCACGGTGATGATACTATCATTACTCCCTCTAACTTAGACCTCGGTGTAGCTCACCTAATATCCCAGAAACCAATGTATTCCATCAAACTGGTTTGAATCTCTAACAAAATCAAACTCTACCACAAAATCCCGAAGAATAACCTCACACCCCGTCACAACACTTCTGTTATGTATTATAACCTATATCCATGTATCGATTACATTATTCGCTACCTTAATATTTTCAAGAGGAACGATTGACCTAGGTCCCTATCTGCAACATCAAAGGAACCTTTGCTACTAATTACTATAAACACTACAAGACAAAATATCTAATCTCCTTAACGTCCAAAATCTCATATCCAACTTTTACTTTCAACTGGAACTAAAATAAGTGTAACTGAATGGCTTATAGCTTCAAACAAACCTTCCAAAACCTGCAAAATCCAGACCCCACCATCACCCATTTATCCCTTTCTACGTTTCCACACCTAATTGTTACATATGTATGTGTGTATGTATGTATGTACGTATGTATGTATGTAAATATATAAGAAGTCCATTTGCACTCTAACACCCAAAACAGTAAAACTTCTGTTATCTCAAAAGTGATTAAAATGTGTCAATAATCAAGTAGTATTATCACTGTGAGGCTTTTCGACTCGACTTTATCCATGTAATTTATTATACTTGGCGTATGTTGTTGCTTGATAATTTTTTATTATTATTTTATTCGTCTTTTTCTTTAAATCTGCGGATTGTAGCAATTATTATCCAAAGGTTGAAAAATGCTATGTTATCCTTGGTTGAAATATCTCTAAATATTGGTGAAATATAGATTTGGAGAGATATTTTCATTCGATCATTCAAAAACCGAAAAAATTAATCGTTTGGAAATAGTGAGATGCGGTCTGGTGTGACGTAGGTGGAGGAAAAATATTTTGATTGAATTTAAATTTTTTTGACATTGTATAAATCCACTATTTTCCACATCCCACATGTATTTGTTGTCCTATTTGTATTTGTTAAATTTGAACAATGCTTGTAAATCCCGGGCTCTGAAGATGATCTCAATAAAGCTCGAAACGTTGGCACGTTAAAGAAAATGTTATTTCTGATACCTACATCACACCAGACCGCATGCCACGATTTCTATATAATTGTTTTTTTAGTTTTTTTTAAATTATCGAATGAAATTGTCTGTCCAATTCGCAAAAATTCATTTTTTCTTTACAAAATTTTCGTCTTTTAGCTTACACAAAGAAAATCCACAAATACTCTGTAAAAACATTAGGAATGTTTAGTTCTCAAACAATCGCAATTCGTACGATTAGTAAAATTTTTGGGTATTTGTTAAATGAAAACTTATCAAGCTCGGTTACTTTAAAGGTGCTTTGTCTAGTCAACTAGAGCATATTGATTCCCTTATCATTTTCATCCGAATTGTAAAGACAAGCTGGATAAAGAGTCAAAGTGTAGAGCCAATTGTTCCTCCAGATTTTTCGTGTGATAGACACTTTGGAAGTTGGAAAATTAGTGTTTTCTACTCTCTGTCGTGTCGTGCAAAGTTAAAACGTCGCCATTCCAACCGGCTTGCTCTCCCCGTGTATTTATCAAGCTTTCACACATCTACAACATGTCTTGCCTTTTGTGCGTCCATTTTTTTCTCAACACTGACTCTCCTTTAAAAGTAAGAGAAAAATATAGATATAGTAAATACAGTGTAATACCAAATGAGTTACATTGTTTATATGGAAGAAGGTAGGGTTGTTCGTGCGCGTCTCCGTCAGCGAAGCTCCCGATTTGTGATGTACACTGTACTCCTCTATGTACAACCCCTGTCTTTACAAAATCCACCACATAACACACTTCCCTTCTTTTTCCTCAAAAACCAATCCCTTCCAGCCTTTTTGGGCCCTCTTCTCCGCCAGCTCTTGGAGTGTGTATATCTCCTGTCACCTTGTTATATCCCCTAAGTGTTGGACAATAGCAATTAACCACCTTGAAGATCGCCCGGCTATTGCTTTGCTGTGCATAATCATCGCCACATCCTTACCTCGGCGTGCATTCCATCTCCCGATCGTATGATCCCAAACCTATCTTACCACCATTTCCGCTTAATATCTTACCTTTCTTTATCCATCTACCATCATCATTCCACGAACGAAGCATTTATCATTATCCCCAGACTCCATCATCTCACTAGTTTCGCCGCCTGGATTGCATAATCTCATTACCATTGCCACTTGGATTTCATCATCCATCATCATCGACTCTGTGGAACCAGGCTGTACACTACCCTAGTTATCGCCTAATAACACACGATATCTCATTCAGAGACATTCACAGCTTTACGGCCTTCATCGCCTTCAGGTATCCAATACGATCATCGTCCACCTTGTAAGTTCTCCTTCCGTTCATTGTTTATTCCTTCATTTAATTGTTCCACAACTAACATGTCCTAATCAATCGAAAAATCTTCCAATCCAGTTGGTGCCGAACCCAATCTTCCAAATAATTACAGTTAATTAAGGTTTTTGGTTGAGGTAAAAAAGTCAATGGCACGAGCGGGATTCGAACATACGATCTTCGGCTAGATACGCTGCTGCTCTACCACTTCATCTATTGTGACCTCGATACACTCGGACACTAACTTCCCTTCTCAACCCCACCTTTTGGGTTTTCCCTCCTTGGTTGAGATAGGAGGTTGATGTCCGGGTGGATCGGGGTCACTATACTCAAGTGGTAGAGCAGCGGCGTATCTAGCCGAAGATCGTGGGTTCAAATCCCGCTCGTACCATTGACTTTTTAACTCAACTAAAACCTTAATTAATTGTAATGTAATAATTGGTCAAGCGGACTACGAAATTAATGAACTACCTAATTATTCAAATATCGTGAGATGCGGTCTGGTGTGATGTAGGTATCAGAAAAACATTTTTTTTATCGTGCCAACGTTTCGATCTTTTATTGAGATCATCTTCAGGGCCTGGGATTTACAAACATAATTTACATTTAGAAAATACATATAGAATATGGAATTTATACAATGCAAAAATTATATTTTATATTCTATCAAAGTATTTCTACATCACACCAGACCGCATCTCACGATATTTGAATAATTATCCGTTAACGGTCACTAATCTCTACACAGAACTACCTAATAATTATATCACCTAATTACGGTGGTGTTCGTCAGCGCCATTTTGTATTTGTTGCTAGCGAACCGGGGTACAAGGATTCTACTAAAACAAGGAAAGGCCGGATTTTGATATGTTTTCGTCAACATTACTTACCTACAGCTGAAGCTACGGTGTAAAAATTTAATTTAGAAGGGAGTAAAAAATCTTTGGGCGTCAAAAATACCTAATATAACAATTTATTGAAACAGTGGAGAACCTAGTTAATGCTATTTATCTCCAAAGGAAGGAAAATGATTAGAAATTCGTAATGAAGTTTACACAATTTTGTAACAGTTGAGTTAGACAGAACCGAAATAATTGATTGTACTGAAATATATTAATTTGTGTAAGGAGAAATGTGAAATAGGCGACTTTTCAGCTGAAACTGTCTTATAAATGGAGGCTTGTTAATACATCGGGGAGCAGGTGTTGCACTGAAAAAGGGAACAATAAATCAAGTGGATTAAAGGATACAATTGGATGATAATGTCGAATAATTAGTTTTGAAGAAGACCCCATAAAAAGTTTATTTTAAGAGGTCTCCCGGGTGTCCTGAATGGAAAGGAGCTCCGCTTTTTTAGCTGACTCCACTTTCAAGGATGTCTTAAATTTCTTATGCCTTTTATAAAAGTTAGAAGATTGTTCCTATTTCATGAAAATTGTCATTTCATTCGGTAAATCTTCATGGAGATTTCCTCTTAAAGGTGCGGGATTTTAGTTTAAAAACACCGTTTGTAATTCTTCAACGGAAAAATATTACCAGAAAATTATTAAGTATTTAACTGCGCTAAATCTTCGCAAGAGAGTATTAAAAATAATTTAATAATTTTTAAATTTTACAATTCTTGATGACGTTCAGTCACTGCAGAAGAATTTAAAAAATCATTTATGCGATCGTAAAACTCATGAACAATTTATATATGATAGGCTGTTAAAAAAAACATAGATTTTGAAAAATTGTCACTTGTCAAAAAATTGAATGATCTTTCAAAAAGTTTTTAATAATTAAATTTTGCAATTTTCTTAGATCACTGGACTAATATTTGTTTTGATCATAAAAGGCAGTATGGTACAGAGCAAATGTAAACTGCCTTTTAGAATCAAAACAAATATAGGTAGAGTGAACTAAGAAAATTGCAAAACTTAATTGTTAGAAAAATTTTCGTAAAATCGTCATTTGTTCAGACTGCAAAACAAATCGAAATAAAAAAAACCATACCTACAATAAAAAAAAGTTTCTTATTTCTGATAATTAATATTTTTTACAGCTTTAGGAAAAATAATTGGTTGATTGTTTGTTGACCACATATGCACAAGTCAGGTGATTGCCTCTCGCCCTATACATTCACGCTAATAAATACATTACATTATAAGTGCTCAAGAAGGTCAACTCATCAGAGAGATTTTATTTCTCTTTTGATTAAATCTTTTTGTAAGATAATAATCTTATCGTGTTTTGCATTCATACACGCTCTCTATGTAGAACCAAGGAGTGGACTCGCTTCAATCAAACATAAACGCTGGTATCGGCCCAAAAATGAAAAACTAATGGATTCATTTCAAACATTTAAAAACTAATAGATGAAATTAAAATAAGAAAAAATTAATAGAGATTTTAAGAAACATAAAAATGGTCATATTTTTTCTAAGAGGGTGGTATTTAAACAGCAAAATTTGAGCTTTAAAAAGAATAAGTGCATGAATATCAATAAATCAAAATTAAGTATTTCGATACAGTCCCGTCTAAATTAAATTTCCCAATTTGCTCCATAAGAAATGTCCAACTTAAAAATTCTGGTGATGAGGGCGACGTTAAAATTGATGTTTTTTATTAGGAGTCAAGGACGAGAGTGAAGGGTCCATTGTTTATTCAGCATCCTGCGTTCAGGAGCTCCCGGCATCACAGCAATCCACTTTCATTACGGCCAAATTATTAACGGCTTCCTCCAGAATAAATTCAACGCCGATTTTACGCCCCTGCTAAACTGAAATCCCCTTTTTTTTATAGAGGGTGATGATGGTGAAGATGATAAATTTTACAGAAGAAAATTCCATTGTTTAAATTAGAAAACCGAGAATTTTTTCAAGTTATACTTGAGTGATATTTTTATGGGCTTAAGAACGCTTCATCATTAGCCAAGCAACGGGATTGATGATGCGTATTCTTTTTTTCTTTTTTTTGACAGGGAAAGCGTTGTGTTCAAAACAGGGCAAGGGTGATTGTGGGAATGGAACCCACCAACCAAGGTGTCTGTCACGCTGACCGTTTAGCTACCGCGGTACATTTGGTTAGCACTGTTTCCAATCGATTTGGATCAATTCGATCATGATATGCGGTCAAAAGTAAAATTTATATTATTTTGTATGTAATATTCAAAAAATATCATAAATAAACCAATTAAATACTTGAATTATGTATGGTACGATAAAATGATCTAATGGGTTACCCAGAGGTATTAAACTTTTTAAAAATTAATCCATGTATAATGTGCTCCTGGTAGGCATATCATTACTAAGGATGTCGCTAATTTCATAAGGAATTTCACTTTGTAGCTTGCAATGCTACCCTAAGTTGTTGCAGGCCATTCGAAAGCTTTCTCTGCAAAGCATCCCGCGAGTGCTCAATGAGAGTTTGATCTGGAGGCTATGGGGAATGTTGGGGAAGGGGCAGGTGGGAAATTTTCAGATTTTCTAACCACTGATCAACAGACTCTGCCTCTTTGAAGTCTGGTATCGTCATCCAGAAAAAGAAAATCCCTGCCAATGACCTGGTTTGATAGGCTTCCTCGATAATATCTTGGGTCTGCGGTGAGGATGCCTTCAACTATACGGTGTCCAGTTCGACCTCCTGTTGAATCACAATTACAGACCAAACCATTACCCCGCCTCCTCCAAAATGCACTGAAAGGACTGGGGTATTGTATGCACTTTTCGGCGCCTGCTATCACTACTCACACAGAAACGCCCCTCATCAGAAAACATAACCTGATCCCAATTGATGTCCTCTTCTAGTCCCGCGCTGCACCATTCTCCATTTTCTTTTGTTCGTGTTTGCTCTACAACAGCCTAGATAATACACCCAGATATTGGTTATGCAGACTGATTATTTCCTTGCTCTATGTCCATTTTTTGGTTCTTCGTCGTTCCCTTCTGGTTTGAAAAATCATAACTTTAGGTTTAATTAGATCCATCTTTAATCTTCATTTATTACAATATTTTGTAAGTAAATGTACATTTTTTGGGTGTGTTGGTTGACATAGCTCTACGGAAAATCGAATTTCATTAAACTTCAGCTTTTTTAGCTAAAAGTTACTGTACATTTTTGTTTAAATTAACACGACGAATTTTTTTTTAACACTGCAAAATATCAAAGTTTATCACAATTGAGTATAAATTAAAAAATTAAACTTCAGTTATTACAAAAACATTTTATTCTCAAAAAGGGCGCTTATTAGTATATGTTAATTATCTAAAAATTAAGCTTTTTTTATTTTTAACGAAGTAACAAATCTGAGCGCTAGCATTAAGTAACACAAATGTACATCAAGATATAAAAAAAAATTATTACCGTACAAATAATCTTGTTCGGCCATTTTATTCAGTCTTCTAATTAAATTTCCTCGATTTCTCTAATTGAAAAGCGTCAAGACATAAAGATAATTACATGAAGATTTTAATTAAAGCGGTTCAAGTTTATTTTTTCCAGCTGGTAAATAAAACGATTAAATTTGTGATTAAAATAAAGTTTATTAGGACAAAGAAAATATGAATATATTTTAAGTTAAATTATCGTAAATGTTTTACATTTAAGAACAAGCGAATTACAAACAAAAGGTCTTTATTAAATTTTTAATGTTACGATTTAAAATGATTTTATCACTGCCAAACATAAAACACTACTAAAAACTCATTAATGTATTTAATTTTTACAATTACAGACCATGTCTAACCTGGCAAAAAATAAAACAATTAATTTAAAAAAATCGATGGACTGGAGATTAAAACTGTCTGAGTGATACTCCATGGAATTACTATTGTAATTACGATTTAAACATCGCCGTAAACCAAGTACTTAATTAACAATTTCGGTTTCTAATAATCTAAAAATGATCATAGTAAATAACATGAACTGGAATCCCTCGGCAAAACGGCCGCTTTTGTCTTGGTACTCGGACATATGTCTGGAAAGGAACGATTAGGCTGGGGGTGGGACGTCCCAACCTCCGGACTTAACCACCAAAATCCGGCCTCCACAATCATTGTACAGGCCGATTTGCTGCCTACCTGCCCTCGGAAAAATTCTTGAGAAGCCCATTTTATATAGGCCTGAGCCCATAGCTGAAGAACACATATCTGAATGGTGCCCGAAAAGGAGGAGACATTTGAAAACTTTATGAAGAAGTCACAGCAGTGAAGAAAAATTTGCGGTGGGTGCCTTTTTTGACATCCACGGGGACATTCATGCCGTAGAATAAACTCAATTGTTAAATGAACTTAAAACTATAGACTGTCCAAAATCAATTTCATCTTAATAGCCAGCTAGTTTGACAACAGTACAGCAGAGATTTCCACAAAGTACACAGCAAGTCACTTAATGTTGCCTTCAAGGATCCGTTCTGGGCCGTCTATTTTGGAACTTTTTCAACAATCTCTCTTTAGAGACGGGCATCAAGTTTGTAGCCCGTGTTGATGACATAATAACAGGCAATACAAGGAAAGAGGTCTTAGGAAAAATAGAAAGGGCAGCAGCGTTTATAGTCAGTTGGTGTCAAACAAAAAACCTAAAGGTAGCTCCTGACAAATGTGAAATACTCGTATTGAAAGGGACTGAAAATAAACGGTAAAAACATCAAACCAAGCCTTGGCGTTGTTACAGGAGAGAGATTGAATTATTTATCACACGCTGTACCTATGCAAAATTAAACAGGATAGCCAAATAAACATAGGGGCTCAGCTCAAAGGCACTGTTAAAAATCTACAAGAGCGTCTATATACCCTATAGCAACGTATGGAGAAGCATCCTAAGGAAGAAAACTGCTAGGTAAAACCAAACAGGTAATAGAACAAACTCAGCGAATTGCTTTACACAGTACATCGAAGAACGGCTTCCTATCACGCTCTACAAGTGTTAATAGCTCCCAATTTACTCGGTCATAAAAGTCCATATTGCAAAGAGATAGCTGAAGAAGGGATTGCTACCTGTCTACCCGGCTTAGAGGAGTTTGAAGCGAATTGGTTAAGAAATGCACCCAACAGCCAGCGCCGAACGTTTCTCAACGAATGGGCAACCGACACTTGGCAAAGTAAATGGGAAAATAGTAGCTTATGTATCAGTTCTTTCCCAACGTTAAAGAAAGAAAAACAGAGTTGGGTGCAACCACATTTTTGGTCCATACAAATGCTTACGGGGCATGGAAATTTTGCAGTTTATCTGCACAAATTCAAGAAAGCTATTACCCCACACTGTCAGCTATGCAATGTTCCCGAAGAGGTACGAGACAAGCTAATCTTCTGCCCAATCTTCGTAGAACTTCGCCAATACCCGAGAAACGGTTTTCACAATATATAGCTTTCAGATTTGAAGGAACTTATGAAAAGCGAACTTACGTACCATGTGTTCAAACAGCTTACACAGATCATCCTAGAGAGTAGTAAAACAAGTACCTGAAAAACCGTTCTAAACCATACCTGTGATTCAACTGTGATATATTTAAGTGTATAATTTTAATTTAGTTAATTCCGGGCTGGGTAGTTCTTTAAACATAAGTTAAAGCTGTTATACAGTACCTAAGACTGTGATTGTTCTTTATTGCCTAAATTATTATATTTATATAATTTTGTAGTTTTATATAATTTTTAATTTTGTAATGTTATGTAATGATTGTAAAATATTGTTTTACGAAAAGGAGTAACCAGCAAGGAAGGAGACTTATTAGATTAGGTCAGTTTAATTAATACAGAGAGGAAAAATATAAATACCCCTCGTCCCCCTCGTTATGATTCCAATTTCCCCATACACGAAAATAGGTCAGTCTAGAGGCCGAGGTCCCCCGGTATGGGGTTTCCCTGAGGTACGGCGGGTTGGTAGATAAAATAATCCGGCCTCCTGAAGGAAAAAATTAAATAAAAATCAGAATGAAAAAAACAAAGTCAGCTTCGTAGGGCTGGATCGGCAGAAAGGCTCTCACGTATCACAAGCATTGCTGATGGATGGTCCTCGAAGGTTCTGACTTGCACAAGAAGGGCCATCTTCACCCAATTAAGGACGAGACATGCGCAATTAGCACACTGTCACTTTTGGGCCAAGACAGCGAATTTCAGGAATGTAGAGGAATGTTTCTCGATATATCCAATATAATTGAAATGTATCTGCTTTGCAGCGAGTTCCCGAGGCCCCTGGTTGTATTTTTAGAGGAGACAAGACTGTTTTACTGTTAATATGGGGTTGTGCGGAAAATAATGAGGTTTATAGTTGTAAAATGGCTATTTTTATGGTGATAAAAAATTATTTTAAACACTTTTAGTAATTAAAATCTCACTCTTGACAAATTATGTAAACGCATTTTCTTAACTTTCGAATGATAATTTTTTTAAGTTCTAAACGGTTGTTTTATGTTGTTTGTGTTTTTTATATTCCATGTTGTGGTCCAGGTCTTTCAAAAATTGGCGAAAGGGCGGGATAATAGGGAGATTGAAGCAGAACCTCATAGGCAAAACCAACATTCAACAGTTTTCGTTTGGGGGGGGGGTTAACGAATGGGGCCATGTTCGTGTAACAGAATCAGCGTTTTCCAAATGACCAATGGTCTCAATAATGCGTTCTTCAATTTAAAGCAGTACATTCAGGGCGAAGCCTACTAAACAGTCATACACTAAACTCTCTAACAACTGATGATAAATGAAAATTTTAAGATATGAATACAATGCAAAGTGAAATTTTAACTGTTTAAATTTGAATCTAACAAAAAATACGAAATGGAAATTTTAGAGAATGAATATAATGCAAGGTTATATATTAACTGTCTATATAAAAAAATGTACTTAATGAAATAATTTTTCAATTTATTTGCACGTGTGAAAGTATCGCTCTGCTACCATATTTATAACGATCTTTGGTGAATCCCACCATTATAGCATAACCGACTTAAACATTAATATCACAATTCTTGAGGTATTTGAACAAGGCGTCATAGACCTCCGTGTCACCTTCTGCCAGCAGCGAGCTTAAGTTCAGTGGCCTTATCACTTGCCCCAGCGCGTCCAATTCTTTCAAAAGTTCTTCTCGCTGTTCCTCATATTCGGTGCATTGTAGTAGTATATGGTCAAGACTCTCTACTACATCACAGGTTGCGCAGTTTGGCGTTGTTCTACAGCTTATCCTGTGTAAGTATGAGCTGCATATGCCATGGCCAGTTCGGAGTCTTGTAAGTGTTGAGAAAAAACCTTTTCCTCTCTCTATTTCTTGAAACCACGGCTTCTTTTGTAATGTTGGGAATAATGAGCGGTAGAATTTCCCTGCTGTGCCCCTCTCATACCGAATTTGCCACATTGTGCGCACGTCTCTTTTGGTATAGTTTATCGCGTCTCCGGCGGTTAGCTTTACGGTCGTTCCTGTTGTCTTAAGATGGTCAGCAACAGTCGATTGTCAACAGAATCAGAATTCGGGACATCGACGTTTTCTGTATTGTCCACCCATGTTTCAGACAAAATCAGTTTAGTCGAACGTTGTGTAACAGTGTCATCGAGATCCAAAGCGCCCGTAAACTTTCACAATTTACTGAATATATTGATTTGCCCATTCTATCGGAAATGAAGTTTATTAAAAGATCGGTGATTGTTTGAAGTTTGTTAAGTGATAGCCTTTTTAATTCGTTTTATAAATCAATGAGGGATGTAGACTGCGATTCAAGTTGCTTCTTTTTTTCGATATTTTACTACGCGCGGATTTGTCCATTCCCGTTTTCGCTTCAATTTCTCATCGTCAAGTTGATTTTTTCATCCATCTTATGTAACACAATATATTTCAATATTTATAAAACAGACACACAGACACGGTTTATTTTTCCTTTCAATTCTTTCAATTTTTTAAATTGTTATATCGTATATAATGTGACATCAGTCGTGTAAAATTATATATTTTAAAAATGTTAAAACATGAACGCGTATTGTCGATCGACCGTCACCACATTGAATTGACAATGAATAGGCGATACCCTATTCTCCACGTCTCTGCTTTGTGCGGTCCTTCGCCTGTCCGTACCAGTTTCGTGCGTAATTTCACTTCAAAAAGTCTTCAACTTTACCATTTTTTTTTTTTTTATAGAGAGGCGTAATTAATAGAATTACTTCCTTATTTTCTTGGTAACTCAAAGTACTTCATAGAAATCTCGTCTCGTGTTTCTTATTGTATATTATAAAAGGAATGCATTTATTAGCGTGAATATACAGTACAAAAGGGCCGATGGCGGAATGTTGAGTACCTATTAAACCCTCAATTAAATAAGTTACACAATATGTATATGTGTATAAGGTGGTTGTGGACTATCGCGACTATTCCATTGCCCCAACCAAGTGAATGGCATGTAAATAAGACGGATCTATTTAAGAGTCAGTGAGAGAGCGAATGGGTTTGGGCTGAGAGACTGATTGCGTTGGGGTTGAAATGACAGGGACGTTGTTTTACATGGGGCAAATAGTGGATTTGTAGCGGTCCGTTGCAATCTGACCAATGTTAACGGGGCTTGAATTTAATTAGCACATGAAAATGCATTCCGTGCAATTTCCATTACAGACGCGTTTCATAATTTCTTTATTTTTACGAGCTGATACGGATAATATATGTTGGTGATTTTCAAATTGTAAACAAAGTCGTATATATGATTTTAAAGAATTTTTGGTTAAATGATTTTGAAATTAAAAATCACATTTTTATAATTCAAATTTTCAAATTGATTATAGTTAAACTGTATCAAAGAAATTTGTTTATTTTCACATTTTGAATTTTTCCCAGGGGTTCTCGATCTAACGACCCTTCCCTGAATTCAACTTAAACCCTTGAAGAGCATGTGCGACAGTCCGTACTGCAGGACCTATATCTCCTAAACAAGTGTGTGGTGTTTATTGACCGTTTATTAATGATTATTTGGATATCATGATTCGATCTGGTGTGATGTAGGTTTACAAAAAACATTTTCCGTACCGAGCCAACGTTTCGATGATTATTGAGGTCATCTTCGGGCCTCAAAGTGTTCGTTTTGTGTGTCGTGTTGAGAGAGAGTGTGTTACAGCTTCCTTACTGCAGCTGCACGTACGTTGGCGGTAGCTCAGTGGAGAAGGGGGGGGGGACGTGTTTAAGGGAGAGACAAGTGATGGTGGGTGAGGAGTTTATATACAGGTGTTATGTTGAGCGCCATGGTATTTTTGGGGAAGGGTAAATACCGAAACCAGGGGATTAAAGGAAAGGAAGAGTTGGACAATAGGACGAAGGGAAAGGGGGTGGGTAGCGATACAGCGCTTCTGGTTCTCGTCTTCCTGATAATGCTTCCAACCAGGATGATGGGAGCCAAATAATGAAGTCTTCCTGCTTCTATCCACGTTACTTCATTAAGATAAGCAAGATGCCTTAAAGGAATACCTTACTTAGGCCTTAAAACTACGATAAAAAAATTAATCTTAATTATAACTATTCTATTTTCAAGTACAAACAAATCCTTCTCAAACAAAAGCCATCAAAGGCCAGAACTTATACTTAACGTCACTAGACCGGGATTATCAGGCCTCGTAAGAAGTCGGAGGTGTGTCCACTCCCGAGATTATTCCACACTTGCCGGGATCAGCCAATTCCTCTTCTAAGGACCTCTTCGAACTCACGACGAGGTTCACAAACCGCACACGCATACAATTAAAAAAAACACAACAACAATATTCTTTTCGTCGCGGAGACACCTCTTCCTAGGAACGTCTATTCCCAACTGTCCCCTGGTTTTTTTTTTCTCTGCTTTCTTTTTTTTCTTTGTTTTTTTTTTCCCGATCCAGGATCCAGTGCCACCCCGATCAGGATCTTACCGGCCGCGGATTGCTTCCTGCTTCTCGCGCGTCTCTTCTCGGCTCATCCCGCCACTATTTAAACTTTATTATTTTTTTCCCGAGAAGAAGGAAAAATGTGCACACCTACATAGAAAACAGACATTTTGAGCTCTGAAGATGATCTCAATAAAGGTCGAAACATATTTCAATTAATTAAGCCTTTTAATTGAGATAAAAAAGACAATGCCACGAGCGGGGTTCGGATCCACGATTTTCGGCTAGATACGCCGCTGCTCTACCACTTGAGCTATCTTGACCTCGATTGATTTTAAAATGTATGTGATCTCCCCTCTTTACGTCTATGATTTGATACGACCCCACGTATTTGTACGATAATTTTGTGGCAATGTTCTTTTCTTCGTCTGAGAAAACGTAATTTTTTAAAAGAATCAAATCCCCTAGTTGAAATTGAACAAATCTGTGGCCTTCGTTATGTTTGCCTGAGTGAATGCATCGTCCTTATTTTTAACGGTCTATGCCACAGGTTTCGAGATTTGGTTAGGTGGATGGACGGATACAATATACCAGGGACTGGAGGAGTTCTCTCTTGAGCACTGCAGCTTTGAAAGCCTGGCTCCATTTTTGTGGTGAACTTGAACCCCCGTTGTACCAGTGTTCTTGCATCGAAGAAACTCATTTTTGAAGGGGATTGGGACCAGATTCAGGGCCGCTGAGATCCAGTCCCGCCTCTTCCATTGATGAGTGCCGTGTCAATTTCTTTCACTTGCGGCGACCGGTCCCCTTAGGCGTCAGAAAAATGTCAGAGGCTACGGCGGGAATCGAACCCACGACCGCGGGGTCTACTAGCCGAGAGTCTGACGCCTTAACCACTCGGCTATCTCAGCTGCTGGGCGCTTGGTTAAACTGCAGGACGAGTTCGACGCCTAGAAATAGTTGAGTATAATTTCCGATAGAATTAATACCTATTTGATTATTTTGTAAGTGTAATGCCCAGTTTGTATGCTCATTCGTCCGTCCTAACAAATTAGAATATTTTTTAAATTACAATTAATTAAGGTTTTTAGTTATTGACGAAAAAAAGTTAATGGCACGAGAGGGATTTGAACCCACCTCCGGCTAGATGCGCCTCTGCTCTACCACCTGAGCTATCGTGACCTCGATCCACTCGGACATCAACTCCCCATCTCACCCACCTTACGAGTTTTCCCTCCTTTTTCCATATTATTTCGTCTCAACTAAAAAACCTTAATTAATGGTCATTTATTAATTGTTCAAGCGGATCTCGAAAATAATGAATTAATTTTTTAAATTCTCAATCAGCCTTAGTGTTTTTGATGATTAGGATAATGCCTAATCGAATAACCAATCTCAATCCCCTTGTTTCACAACGATTGGTCGGATTTATTTGCATGAAAAATTCCTACAGGAAATATAGTGTGATATGTATATAGCTATAAAATGTGAAAAGTAAAATTAGAAACCCTTAAGTACAAGCTTTTGTGCATGTTTATGCAAGGTACAAGGGTGCATTTCCTGTCACCTAGAGAGTCTTTTCTAAAATTAAACTTACTACGAGCCTCCTCGTGTATCGGTATTATTCCAAGGACATCTTGGTAAAATAACAAATTTTTAATAATATTTATTTTTTAATTTTGATTCCTGCCTTTTTTTTAATTTAGTTGTTGAACGAGAATTTTTATTTTTCGTACTTGACTTTTCTCCTCGGGAACATAGTTGATTCAAATCGGTCGGTCGTGTCGTTTTTGATTAAACGGGACATTTTATATCTCTGTTCCTTTTAAAGATTTCCTTCCTTATTTGTCTTCTTATTCCGATGCTCTTTGATAATCCCTGATTTATCTTCCTTGCCGTTTCTTTAATCTTCCACGGCGTTTCAAAACCTAGGTTATTTTTTCTCTTTTTTTTCTAATAAACTTGGCTTCTTATTATAGAGTATTAAACAGTATTTTTTATTTCTCACATTCAAGACCTTGACTGTAATTTTCCTTTAAAATGTAATCATTTTTTTCGAGATAACATTAAACATAAAGTTAACTTTGTCATTAAACAGTCGGTTAATGATCTAATATAATTCATGATTTGATGTGATGAGATGTCAGAACAAATAAATATTTTTAAAAAAATTGTTTTAACATTGTAGGAACCGCATTTGGTTCTGGATAAAATTACAATTTCTTGTCATAAGCTGTTCAATAAGACTTTTTTAAAATTTATTAGTTTTTTTGTTAATTTTATTAAATTAATTGATATATTCTCGATATTTCGAAAAAAGCAAATTAAAAAATACAAACCAAAAACAACACCTTTTTTCGTATTTTTTTCAATGTTAATCAAACTGTATTTTTAACCGTGGAAAGACCTTGTCTTGAACCAGTTGGCAATATTATTGTGAGAAAGAATCAACGAGATTGCCGGCAAGTGGATATTGCAGAGGCAGTTGGCTTTTCTCAGTCCGATTCCTAGAGTCTGGAAGTGCCCACAGAAGGCCTGTTGGAGAATCTCAAGGCATAATGAGGCTAAGAGAAGACTTAAATATTGTCAATGTTGCAAGACGGAACTCTTTCACACAGAGCCCGCCCGATCCCAAATGATTTGGCCAAGATTCGTGTTGGTTTGTGGGAATTTGCTCTACATTTTATACCCATTTGAGAGGACCTGCACTGACAGCTTGATGCCAGCAACTCGGGAGAATATGGTGCACCGAGCGCGTAAAAGAGAATACCAATTGGAATGTTTAGCGATGAGTCTCGTTTCTGTCAGTAGATTGATAGCAGGCGCCGAAGGGCATACCGAAAACGGGAGTACGTACGCTGTCCCGGTTTGTTCTCCTTTCAGTACAATTTGGCGTGTAATGGGCTAAGATTCATAGTGGAAACTAACTCGTCTCCTTGTGTTGAAGGTAACCACCCCCAATCCGTTATGCCCAAGAAACGATCGAGGAATACGTTCAAACTCAAACAAGGACCTCGTTGCCAGGGACTTTCCATTTCTGGATGACAATGTCAGACCTCCTAGAGACAGTTTGTTTATCGATAGGGGTATTCACCAAATTTTTAAAATGTTAAATCGTTTTAACTCGAATAGAGAAATGTCCAGTAAGATTACCCCTTTTTTTCTTAGCATGATAAATTTATTTTTCCGCGTAGTGATTGGTTGAACCAAAAATAAAGCTTTAGCAGTCCTTGAAGGCATATTGCTGTTGCCAGAAGAAAATAAAAAAGGAAAATTAAATAACTCTTTCATTAAAATGCTTTCTATGCACCCGACAAGACCTAACAAATGGCACGCTTCAATTCGGGCCGACATACCTAACTTGTATCCTAACCTCTAAGAGCCTACAAATTTATAAGATATGGGGTATATCTATTATGAACTAGTGTTTAAGGACAAGTACGAAATTAACAAAATAAATGTATTGTTCTCATTTAATTAATAAAAATAAAATACATGTGAACAAAACAGCTGTTAAATTCGTGACTGCCATGTTGGTTACCGACGCCCTGGCGGATAGCAAAGTGACTACATTTTCGACCTAACATCTAACATTGCACAAGGTTAACTAGCCGATTCTTACAAGTCTACGTCGTCATTTCTCTCGATCTAATAGGACCTAACAGAATTAACAGTGTTAACACAAATATCGTGAATACCCCTAATGTTTGGAAAGCCTGAGATTTTTCTTATCTGCCCATTACACCTTTCCCATCAGACCTCAATCATATTGAGCACATGTGGGATTCTTTTCGATCTGAGCACAGCGTTGCAACATTTATGAAATGAATTTTTTCAAGAAATTAGTGAAAATCTCTGTATCCGGATTTATTTTTAAAAACTTATAGCGACCAATAAAAAAAATTATGAAACTAAAACCTTAATTCAATACTTTTCAAAATCTCTTACATAAATTATGTATAAATAATAATTTCTAATACAGTTCAATGCAAGTTTTAATGAAAATAAAATACAAATTTTACGGAAAGTAAATAACATACAATTGTCAACATCCCTATTCAGTTTTGTGCAGTTTGTTTTGAAGAAATATAGAAATGTGTCATTTTGCCTTTTTGAGGGCCATAAACTTTTCGAGCATGGTAACATGTAATAAATGGATAAAGGTAAGAAATATTCGGTTGCAGACAGCTCATTTGATCACCCGCAATGCGGCGAGCCTTCTAATCGGGTAGAAAGATCCCAAGGATTATTGGCCTCTCTTCTTGGCTAATCCGTTTAGCGCTTTCCTCGGTGACAATTTTTTCGACATGTCTCCGTATTCGAGAATTTCTTTTTGGTATTTTTTTTTAATTTAATTTCTTCGACAAGCTGTCCGTGTTGACTCTCGACAAAACTAAACATCTAAAGAACGAATTATTTGCTCGAGGAGTAGTGAAAATTGTTGTTTATTTTTTGATCAATACATTTCACATACTTTCTGGATGAAAAACATATATTTTGAATAAAATCAAATGTAATAATAAGTCCGACATCTTAGTCAAAGATTATTTTTTATCTCACAATCACTAAATACTCATTAATTAGCGGTATCTAAGTACCAACCATCTTAGTCAATGGAGGAACGTTTGATTTAATTTCTGTTAATTAAGGGTTTTAGTTGAGATAAAAAGCCAGTGTCCCCAGCGGGATTCAAACCTACGTCCTTCACGAGCTCTAAATAATCATTAATTAACGGTCACTAAATACTGCACATCTTATCGAATCATTATTTTTACCTCACAATCACTAAATAATCATAAATTACCGATCACTAAATACTACACATCTTAGTCGATGATTTTTTTATCTCACAATCACTAAATAATCATTAATTAACCATCACTAAATACTACACATCTTAGTCAATGATTTTTTTAATCTCACAATCACTAAATAATCATTAATTATCGGTATCTAAATACCAACCATCTTAGTCGATGGAGGAACGTTTGATTTAATTTCTGTTAATTAAGGGTTTTAGTTAAGATAAAAAGCCAGTGTCACCAGCGGGATTCGAACCTACGTCCTTCGGCTTGATACGCCACTACTCTACCACTTGAGCTATCCAGGACCTCGATCCACTCAGACACTAACTTCCCATCTCAACCACCTTTCTTGAATTTACTCTCCTTTTTGCTATTTTTCAAATGGTGTATAATCTATTTGATTCTGCCTTTTTAATCTCAACTAAAAATCTTAATTAATTGAAGGTACTAATTTGTCAGGCGGACCACGAAAACTAGTGAGTATAATTTAATCCCGAAAGATATTTTTATGTTGCTCAAAATCCTTTCTATTGTCGGTACTTGTCGTGAACAATGTTAAGAACAATTAAATAACAATGTTACGTTTCTAAACAACATTTATTGATTATTAATAAAAGGTGCAAACATTAAGCATATTACACATGAGAAATAAATGTGTGTTTTTTTTCAGCTAAACTTTAAAGCTTTTTTTATTTTTTTCTTAACGTTTGAAAACACGAGCTGTTGGCTATCCAGACTCGTTAGCACGTGTATAAAACGGCTTGCAAAAATTTGTTTTTGTTTTTAAGTTTCTGGCCAGTAATGGCTTTGGAACTTTGGAATTTGTAAAGGAGAGAATTTTCTTGTTAACTATCTGAATATTCTGAGTTTCCCTGTTCATTCCAAATCATGGTCGAAGAACAAAAACAAAAAGGGGGCGTCGGTGGCCGCAACGGTTTAGGCGATATGGCTCTCATAATTGTAAGGTAAAAGTCCCGGGTTCGAATGCAGTGCCGCTGGATAGCATACGTACATTTTTTTCAAAAAGTACTCTAATCCCTACGTCAAATAAAAATAATGCCGAAACAAAAGATTCTTTTTCTTCATTAAATACCTAGTGATTGCTGATTCACTAACAAAATTTTTAGAAACCATAGGAGGCGTCAAGTCTTTCATTATAAAAAACATTAAAAAATTTCTAAAACTACACGCGAACAAACCACACACCTACAGACAATTTAGTTAATTTTTGGAAAAAAACTGAATTTCGTGCCTATTAAGTACAAGAGGAAAAAACAAAATTCACGTTACACAATAAAATCTACTCAATTTAGTCAATTATAAAACAAATGGAAATGCAAGAGAGAAAAAAACCCTCAATGACTGTGCATCGAGTGGTTTTTCATTTATTCAGTTTTAAATTGAATTTTCTCCCAAATACGCAAAGATTTTTAAACATCTTAAATTCGCAAATCGAGTTGGAAGTGCAAGTTTCAAAATAATTTCCTACCGTTTTTCTTGCATGGGAGAAAAGTCATCAATTGTCTAACGAGAATGAAACCACCGCGAGAAAACACAATGGGCTCATTTAAATAGGGCAAACATTTGTTTAGCATTCGGCCGAAGGAAGAAGGATTGCATTTTTTTTTCACTTTCAGCCCATTTGATATCCTAAATATTAATTATTTCCGGAGTGTCCGAGCTTAATTATATGTCTATATCCGGTCGGAGTTTGATTAAAGTTAACGGGATTAAGTGTCATTGCAAACATAGACAACCATCGCATTTAACGTCTTATTAATTTTAAAGGATAAAGTATGATTTTCTATTTTCTAGGCTGTAAACGGGTAATTAATAAATTATTATTCAGAAATCGTGAGATGCCGTCTGGTGTGATGTAGGTATCAGAAAAACATTTTCTTTATCGTGCCAACGTTTCGGTCTTTACTGAGCTCTGAAGATGATCTCACTAATGATCGAAACGTTGGCACGATAAAAAATCGACGACTACTCACCACACACTAATCCATTATGTTATTCTGTTAATGAAAAAAATGTTTTGATCTCTTGAGCCGACGTTTTTGTGCATTCTACCTGTCACCATTCAATATCATACACTCCACTTTCACATGAATTAAAAAAAAAAAAAAAAAATTGTCACGCAATAATCGTTATTGCTATTCAGAAGTGGAATATATTTTTTTAAATTTATTTTATTTTTATTAAAACTGGTCTCTTTAAAAAAAAAATTGCTATTCAAAAGGAAAATATTTTCAAAACTACTGTTTGCACCCTTGCTCCCCTAATTTATTCGAAGTCTAATCTTTTATTTATGTTATTTGCTGTGATTTTCGGTGCCATGGGAAACGTTTGAGGTATGTAAACTGTTTATATAATTAAGACAGATTGTTCTCCGAGGAATGATGTCGAGAGTTGGGAGAATTATCCCGTCAGGTAATTCTCACTAGAGTTATTTGTATAAATTATGATTTGTCGTGTCCTGTCAACATTTGCTTTTAGTGTACAATTCAATTTTTAATTCCGCGTCGAAGGAAGTTGTGAACATTCTCCAAGGATAAATGTTTAGACAAGTTTTGTTTTTGTAAAGTTTTTCTATCCGGTGTTATTTCTCAATTAGCACCATTATCCATAGAAATACAGTAGTTTTTTTAATATATACACATTTTTTTATTAACATATGTATTGCATAGTACATTTTAATACATAATTTTATGATACGTATTGACAATAACAATAAATACCATTTGGCATAGATTGGGCTAATGGGTTGGGGTAAGTAGAGTGTGTATCGTGGATCCTAGAAAATTTGCTGGGGTTTAATTTATTTACAAAGGGTATTTGGAAGTCGTTATGGAAATTGGTATAAAAGACATAATAGAGAGCGGTCAGTATTATTCTGAGGTTTTTAGATTAAAAGTAAATTCATTGATTATTGATAGTTTAGTCGTCCATTACAGTTCCAGTTCATGTCGCCAAATCAGTTTCACTAGTGTTTTGTGAAGTGCCAATCTATAGGTACAAAGGATTGTTTAGTGCAACACGTTTTATTTAAAAATGTGTCGATTCCAGGTTGAAAGAGAGTTCTATAGAATATGCTATCGTACGCAGTCGATCTTACTTATAGAAATACTTTTAAGAAATACTGTATAATGGGTTTCGCTTTGGAAGCTAAATATAATATAAACTACGCCGAAATATATAGGGATATTTGTAATTTATTCTTGTTCTATTAATTTTAATAAAAATAACCGCTATATTTTTTTTTAGTTGGATAAAGCAACGTGGAAAATGCAAAACAAAAGCAATCAATTTGTTAATCCGCTTTTTTAATAATGGATTTACATAAGAATAGTAATTATGAAGATTATTTATATTTCAATAGGTTTCGCGGTCGGCTTGACCAAATAAATTAAATAAGTTTTTGGTTCATTTCGGATCGAAGTCACGATAGCTCAAGTGGTAGAGTAGCGGCGTATCTAGCCCAAGGTCGTTGGTTCGAATCCCGCTCGTGCCATTGACTTTTTTTATCTCAACCAAAAACTTAATTAATTGAAAGGAATTTGTTTGGCCAAGCGGACCACGAAACCAAATAAAATGCAATTAGAAAAATGAAGTAAACGATACTAAGACTCTCCGTGGCCGTTTCATTTGCTGCCGAGAATCAATTAAATGACACGAATTTGAAAAATGGCAGAAAGGACTGAAAATTCAAAATG
>CM077099.1:25741572-25761179 GCA_039619505.1 Cimex hemipterus
CATTTCATTTGTCACAGAGAATCGATTAGATGACACGAATTTGAAAACTGGCAGAAAGGAGGGAAAATTCAAAAAGTGGGGTTGAGATGGAAAGTTAGTGTCCGAATGGATCGAGGTCACGATAGCTCAAGTGGTAGAGTCCAAGGTCGTTGGTTCGAATCCCGCTCATGCCATTGACTTTTTTATCTCAACCAAAACCTCAATTAATTGAAAAATAATCGCTTTTTAAACAAACGCCGTTTCTCGTCCCTTTTCTATGTTAATTCAGTCGTCATTTCTTTAACCATGGAAAGACATCCTGAAACGGAAGTTTGCAATACTATTGCGAGGATGAGTCATACAAGAGACTGGACTAAAATAGAGAAAAAATGAGAAAAGGTGTTTTCTTACAAAATCTTCATGCTCACTATTCTTAGGAAAATTACAAATTTTTTGTTTATGGTTTGCATTTTCTAGTTTGCTTTATCTATAATAAGAATATATGGATTAATTTAATTAAATTGAAATAAAAAAATTGAATTATTAATATCCATATAATTTTTGCTCAGTTTAGGTGCTTGTTTTCGTTAATCGTTATCCTATAAAGTTTGCTTCCTTCAGTACTTTTCTGTCTCTGTCTCTGGAAATTTTCCGAAAGAATTGCAGGTTCGGTGATAAGAGGAAAGTACGACTGTGTCCTCGGCCTAGGATATAAGGACGATTCATTGTCGGATATCGGGGGGCGAAGACAAAATTGGTGGTCTGGAAGGAGAGTGAAAGAATTAAATTTATGGATCAATTGTTTTATGAGAATCTCGTTATGTTTCGTTATTTGTTTGACAAAAGATGGAGTAATCTAATTGGAGGTATAGAAGTTGCATTATGAGTGGGTTTGTTTGGGAAAAAAATTATGTTTGAATATTTTCAGAACGAAGGTAAAATTTTTATCTTTTTTGTATCTCAATCAGATTTTTAAATAATACATACATAAATTTCAAATGTAAAAGAAGTTATTTATTTTGGTAAGTTTGATGGAGATTTTAACTATTAAGATTTTATGAATTTTTAATTTTTTTACTCAGCCTAAAATCATTTTTTATTGTAGAAAATATAAATTAACTGATTCTAATTGAATATGGCATTTGTGCATTTGATCTCAGTGAGCCAGGCGTATTTGCCAGGAGGGTTAATTCTTTCTCCTTCGCTTCCTGGCGGCGATCCTTTTTCTTTTTCTGGCACTATTTTTCAAAAAAAAAAAAAAATTTAATGGTGTTTTCAACAATAAAATTCCTGGTACAAAGTCAGTGTAAAGAAGATATTTTAAACTTCTTATTACAGCCTTTTCAGCAATTGTGTTAAATTATATTCCATACTAAGAAGGATTTTATTGAATTAACAGTCATTCAAAGCCATCAATCATAAAAATATCTTTATAAACAATCTTATTATTTATGGTAATTTTAATTCTGGATACATAATTTTTCATTATAATTTTGACCAATTTTGAGAAATAAGACCTGAAAATTAATTAGAAATTTTGTCAATTTTAAAACTTTCGATTTTATAGAAAAATGTAAAGATATTGGCCCCAGTTTGATATTAAGGGCAATTAATTACGTGTCCTGTCAATTGTTTGGCCCTTATGATTTGTAGTATCGCTGTTATCTCTGGCTTTACAAGCTGCAACAGTTGCTGCTGCATTTAGATAGGGCCCCTGCAGATATCCATGTTATTGTCCTTCCCCGGAGACCCCAGCACGTTAAATTTAATTACTGCTATTGTTTCACGCGCGCCCTCCTCCGCTTGAACAGGAGCGCGTCGAATATCTTTGCTGTGATCTCCATTGTTATTAACTGTAATATCGAGCCTACAACTTCTAAACGAAAATGAAACTTTTCGATAATTAAAAACAGATTTCTCCCAGATTACGACGAAATTAATTATGCCCTAAAAGGTCCGAATTGATTTCTATTCTATGAAGTTAGGAAAGTTGTAAATATTTGCCAATAAAGTTTATTCTGATCCATCGTTAAACATTGTACAATGTTTTTTGAGATCGGACGTCACCCCGTTTGCTTAATTTCGCCACATGTTTTTAGTAGAACAATTTTTGGCTCATTTCCAGCTTTGTTGAAAGTTTATTTTTATTTTTCACTGTCGAGAGATATTTGTGGATTCAGATAACGATAAAACTTTAAAAAGCCTTTACAAAAGATGTTTTAACTATTGTTCCGCTAAGAAATAAACAAAGCTGATGAGCAAACATCAATAAAATGTTGGAAAGAAATGATTAATGATTAGGAAATTCATTGGAACGAAAAACCCCTTTGAACGAGAGAATTACTCCAATTGAATCATAAAACAAACGGAATAGTTAACGAAAGTGTAAATATTGTCGCAATAATTTTAAAATACCATTTCACTTAAATATTGAATACCTCGTTATTTCATCCATTATTCAAGAACTTCAGTCATTACCACATTTACATTTTTGTGATTTTCACTGCTGAACGATAGAGTAAAGTAGCTTTCATTAAGCTAAAATTACCTTTTAGTATCTATGCAAAAACCAATAGATCGTCATTAAGAAAAAAAGTGACAAATACAAAATAATCAGAACCTATCACAAAAATGCCTTTATTTTAATGCCTTTTATTATATTATATTGTATATATATATATATATATATATATATATATATATCCCGTTTTGTTTCGGATAATATTTGTAAGAACCGTATTTCATTGATTATTTCCACTTTTTAATGTTATCTATTAATTTATAATGGAACCATTGTGATAATATTTATGTTTATACTATTATTTCTTTAGATTTCTCGGTTGTGTCACTTATACTCACTGAATTTAAGAAGGAAGATTTTTTTTAAAGATTGTTAATACTGCTATAAAATAGAAGAAGCAAAGATCCGGTTATACTATTTTGCACGAGTGACGCGTTATGAAGGTTTAGCATAATCTTAGCTGTAACACGTAGCGGTGGTACGCATTAAAAAATGCTCACCAAAATTATTTATAATGCGGCGTCTTGTTCTGAAAAAAGTTTCTCTGATTCAAATTGCTGTGATTTGTACGCCGATGTCGATGCTATGACGGCAAACGAATCAGCCCCTGCGCCTGCCGCGTTTTTCGTACCGGCAATTTGTACTTTGATTGGTGGATGACGGGTTTAACGATCTGATGCGCCCTTCCGTGTAAGGCAGCTATCACCAAATTTCGCTGTTGCCGGCAGATGAGCGTTCTCTTGCTGGCGCACCGTGGCGCGATACCGTAGTGGTAGGGCCATTGTGTGAACCCGGTGATGTGTTTACGCAACAGGCTGACGGTGGCGTGGAAACGGTGGCGTTACCTGCGGTTGGCGATTAGCTGGTGTTCCACGACACCGGGGCTTACGGTGCCTCCATGTCCTCTAACTACAACAGCCGCCCACTTCTGCCGGAAGTGTTGTTTGAAAATGGCGAAGAGCGCCTGTTGTCACTTGTTTAATGGTATTAATTATATTTGTGTTACATCACGAATTTCAATAACAGAACTTCTTTCTAGGGAAACGATTTGTATAAAATTGAAAATTATTATTCAGATAACGTGAGATGCGGTCTGGTGTGATGTAGGTTTCAGAAAAACATTTTCTTTATCTTGCCAACGTTTCAATCTTTTATTGAGATCATCTTCAGGGCCTGGGATTTACAAACGTTGTTTACATATAGGATGTGGAAAAGAGAAGTTATACAATGCAAAATATATTTTTTATTCAATACAAAGCACTTCTATTCACTCAAAGTGTTTGTCTTCTGTGTAATTGTGCCATTCTTGAGTGACGTGTTGAGAGTGCCAGTGAAATAAAAATATGGAACTATCTGCTCAAATTGGAATCGATGTTAATAAAACTAGAAAATAATTAATTTTTTAATCGTTCTCATATAAGATTAAAAAAATAGTCTCTACTGCATTACGGTTTCGTAATATTTTCGGAAAATTGAAATCCTTACCGTCAATGTGTGTTAATTAGAGACCGTTAATCGATATTTATTCAGAAATCGTGAGATACGGTCTAAAACATCAAAATCTCACTGGCACTCTCAACAGGATAGACAAGAATAGCACAGTTCCACAGAAGACAAACAATTTGAGTGAGTAGAAATACTTTGATTGAATGTATTAAAAAAATATATTTTGCATTGTATAAATTCACTTTAGAACATCGAAAATGTATTTGTTAAATTTAAACTATGTTTGTAAATCCCAGGCCCTAAAGATGATCTCAATAAAAATCGAATCGTTGGCTCGATAAAGAAAATGTTTTTCTGAAACCTTCATCACACCAGACCGCATCTCACGATTTCTTAATAACTACGGTTCATGCTTAGGGATGGGTAGGGATGGTTAGGGATTCACACATTCATGTTATTCTTGAGAAATGGGGGTTTCTTCCGCCAATAACAGTTATATGTAATTTTTTGTAAATCTAGTGCACATTATGTCAATTTATAATTTAACATTTTATGTTTTTGTGCTTCTTTCGTTACATTTGTAATAATGGCACACTTTAAAAAATTTATCTTTGCTGATTTGTACACTCGATTTAGTTTTTTATTATTTACTTGCTTTGAAATGATGTTATCTTTAAGATTTTCCTTTTTTAAATTTAGCCAGTTTCAAAAAATAAAATTTAAATGATACACAACTGCTCTTATTTATAGAAACATCATTTTAAAAAATTGAAAAAATATCGGAAAGAAAGAGACCATACTTGAGCATATATTTAAAAAACCACTAACACATTTATTCAGTTAGTTATTAAACCAATTCATTTATATAATCCAATCAACAATTTAATTAATCATTATGTAAGGCATTGGTTGAGATAATAAAGTCAGTGTCAGCCGAGGATCGTGGGTTCGAATCCCGATCGTGATACAGACATGTTTTTTTCTCACCCAATGCCTTATATAAAGATTAGTTAATTGTAAAATGTTATTCCGTCAATCGGACCACGAACTATAATGAATTTGATAAATTGTATGTTCACCCCAAGACATTACTTTTCATCATATTTGTTTGCTGTATTGTAAATTAATGTACGTTTCCAGGAGATGTGCGCTTTTTCCATTTAGTCCCGTTACCGAACTGGTGATGATATCAGGTCTAAATTTGCCGTTGCCTTTTTCGTTCTGTTCCATTAATTAAAACTCGAACGAAATTAAACCAACCGGACCGCGTGTTTCTCGGACGGACGGCGTAACTCATTTTTTCCTCCTACTCTCATTTGTGTTGTCAAATGGGATACGGGTTTCCAGAAAAAGGCTGTTTTTTTTTTTTTTCATTTTCATCAGCGCGGAAGTTTGGCTTTAGTCAGATTATCAAACTTCTATAAATTCAAACAAAAATAATTTAATGATACTCTTATCTCTGCTCTTAAAAATTGTTATTTTCTTTACAATTTGCAAGTGATAATTTTATTGGTGTAATTCTATTTTAAAGTCATTGGCATTATCAGGTCGATAAATCGGTCGAAATGAAGATTTGCGATACCAAAATACAACAAGTACAAACACCATAAACATTTTTATGATTAAAAAAAAAAATTTTTAATAACAGTGTTCTCTTAAATAATATCTTCACAGGTCGACGATAAAATTACAATAACCTGACTTAATTCCAATTTACATTTTGTTAGTTCAATTTAGTTAAAACACGGTTTTATAAGGGTTCAGCGATGGTGTGAGTTTTATGTGTCGGTGCCACTCGATAGTCTATCAAATAACAAGCTTTCAACGGATTTGCGTGGATTTTAATGAAGGACTGAAAAGCAGCCTGTTTCCTGAGCTTTGTCATAAGCAAATCAATTTGTTTCTCCCGGCGTTCTGGGTGTGAACCCTCAAAATGACGAATGAACCACTGATCTGTTTCGAAGGACTTTGGCGCAATTCACACAATGAGCTTGACCCTCGTCAGCCTCTATAAATTCCAAATCAAAGTAGCCGTAGCGACACGTTTTAGATATTCCACTTCCACTATTTGACCTGCACCTATACAGAGGATTATAGCATTAGAGAATGCTGGATTCTACTGAGGAGCGTCATCCATTCCAATTAGGCGCTTTCCAGGCTGTGCATGATGGAGAAGCTGCATGCTCTCTCAGTGATCCTGACTTAAGACACCGATCTATATTAATATGTGCAAATTTAATCTTACAATGAGTAAGCAAAACCAATTTTTTTTTGTTGAGAGCAGTATCGGTCTTTTGTGGAAAATAGTAAAGTAAAGAGATCAAGGATGTAGCCATGCAGGTAAAAGAAACAAGTGGTTTTCTGCTGGCGCACAGGGTTTGGTCCTCCTCTTTTCAGACGTGTGTCGTCCAATCAAGTCAGAATTCCATTTATTATTTGGCATTCCCAAACAAATCCGTTTGAATAGAACTTTCAACGAGCTTTCCCAAAAGGAGCATGAATAAAACAATTACAGTGACCTCCCCAATATGAATGTATTTATTAGCGTGAATGTTTTTTGTAAATAGAAGTGAATGTCGAGGAATATCGAGTAATCCAAAAGCCAGTCAAAAGGAAATTAGTCTAATGGATGAATGAAATTATGTGCGTACTGTATGAATGTATTTATTAGCAGGAATGGAAGGAAGTCGGTGGGATTATGACTATCCTAAGGACTTTCTATTTAGTTTTAGGGGCAGGACTTCAGTCATGCACCTGTACTCAACTGTAGATTGGATGTGGATGGATGGATACCAGGGACTGAGCACTGCAGCTGTACAGCTTATTGTACTATACCCTCCATTTTTGGGGGAAGGCTCACAACACAAAGTGAACTTGAGCCCCCGTTGTACCAGTGTTCTTCCATCGAAGAAACTCATTTTTGAAGGGGGTTGGGACCAGGTTCAGGGTCGCTGAGATCCGGACCCGCCCCTTCCATTGATGAGTGCCGTGTCAATTTCTTTTAATTACGGCCACCGGTCCCCTTAGGCGTCAGAAAAATTCCAGAGGCGATGGTGGGGATTGAACCCACGACCGCGGGGTCTACTAGCCGAGAGTCTGACGCCTTAACCACTCGGCTACCGGGGCCCCCTAACTGTAGATTAGATAATCATTTTCTTAGCGTGACCGCGTATTGTTAGTGAGTCTAAATATTGAAGTATTTTTGACTAATCACGTGTGGGATTGTAGGAACGACGAGCAAGACACTCCTCTATTTGGTCGGTAGGCAAAAAAATTAAAAGAAGAGATATAGTGAATGAGATGCGAGAAGCTTATATACGTGAGGTGCCTGCATCCAGTAGTTAGCCAGGAAAAAAATTGAGATGGCAGTTTTATAAAATATACTAAGAAGAATTCGTCAATATAATCAAAATACTAAGAAGAATTAGTAATGAGAAATCAAATATTGCTGCACGAAATTTTAAGGCAAAAAAGAAATACACTAACAGATACACATCAAATTGGGACCAATGACACGAAACAGAAATAACAGAAGTTTGTAAAGTAATAGCAACTATTCGAAACGGACGAACAAACGTCTTTAAAAGAAACAGGCACTCTCATTTTTTTTCAACAAGTGCAACTTATGTTTGAATATTATTATGGATATCACTGAATTATGGTTTTTAGTTGAGATGAAAAAAAGTTATTGGCACAAGAGGGATTCGAACCCACGACCTTCGGCTGGATACGCCGCTACTCTGCCACCTGAGCTATCGTGACCTCGATCCTCGTAGAGCAACGGCGTATCTAGCCGAAGGTCGTGGGTTCGAATCCCTCTCGTGCCAATAACTTTTTTTCATTTCAACTAAAATCCTTAATTAATTGACATGTATTAATTGGTCGAGCGGATCACGAAAATAGTGAATTAGTAGATATGTTGACCGTGCGTTGCCGGTCAATCGACCGTAGGGGTTTACAGGAATGCATCAATTTCCTGAACCTCTGAAGAAAGGAAACTGTCTGATATGCTTTCTTCAACTGCTTATAAAAGCACTTCTTTTCAGTAAAACATTAGGATTAATCATTAGGTGGGTTAGACCTATCGACAACCTTTCACCCTATATTGTGTTTTAATGAAAAGATCAATAATAAATAATGATTTCGTTTCATTCATCAGGTCGTAGGCTAGGAGTAAAGGCTAAAAATCTTTTTCATTCGGCAATATATCTAAAAGGGTTAATAGACTGCCACACGTAGAACACTTATTGACGGACTATAACTCACTGCGGAAGATGGAAGATATCTAACCGACTTATTCTTCGTTTCTCGCCCCCCTCGCCATCAATTAGTTAAACGTTTCACTTGTGGGAATAACGTTATTCGTAGCGCAGGTGGTTCCAGGAGTGGCGTCGTCCCATTAATAGATTTTCGATCTTATCACAAGCGGGTGATTCCCAGAGAGTGAAGTAGCAACGTGGGAGCTCTCTCTCTTTGCTTCCGATAAACGGCTCCCTGTAGTCTCGATTTCTTCGTGGCAATTGCTACATGTTTTCGGCTCGTTTGTCTTCCACGGGAACGCAGGAAAAAATAACACTACCGAAAGATCTATTCGGGTGGACAATTAAAATAGAGCCTTGATTATTTTGCAGTCAAACGCATGGCAACATTACCGCATCTATTCAGAATTTCTTTACAAAAAACAAATGTAAATTGATGCTAAATGTGAAGTTTTTAAAATAAAAATACGCAAACTTAATTAACAATATTTATTACAAGTCGTAACAAGACAAAATATCTCGTAAAACTCATGTATTATAAGCAAATATTAATCTATTGTACAATTAGTTATGCATTTCTTTGTCCTGCTTTCTTTCATCTTTATCAATAAGGGTTATGTTAATTATACATAATTCGAGTTCCCGATTAAACGTTTAGGTAGATTAATGAAAAACAAATTCATCAATTTATCCATTACACAAGTTAATAACTAGTGTGTTTTTTATATTTTCTTTATTATGTGCGGGCATTTTTAATAATCACTAAACTTATTGATCATGGGTGGCCTTGGTTGTTCGTCATTTTACTTTAGAAAACTAAAATATTTTGCCAACCCCTGAACTCTCGTAAGATAGGGCACACCCCCCACATAATAATAGGAGTCCTCTATTTCCCTTCTATTATACTTAGCACATAAACGTATTTCATCAGAACGGTTGACATAATTCAAACCCAATAATAGTCCCCTAAGATTAAAAGTTAAATTTTTATTGAAATAGTTTTAAAAACGGATATAATGCTAAACTTAGGTAACCGAATTTCTGATTAAAATGGGGTTTGGTGATAAAATTACGTCCAGATATTTCTATTCATTAACTGTCACGAATAAACTTCCATTGTTCAGACCTAACAAGCCTACCTCTATTATGGAAAATCATAATAGAACAAAACCGTAAAGCGTAAAAGAACCAAATTTGAAATATAACCCCATTCGTTTTTGACTAAATGGTACCCTATTAAAGAAATTAAGATTGCCTTAAAAAAATATAAAAAAAATAAAAAATAATAAAAACAAACGTGGTGGTGTGTTGCAGAATGGAGAATGAGTTTGAAAATTGGTGTTTCTTGTCTAAATTTTTACCATAAAAACTTTAATCAAATGTACATTTACATAAAACCAAATCAACTGAAAATACCTTCAAACAAATAAATATTTACATAAAACCAAATGAAAATAAAAATACCAAAAAAAAAAAATCTTACAGCTCTCAAGCGATTAAAATAACATACAACAAAATGAAATTAGACGAACAATAAATTGGGCACAAATAAAAAAATGTGAATTGGAATAATTGCAATTATCCTCGACCGGGTTTTAATTAGAAACTTCTCCAGGGATTCTCCAGAGAGACCAAAAAAAGAACTTTCTTTGCCCAGACTAGTCTGATTTCCGCTCCCCACTCTGTCGATCTTTTTCTTCTAGTCGGTGGAGAGTACTCGCGGGAAATTGAAAAACGATCGTTACAGCATATTAGGAAGAATATGCGTGTAGATTTTTGTTTTAAGAGAAGAGTACGGGTCGACAATTTCAGGGGAGCTGGTGAGAATCGAACCCTGCGCCCACCCGCGGCAGTGATAATGTGCACATTAAAAGAACAGATATTTTGAAAAACGTACGGACATATTGTTTTTTTTTTGTTTTTTTTTTCTTTCAGTATGGCTTTATCAGGGATATTCAGCCAGATTCAGGCTGTCATACAATCAAAGTGACTATCTATGTAATGGAATGACTAGATGAATAAATAGAATAAATAAATAAATAAATAGGAATAAATATATAAATGTTAGCATAACCGACTTTAACATTAATATCACAATTCTTGAGGTATTTGAACAAGGCGTTATAGACCTCCGTGTCACCTCCTGCCAGCAGAGAGCTTAAGTTCAATGGCCTTTTCACTTGCCCCAGCGCGTCCAATTCTTTCAAAAGTTCTTCTCGCTGTGCCTCATATTCCGTGCATTGTAGTAGTATATGGTCAAGACCCTCTACAACATCACAGGTTGCGCAGTTCTACAGCTAATCCTGTGTAAGTATGAGCCGCATATGCCATGGCCAGTTCGGAGTCTTGTAAGTGTTGAGAAGAAACCTTTTCCTCTCTCTATTTCTTGAAACCACGGCTTCTTTTGTAATGTTGGGAATAATGAGCGGTAGAATTTCCCTGCTGTGCCCCTCTCATACCAAATTTGCCACTTTGTGCGCACGTCTCTTTTGGTATAGTTTATCGCGTCTCCCACGGTTAGCTTTACGGTCGTGGGGGAACCTGTGACTGATTGCCTCCTTGGCTAACTGGTCGACTCTCTCATTATGTCCTACACCTGCATGCCCTTTTATCCAGCATATTACAATATTTTTGCCTTGATTTCTTACTTTGAAGGTTAACCTGACAATCTCGATTTAAGTGTATTCATACGCACATATTGTTTAGAAAATATACAATTTCATTCAGATTTGAGTTTAAATTATCAAATACAACACGAGCAACCAGATATAATATGTATCCTTTCTTCCACTGCTTATAAAAGTATATTTTTGCAAACATTATACAAAACAAAACATAATAATTGTTAATCATTAAGTTTGTTTGGCCTATCGACAACCTTTCACTGTCAAAACAAGCACCGTAACGAAAGCCATCATTACATCATATACATAATTATATTACATTTAATTAAGGTTTTTAGTTGAGATGAAAAATAGTCAACGGCACGAGCGGGAGTCCAACCCATGATCTTCGGCTAGATACGCCGCTGCTCTACCACGTGAGCTATCGTGACTTCGATCCACTCGGACATCAACTTGGAAAATGGCAAAAGGAGGGCAAACTGGAGGGTGGGGTTGAGATAGAAAGTTGATATGAACACTCGATTTCAACAGGGGACCTACATCTCTATTTTAAACTAGATATACAGCATTACATTTGTTTATATCCAACAATATATTTCACCGTTAGAATCATTGCTATTTACTTTTGAGATTACCGGATATTAAATTTAATTACCTTCTAAAGAAAAACCAAGAGTAAGATCATCTTAGTTACAGAGTCAAATGTCTTTCATAAAGGATTGTGTTTTGTAAGAAGCTTAGAGCGTGGAATCGGCCTAAACCAAACTCTCCCCCCATTGTACGGCGGGTTGAGAAAGCGCCAACCTGTTTTGTTTAGTACAAATTCCGAGGAGACGGTTCGAGATGTTCAAAAGCTAGTAATGAAATTTTATTCAAGCCGTAAAGAATATAGTTCATCAAACTGTAGCCTTATATATAATTGTAAAAGTCCAAAACGCCGTTTAAAATTACGGCCAAACTCCACGGATTTTCATTCCTCAAGGCTCAAACGAAAGCCTTGGCCTAAAGTTTATGCTGTCAGATGTGTTAAACTTAATCGCCTTACCCCCTCCTTCTTCCCTATAATTTCTGGGATGCCCGAAGGCTCTAGCATCTCTCCTATCATTTTTGCCATTTATATAAATGATCTGTCCGGCTCTATCCAGTCCTGTAACTATCACATATATGCCGATGATTCCCAAATATACATATCCTCCCACCCTTCCAATATTCAGCCGGCCATTCTCAAGATTCAAAGACTAAACTCCATCAACGAATGGACTCATAAAAATTCCCTAGTCCTCAACCCGTCCAAACCCACCGCCATAATTGTCATAATTGTCGGGTCCAGGCAAGTCCTCAATTCCCTCCCCCTGCATCCCACCTCTCATTCTAAATAACAATCCCATCCCCTTGTGCTCTTCGGTTAAAAACCTAGGAATAGACTTTGACCAAAACTTTCCTGGCATTCTCACATTTCCCAAATTTCCCGCCATTCCATCGCCTCCCTCATCCTGTTTCTTCGGTCCTGGCTTCTCTTACCTTTCTCCTCCGCAAATTCCTTGTATCCTCCCTCTTCGATTATGGCTGTTTGGCATATGGCGGTCTCTCAGAGAGAGAGAGAGAGAGAGAGAGAGAGAGAGAGAGAGAGAGAGAGAACGCGCGATTGAAGCGTATTTTCAATTGTTTCGTAAGATTTATGTACGCCACCCAACGGGGATCCCCGATGTCGGGGCTGTATTCTCAGCTTAACAAGAGGCCTTTGACCGTTAGCAGTACTCTTCTGGGTGGGTAGCAATCTCACTTAAATCCGAAACCGTTTTCGGGGCGTTCCCGGAAGTTATTACGCTGAGGAAGCTTCTACACTCAGAGAGATAGTTCGTCTTCTTCATCTAGGGCGTACGCGGGAGAGCAGGCTGATGTATTTCGACCTGCTACCCCTTTGTGTGCGACATTACTATTCCGACTAGCTGGGAGCAAGGTGGTAACAGCCCTTCGGGGTGCGAAACTTCTACACCAATGCTGCGGCGGAACTACAGCTCCATAGTATGCGGAGGTGCATCAAGTCTCATCCTGAGAATCGGGATGTCCGATAAGGCCTCATTAGGCGCGTACGTTAAAGGTCCTCAATCAACCTGTGACGATGAGTCTCGGGAACGAATGTATTCCCAACTTTCCTGTCTATTCCCCTCCTTCCGTACACATTATTTCCTAGGTTGCTTTCTTTTATAGGCCATCCACACTCGTCGACTCCCTTACATCATTCAATCACTCCAATTCACTCGCAATCACTCGTACGATCCGCTCATCTCCAATCGGCCTTATCCTTCCGCAACATACAATCGAAAGATCCTTTCTGACCCGAGCCCCTAAACTATGGAACTGTCTTCCACTTTCTATTCGTCACGCTGCCTCCTTTTCCTCCTTTAAATCCCAATCCAGGCATAATCACCTCCACTCGCTCCAAGCAGAGAACTCACGTTAACGTTTGTTATTTCTGTTTAATATTTACGTAATTTTCCGTTCTGGTCTGCCTTACTGGTATACATTGTGCCATGATTTCTATCTATTTTTTAATTTTACTTCATAGAAGGAATTTCCTTTATTTAGTTCATGTTAATTATTCTTAGGGGACAACAGTCCAAGAATAAAGTTATTTTTCTTCTTCTTCTAAGTTTAAGGAAACAAAACCGCAGTGAGTAAATAATATTGTTACAGCTTGCTATCGACGTTCTATTCCCAATCCGTTTTCACACGTATAGAAATCATCATGATTCCGACTACAGAATGGGGCTATTACAACCGACCGCTAATACGTTATAACTAGCAATCAGGGTTCCAAAACGGAACACTTTGCAAATTGTCACCACGAAAACACTTTACACACATTTACTCCCTGATTTATTCACACGCATACACTGATCAACTCACTTTAGCTTTTTGTCTGAAAATGTTTGTTCTTTGTTTTCCAGAGGATGGGTAGCGTGCGAGGGGAGGACGTGCCTTATGTAATGGGACTCCCTTTGGTGGGTGGCCAACCATTCTTCCCTCACAACTACACCAACCAGGACATCGGAGTCTCAAAGCAGCTCATTCATTACTTAGCCAACTTTGCCAGGAAAGGGTGAGAATATTTAAAATTTTCCCTTACAAATAGTAACAATAAATTTTTTGTTTATATCGATTCTTCAGTCAACATTAGAACTAATCAATAAACTGCGTAAATTTTTAAATCATTATAACGAATGAGGACGAGAAGAAAGGTTGAAACGTAATAATTTCATTATTATATTTATAATTGTTTACGTTATGTTAATTTTTCATTGCAGAGATCTTTTTTCAAGTGATATAAATAAAGTTATCTTTAAGAGCATTTTACATTAACAGGATTATACTCGTGATAATCTCCCAGAGATTCCGCCGCCCTGTTAAAAGCCCTATTGATGTTTTCTCAGCTGTACTGCACATAAAACTAAAAAAAAATTAAAATTATGAATTGCCGTTTAAATGATTATGTATAATTAGATGGATGTAATCTACCGATTAATGTACAAGAAGAGATCAAATTAGAAGACTTATAAAATTATTTCATGGCAATCAAAATGTTTGTCGAAAATATTTTATTCATTCTCTAGAATAAAACTAATTCCCACTGCCAGGTTTCCATTGAAGAGTTTTACAAAACCCAGAGGCCGTTTATTGTCCGGTTCAGTGAACGGTAAGTTATTTTCCCGCCGTCTCCAGGGAGGAGATAACACTCAGAAGAAACATAGAAGGACGCGGTTTGCATAATATTCACCGGGACAATCCAATCCTGGTAGACTCGGAAAAGTTTCATTATTGAAAGAGGTCCTCCAGCCTCGAGCTATTTATTCATGAGGAGTTGACCAGATGTGATGAGGGCTTAGGCCGACTGATGCATAATAAAAGGGATCATCGTAAGGAATTGACCAAGACGGATCTCGCGGGATTTTAAATAAAAACCGCCCCACGACGATAAAAGTAATCAAATATTTGTTTCTGTTTATTTCCGAGCTCATACCACGAACGATCACGTTCACGAGCAATTTCCTTTCCCTATTAACATATCATAATAATACGTTGCGAATTAATTTTTCACAGACAATCAATCTAATAAAAGAAAATATATTCGGAAATCCATATTTGTATTTAGTATTCATAATTGGCCACATTAATGATTTTGATTAATAATACAATATTTGAAAGTAGCGGAAAAAAAGAGTTGAGAGGATGAAGTGATGTCCTATCGAGGTCATGATAGCTCAAGAGGTTAGAGTAGCGGAGTATGGATCTGAATATCGTGGGTTCGAATCCCGCTCGTGGCATTAGCTTTTCATTTGAACGGCTAGATCTTAGAAAAAAACACATAATTAATTACTATGGTTAGAAAGTTGTATTATTGTTTTAAAAGATTAATATTAAATAAAAATAATTTCGAATTGTTTCGTGATAACGTTGGAATGCCACGTGCCATAATTTGAAATCCCACGTTCCATTACATTTCTGTTGTTTTAAGCAATTTTTCAAAATGAGTAAACCATTGTTTTAAACTTTGGTTTCAATTTTTCCTGGTTCAAGCCTGTAATTACCTGCACTAAAAAAATCAATAAAATACGAATTATGACTTTGCAAAAGAAAATGTCCAGCTTGTTTTCCTTATTTTTCTTCAAATTTCAAATGTTAAGATATTACTTGTAAAAAATATGAATTTTTTGAACGTTGAAATTTTACGTCTGCACTTAACAATTTGTCCGACACAATGTATCTTATTATTGGGCAGGAATTGGAGTGTAATTAAATGGTTTCTCCTGAGTTTGAAAGGAGAAATTCGTTAAGTATCAAATTCAAAATATTAAAACGAGGTCTATCACCATGTTGTACCACATTTAATCCTTAATGACACCCGCCTTAATTACCTTCGTCAGCGGTGTATCTTTGAGATATTCTTACGGGTTATTTGAAGTGTTTTGGACTGTGAAGGGCAAGAATGAGGATTATGACGCAAAATTATATAAAATAAAAGTCCTGATAGTATTTTTTGTTTAATGAGAATAGAAAGTTTAAGTTTTTCTAATATCAAATTGCATATATTTGTAAAATACTTTTCGACAAATACGAAACGTTAGCGGAAAAAGTTTAGACGACAACCCACAGTCTAGAATAAAATGTCTACATTTTCTTATTATCACAGTAATGTTGAACCGGCACTACTTGGTCTGTCTTCACTCGCAGGTTATTTGTTTAATTTTTTCAAACGCTTTTCGGCATTACGCCATCTTCAGTGAAAAACTGTCTGTTATTTTGTCTGAGTAAGTTTTATATAGTATTGCGTCCGTCGCTTGTCGCTGGGTGCGTTGCTTTCGTTTTTTTTCGTGGTTAAAACTAAACATACTGAAAAACCCCGAGATATACAAACAAATAGTCGGAAAACTTATAAACACACAAACAAACTTATCACATTCACACCATTAAAAACACTTCATAACAAAAACACCAGGAAAAAACCAACCACAAATAATAACTGACAACGGAAATAACCCCCACCAAGACCGACCAACGGACACGGAGACCACGCCCCCTATCGCAATGCCCCCAACGGCAAGCGACGGACGCAATACTATATACACCTTACTCAGACGAAATAATGGACAGTTTTTCACTGAAAATGGCGTAATGCGAAAAGCGTTTGAAAAAATTAAACAAATAACCCGCGAATTAAGACAGACCCAGTAGTGCCTTGTGGCGATTCAATATGAGTTCGCCACCTCTCAGACCAAACCCCATAATCTACTATATTATACTAATATTATAAAAATTATTTGAACCGCAAGAAATGAAATAACCCTGCCCACTTTTTTTTAAATTAAAACATTTCCGAGTATAAGCAAACAATGTAACTTCTTGTTGCCATTTTCTATTAAAACATCTTCTTTTTAGAAATGTATCAAAAATCATGGTCTCATTCAGAAAAAATGTTGACACTCAATTACAGTGCCAGGAAAATGTGTTTCCACTACTTTTTGTATATCTTCTAAAAAAAAATTATGGTGTTTACAATTTAATCTTTTTCTTTAACCCTTTGTTTTTTCTATTCATACCAATTTCTTATTTTTATATATTTAATAATGCTTTAAAACAAATGTTCCTGGCGGAGACTTCCTGCCGAAAGACCAAGCAAAAAAATAAAATGATAACTTTTCCAAAATAGGACTTCAACCGCTATAAATAAACCTTCTTAAAATATCATTTTATATATTATTATACATTTTATAATAACATTTTATAATTATTTAATTAGGTGCATTTTCATTTGTGAGCACGTTTTCCATATTATTTTTGGTCTCAAAAATAATTTTTTATAAAATAATAGCGACAAGCGAGAATCTAATTGAAAATTGGGCATTGCATTGGTTTTGAATATACAGCGCGCAGGATTGTTCATTCTTAAAAATCAGTAATATTATATTAAATATTAGTGATATAATCAATTATTTTTAATCGCACAGAATTCATCTGATCGACTATCTTAAGTCTTAGTTTAATGAATTTTCTACAAGAAAAATGGTTAGAGTTTTAAGATAATTTAAAAATGCTCAAGGTAATTAATGAAATTTCTATTCATCAAATCTCATGTATTAAATGTGTGTAGCAATGTTTTCATAAAATGATACGAGTAGGTTTAATAACTCATATATCAGCAAAACTGAGAAAGTGAGCAGAAAATGAGCCCTTTAATTAGGTTAATGCACAAAACGCGCAAAATGATGTTAATTTCATTTTTAATTTGATTAAGGATAATTACAAGTTTTACAGAGCAAGAATAATTAGCATATGATGCTAGATTATTTTGTGTTTTGTCCAGTTTCCTTAATATTTATAAAATCTGGAAAAGTTCTAACTTATATTTCATTTGTTTTTACCCTCTGTTCTGGAAAAGTGGAGTAAAATTTATCGGAAAAGTTTTCGGATCGTGGAAGGGCCTGGCACATGGGATGGCTCCTCTTTGGTATGGGGTCCGCATACTCTGAATAAACAACTCATATTTACACCAAGTTTCTCAGACGCTGAAATATGGACCAGTAGGTCGTTTCCTTGGCAAACCTCTTGGAACAATATGCTTTCGTAGAATGGAGAAAACTTATTTTGCGGATCGAACTCAAGACGAGAAGCTTATTAAATATCAAGGATTATACGCCAGTTGAATACAAAATTCAATCCGTTAAATGAACCTGAGTGAATTCGAAGAAACATCGATTTGTTTAGTAACAAAGCCGACATGAATTACCTAAGACAATTTCTTGAGTTTGTCAGTATTTTCAAAATAAATTCTTGTATAACTTGTATAATTTTGTCGCATTGGTCTGAACAAACTTTATATGCAATACTAAAAATATTTTCCGTATACTTTCCAAAAGGATAGTTCCTACTCACTCCTTTTGGAAAGTATTGAACACCACACTCACCCCATCATTTAACATTTCTATTTTCAGTATTGTTATCCTCTAATCAAATTTCCTTTACCAGCATTCTATTTTGGCCGTTTATGTTACTAGACTATATATTGTCGGTTTTCCTTAAAATGGATACGTTTATTTAAAACTAACAGTGAATGTTGTCATTTTTGTAAAAATTATTAATAAATTTCGTATCAATACTGAAGAAACCGTCAATTTAATGCGGGCGGCGTTGAGTTATTTTACATTCATTAGCTTTTACATTACAAATTTATGACTTTTATAAAGCCCGTGCATATTACTGCCGGGCTGCACGGTATTAACAGCTCAGAAAATATGGCTATTCTCTTCTGTTAACTACCCAAAATGAATAACGCTCGATGCAGGGCATTGTCATTACGCTTAGTGCATATTTCATTCCTTGTAATAAAAGGACTGATATCAATATTAACATTTAAAATATTACTTTATCGAGAGTATTGTCATAAAATACTTTTTGTTATTTACTTTAGTAGTGGGGTTTTTAATCCCTAATTTGACAACTATAGTGGGCACTTTATGGGGTAGTGGGCATTTTTAATTGTATATAGTTTTATATGTTTGTATTATGTATGTGTTTGACTTTATGTTAATTTATTAGAACGAGTGTAATTTATTAGCATGAAAGGAAGGAGTGATTTAACCCCGCCCCGAGCAACTCTGTGGGAGTGAGTGTGACCAAACTTTTATGTTTCTATCTAGTATTTTGTTTGGGTTAAGTTATTGTAATGAATGTAATTTATTAAAGTGAAAGGTAGGAGTTGCTTATAACCCGGCCACGAGGAATGTCAAGAACTCTGGGCTGAGGGTATGACGTCTGGAAAATATATGTAATTTATTAGCGTGAAAGGAAGGAGTTGGTTATAACCCCGCCACGAAGAATGTCAAGTACTCTGGGCTGAGGGTATGACGTATGGAAAATAAAAGTAATTTATTAGCGTGAAAGGAAGGAGTTGCTTATAATCCCGCCACGAGGAATGTCAAGTACTCTGGGGTGAGTGCATGACGTCTGGAAAATAAAAATAATTTATTAGCGTGAAAGGAATGAGTTGCTTATAATCCCGCCACGAGGAATGTCAAGAATTCTGGGGTGAGTGCATGACGTCTGGAAAATAAAAATAATTTATTAGCGTGAAAGGAATGAGTTGCTTATAATCCCGCCACGAGGAATGTCAAGTATTCTGGGGTGAGTGCATGACGTCTGGAAAATAAAAGTAATTTATTAGCGTGAAAGGAATGAGTTGCTTATAACCCCGCCACGAGGGATGTCAAGTACTCTGGGGTG
>CM077099.1:25761409-25772014 GCA_039619505.1 Cimex hemipterus
ATGACGTCTGGAAAATAAAAGTAATTTATTAGCGTGAAAGGAAAGAGTTGCTTATAACCCCGCCACGAGGGATGTCAAGTACTCTGGGGTGAGTGCATGACGTCTGGAAAATAAAAGTAATTTATTAACGTGAAAGGAAGGAGTTGCTTATAACCCCGCCACGAGGGATGTCAAGTATTCTGGGGTGAGTGCATGACGTCTGGAAAATAAAAATAATTTATTAGCGTGAAAGGAAGGAGTTGTGTAGAGGGCCGGCGATGACCTCAGCTGTTTGTACTATTCGTACAAACTTGTTTTCTTTTTTTTGTGTGTGTGTTTCAAGTGAAATTTAGTTCGATGGATTCCCTTTAATTCGAACCCCGTTCTCTGCCTAAAGCAATGAAGGCCGGTTTCAGTGGTTGAAGCTCTTCTTTGGTTAAATTATACATACCAAAACATTTCCTCTAGTGGTCTAGAGTGTGGCACACAAAACACACACTATTTGCATAAAGAAATGGTGAAAACTGTATTTTTTAATGTGTGACGTCTGGAGAGTAAAAGTAATTAATTAGCGTGAAAGGAAGGGGTTCCGTATAACCCCACCTCGAAGAATATGAAGTACTCTGGGGTGAATGTACGACGTCTGGAAAGTGAAATCAATTTACAATATTTGCGTGAATGGAAGAGGTTGCGAATAACCCTGCCCCGAGGCATTTCGAGTACCTTGGAGGAGTGAATATGACCAGACATCTATGTATATATATTTAAATACACAAGCATTTCTATGGTCACATTATACATTCCAAAACAACTAGTGTAGCTTCGCAGTTTGTTAGTAGAGGCAGTAGGCCTCTTTGCTGAATCTGCATATGCCATCTTGGATTATTTCAGTTTTCTTTAAGTGCCCACTTAACTTGCAGTGTCTTGTTAGGAATCCTATTATGATTCGCCGTCTGTTCCTGCTTCCCTTGGCACATTCTGTGATTTCTTTCCATCCAAAATTGGTTAATTAAAGAAGATTCTTAAGAAAAGAAAGAAAAGAAAAGAAGAAGATTCTTGGATTGTCTGTGTCCAATGAGTGAGCTTCATAGTTCCCTCATTTTCCTTTCTGTCTTTCTTTCTGAGGTACTTGTTAATAGTGTGGGCTCCTACGCCAAAGAAGAGTATTTTAATTTATGAATTTATATTGTAAATAAAATGCATACAATATTTTGATGGAGTGGATAAAACTATATAAATAAAAGAACTGACACACACAAACTATTTGCATATAAGAATGGTTTTTATAGTTTTAAATTTTTTTCCATCAAGAAAAACATACAAGGTAAATTGTACACAAGTTGAAATTTTCTTCCTCAATATTCTCTGGCCTACGTTCAACCTTGCAACGATATTTTTTGGGCACGTACAACAGAAAAGAGAGTAAACAGGTACAAACTTTTTCGTTTGATGATGTGCGGGTGTGAGTTTTCCGTCTCTGCTAATATAATTTTATCATAAACGGTCACACGTGTGATGACAAACTAAACCCTCTCGACCGACGAAACATAAACCACACACCAACTTTACGGTTGCTTCAGCGTTTCACATTCGTTATTAAATTGTATACCTTCAACTCACTCCACTAAAAGTACTTTACGGTTACTTATTTAATAACAAACTGTAGCGAGTTTAGTACGAGATTAAATTTATACCTACCGCAAGCATTAATAATTAAATAATAATTTTTAAAAAACTTCTAAAGTCAAACAATTATGCTGAACTTAAACTTAATTATCACTGATTTAAAATGTAAATATAAAGGTGTGAATTTCTTGAAACTCTTTACAATGTAAACTGGTTCTACTTGAATCTAAACTGGCTTTTTGAATATTTTTCCTAAACAACTTATGCCACCTTTATGAGAAACCTACATTCATGGCTCTTAGATTGAAAAGACATGTGGACAGCGGTGGATAACAGGATGTTTTGTTAACCGTTGTCATCTGAACAAAGGAGAGCCGGTGACAAATCACTGAGGGTTACCATTAGCTATTCTCGTGTCATTCGACAATGCAGTACATAGTCGAGACCGCTGCCCCTCCTCCCTTTATAGTTATTCAATACAACTCGTTGTTTTATCGACAATAAAATTCCACAGGGGTGATATTTTTTGCGGCTGAGCCTGCCGTCAAATTATAAATTGAAACGTTATTAAATTTCATTTCATTAGTAGAAAGTGAAACCAAACAAAAGCTGGCCGTAATTTTTCGAACCGGATCCGAGAAAACATAAAAAATTAAACACATTTTAGGTTGAAAGGATTTTTTTAGAATGAATTATGATCAGGGCATATACATATATGTTTTCCTCATTCATTTATTATAGCTTAATTAAAATTTAATTAATTATCACTTATTAATATTGTTAATTTATGCGACTTTAATAATTAAAATTATTTTTGACTCGTTGCTCAATTCGGATGGTCCATTTTTAACAGGTTTTGTCACATCTTTCCAGCTTAAAAATATTATTATCACATGAGCTATTTATCTAAGCATGTGTGTATGTACGACTTATTTCAAAATGGAATACTTCAAACCTACAGAAAGCCAATTAGAGAGATATATCTCGTTAGATATCCTTACAACTGTTAATCTACTGCTATCGCACATGATCGCCTCGAAAATGGTTACGTTAGGTGTGTCTAAATTAAATACGTCGGAAGCGCTGTACCACCTCAATTCTTGCTTCATAGCATGATGAAGACACCAATGAGATTCAAGACAAGGACTTGCCACACCGCTGGCAGAACCAAAACCTGTCTGCAGGGTAAACTGTAGAATGAAGCGAACGGAAGATGTAGAGAATCCTAAGAATCGAAAAAGATATTTGGGCGCATTGGGTAGGTTAAATAGAGGTTAGTCTGAAAGTTTTTAATCGACGGTTTCAAATTTGGTTGGAGATCGACTCAGTGCCAACTTTGTCAAGGAGTGTTAACGGATTTTCATTTCATTCGTTCCGTAACGTCAGTAATGGTTATTTTTTGTTAGGACCTCCACCATTTTTGTAAAGTAGATACATAGGAGCATTAGTTGTTTGTGGTGTGAATTGGACTGAGCCCTTTTGTGCTGTACAGCTTATTGTACTTTATCCCTGGTTCCATTTTTTTGAGGGTTCGCAACACAAGTGTGAATTAGAGCCCCCGGTCTGACAGTGTTCTTCCATGGAAGAAACTCATTTTTGACGGGGGTTCGGACCAAATTCAAGGTCTCTAAGATCTGATCCCGCTTATTTCATTGATGAGTGCCGTGCCAATTTCTTTAAATTGCAGTCACCGTTCCCCTTGGGCATCAGGAAAAGTGGCGACGGTGGGGATCGCACCCACGACCGCGTGATCCACTAGCCCAGAGTCTGAAGTCTTAACCACTCGGGAACCGCCCCGCCCCCCGCCCAAGCCAATTGAGCCCGTTTATAATTGATGCATCGTCCGTTCATTGCTTATAGCACACCAGTCCTAGTACCTCCAGGAATTTGATTAGTAGGCCTGGTTTCAGTGGTTGAATATTTTCTACGAATACGCCGTATGTCCCACAATATTTTCTCTTGCTAATGTCGCACCTTAATTGTTAGTTGGTGAATTGGTATCTCTTCTGGTGTTTTACAGAACCTGCACGTGCCGCGTTTCGTTATTCCATTCTTCTTCGGATGTCCATTTAGCTTGCAGTGTTTTGTTAAGAATCCTGTTAGGATTAGCTGTTTTTTTTCTCCTTCCTTTAAAACATTCTGTAACTTTTTTCTTTTGAAAGCTTGATAGCTGGTTTGCGGATAGTCTGTGTCTAATTAGTCAGTTTCATTGTTCCCAAATTTTTTTTATCCTTCTTTCTGAGTTGCTCATTGCTTTTTGGATTCCTAGCCACAGAATGAATAGCACTCCTCTGCGTGCAAGGGCATCCCATTTCTCGTTGCCTCTTACTCCCTCAGGAGAGGCTGATTTTGTTTCGCATATCTAATTTGTATAGTTTGGTTTTGCAATTCAGCACCATCTTTGAGCTAATGATGTTTGAACTCAGCGCTTTGATGACTGCTTGACTTGATGAACTGACGACTTCCATCAATAGATGGTCGCCATTCATGACTTCCACGTCCTCTACACACGTCTAACGTATGCACGATCACATTATATCAAGCAATTCTGACTTGTTAACAATCGTTCATCTTATCACTATAAACTATAAGCTATAATTTGAGCTCATATCCTTCTTATAGTTACTAAGATGGTTCCTACAATGAAACCATACTCCATATAATTTATAATTAAATTGTTTTATTTTCCTAATAAATTTTTCCAATTCTTTACCTCTGTAGTGACTGACGTAATATGACATTTGATTGGAATTAATGGATTTACGTTTGTTTTGAATTAATAAATCTCTTAAACTCAACATTGAAAATGGCCAATTGCAGAATCTGGCAAAAAAAAATCAGAGAGGATAGGCAGATAAAGGTAATCGTCAAATTGTGTGTGAGTATGATGAAAATGTTTTATTGGATAATTTGACTGTTTTGAAAAATAGTTGTTTTATTATCAGGTGTTGCGTGCGGTGAAAGCATTGGAAAAAACGAAGAGACGAATAACTTTTTCCTTACCGATTTGACCGCGCAATTTATTACATTTTTTTTTAACATAACACACTATTTCAGGACAATTGTCGTAATGGATGGCGGCTACTCGGACAAAGGGAAACGTGTGCTTTATAATTGGGGTTACCGGTCGTCTGGGTTTTAATCCGTACGTCGACACCTTTGCAGCACCGCCGGCCATCAATCACCGGTTCGGCCTCAGCAAGCTCTTTCCACCGAGATTTGTAACTTCGTCAAAGACTTTCAAAGCGATCAGCTCTACTCCTTTGATTTATTGAAGCCCTGAGAAAAAGTGCCACGTTTAATAAATTGCTTTCTATAAAATAATTGATCTTTAATGTCCAGGGATATTTATTCAACTTTTTTGTTATCAGAAAGATTGAGACGATTAAAGTAAAATGACTGTTCTTATTCTTTAGTCCATTATTGCTTGAGTTAACCTGTAATTGGACGAAATTTGTTTATAACTTATCATCCCTCAAGAAATTGCAATTATTTCTTCAACCAGAAAAAATGGATCGAGGATGGTAAAAATATAATAATAAGAGGAAGATAAGGATAATACTTTATTTGGCGAAACAAATGTAACCTTACATTAAATACAGAGTATTACCACGTTTCGCCATGTATTTCCGCGATTTGCAACTTGTTACCGAGAACTGAGGACCATAATGCTACTAATAGTATTAGTTAAAATGTACAAACGTACCTAGCACGTAACTAATACACAAGTGATCACACTGAAGTTATACAGATTAGTCACACTCGTGTCGGCCCAGGGTCGGCATGGGCAGCGGGTGTCTGAGCAGAGGCACATGAGGGCCAGTGCACTAGGTCCTGTCTGCATAGACGGGGGAGGGTGTATGGCCACCTGTACCACGGAGTGACTTAAATGTTCCAAATTCAGCTCTAGTTACACTGGGAATGGATTCGTTGTGGTTCGTGATAACGCCTCTGGCGGGAAGTTAGTCTTCTATTAGTGACGTTCGTGAAGCTTGCGTATAGCCAGCGTTACTACACCAGCTCCACGAGAGACGTAGTGACAGGTGTAGGCTGAGCTCGACACGAGACCGTTGACCGTAGGCAGTGCTTATCTAGGGGGTGGTTAGCATTCAACTTGAAAAAATAACCGCGGCCGGTGCGGATCCGGCAGTTTCTAAGCTGGACAAGCCTCCACACTCAGAGGGATAGAGCATTCTCTATCTAGGGAGTATGAAGGAGAGCAGGCTGATGTATTTCGACCTGTTATCCCTTTGCGTACGGCATATGACCCAGTGCTAAATGCAGGCCCGACCGTTCGGCGTGGACAAGCTGAAAGCGAGGTTGGCCTTGGCCCTTAGGGGCTAGGGCGCTTCTACACCAATGCTGCGGTGCACAATCCCCGTCGTATGCAGAAGTGCGTCAGCTCTCATCTTCAGAATCAAAACTTCCAATAAGGCTAAACTGGCTAGGTGCGGACGTTAAAGATCCTCTTGTCTTATTGACGATGAGTACTCGGGAACGTCAGCTATACAGCTTATTGTACCCTGGCTCTATTTTTGGAGGCTTGCAACACAAGTGTGAATTTGAACCCTGATCCGGCATTTCCATCGAAGAACTTCATTTTTGAAGGGGTTCGGACCAAATTCACGGTCGCTGAGATCTGATTCTCTCTTTTCTCCTTCAATTGAGGAGTGCCGTGGCAATTTCTTTCAATTGCGGCCACCGGTCCCCTTAGGCGTCAGAAAAGTCCAGAGGCGACGGGGATCGAACCCACGACCGCGCAATCTTCTAGCTGACAGTCTGACCCCTTAACCACTCGGCTACCGGAGTACCGACATGTGTTAATAGTACAAATTAAGATGAGATTTTACCAATATGTTATGAAATGAAATTACATGTATTTCAAACAATTTTTTTTTTTTAAATTTTCTAGTTTTCACCTTGTACATTGAAACCTTTTCACATTTATCTCGATTAGTTTAAAAATCTCATGTTATGTTTTTACATTATTAATTTTTATAATTAATTAAGGTTTTTAGTTCAGATAAAAAAGGTTAGTGTCACGAGCAGGATTCGAACCCACGACCTTTCGCTAGATACGCCGCTGCTCCGCCACTTGAACTATCGTTACCTCGATCCACTCGGACACTAACTTGTCTGAAGATGATCTCTATAAAGATCGAAACGTTCGCACAATAAAGAAAATGTCTTTCTGAAACCAGCGTCACACCAGACTACATCTCAGTATCTCCGAATAATCATTAACGAACGGTCACTAAACACCACACATTTCTACACAAGAAAATTTATATTAGAATTTTATCGCCAACAAATATAATATGGCTCATTTTGATGAAATATGACTTGAAGCATAAATATTACTAGAAGATAAGTAAATATACAAATATAATATTGCTTTAATAATAACTTTAATAACTTATTTATATAATTGAATGGATTGTTAGCAGATGTATTCACAAATTTTGATATTGGAACTTATTGAACACCGTATTTGTTAATGTGATTCTTGATCTTTTCTAATTTGAAGTGATTAAAGTGTGGTTTAAATCTGCTGGGCCGACAGTTCCCTGCAATTGGCGAGTTCTATAGAACAAGTTGGTTTCTCGCCGGGTTACTAGTAGAGAGTATGTAGTGGTTAATTAGTTGATTTGCTAGTGAGCGCTTTCCTTAAGTTAAATTCTGCTTGAACCGTTTTCAATTCACACGCTTTATTTGATTATCGGCCAACTGGAATAAATAATATATTCCATCAACAGATTTATTATTCCTAAAATAATTGAATTCGATTTTTAACAAAAAAACAAAACTATCAAATATGTAATTTTTGACTAAAAATAATTAAAAATTCCGTAATCTAGCTGAGTTCTTTAACTCAAAAAAGTATGAGCATTTACACCATTAAATACAACTGTCTATACCAATTATAAAGAATAATGACGACAATCAGAATGACAAACTGTGGGGAATTTCATTCTCCAAATGCACCGATAAATAAACCAAACAAAGCTAAAACCAACATTAGCCAACCCCTCACAAACTTATAAAAGAAACTTGACTTCACAAAAATCACCCAAAGTACGTCAATGGTAAAATAACAAAATCTCTCTGACAGACCAAAACAATTTGGGAAAACTAGACGAAAATGATTGGTAACGACAAATTACTTGTCTATACTGAGCAATTGTAATTTTCGGTTTTTCACCCAGAATTTTTTTTTATGTCTTTTATTTTCTTCTTTTCTAATATATATATATTTACAATTAATTGAGGTTTTTAGTTGAGATGAAAAAAGTTAATGGCACGAGCGGGATTCGAACCCACGATCTTCGACTAGATACGCCGCTGCTCTATCACTCTATTAAATCTTCAGAATTGTCATCATCGTTGATTCAGCTTATCGGGAATCTGTTGATGATGCTGCCTTATTAAAATCGTTGATTAAATAAAGTAAATAAATGGATATTATACACTAAATTCCAATCTCAAACGCCTTTTTTGAATTTGCCCTCCTTTTTGCCATTTTTCCAATGTGTATCGGATTGGATTCTTGACGACATTGAGCTTTACTGAAGTACACTTCAGTTTTAATTAATTAAAATCACCAATTTCGTGGTTCATTTGACGAATTAATACATTACAATTAATTAAGGATTTTAGTTGAGATGAACAAAAGTTCAAACTTGAAAACTAAAATAAAAAATTGAAAAATGGCAAAAAGGAGGGCAAGCTGATAGGTGGGGTTGAGATGTGCAGTTGATGTCCGAGTGCATCGATGCCACGATCGCTCAACTGGTAGAGCAGCGGCGTATCTAGCCGAAGATCGTGGGTTCCAATCCCGCTCATGCCATTAACATTTTTTCATCTCAACTAAAAACCTTAATTAACTGTAATGTATTAATTGGTCAAGCGGACCACGGAATTAGTGAATTTAATAATTTTTGTTATTTGTATGTTACTGATTATATGCTTTTTTCCTACAGACTTGCCGATAATTAATCTCAATTTCTGATTGCGCCAGTATTCAGAGTGTTTTTTAGGCTTATGTGCTAAATAGATCAATTAGTTTGTTTTCTTATTTCTTTAAATGTGCGAAGTTGATACATTTTATGTCTTTTTTTATGTGCGCCAGTTTATTACATCGTTAATTGGGCGTGTGTCCTACTCTTTGTTGTTTGATGTGTTATTTTTACTAATTACTACTGGGCTTCCTTTCGTTTCTTTGATCTCATGCAATTATCAACTGGACTTGACGAAATTTTTTTATAATGTAAATTTTAAATGTTAATTTTTTGTTACAATAGGGCACAGTGCTGTTCGGTTTTAATGTGTCTTCATGAGATTTCCTGCGGCCATTTTAGTTTTGTTTTATCTGTGTGTAGTTTGGAATCGGATCGTACATTACCAGTTTGCTTTTATTTTTTGTATATAACTGTAGGTACTAGTTTATGCGACTAATAGGTCAATGAAGGTAATACGGTGGATACGCCCAGCATCTGGCTGGATTATGCTAAGTTGGTTGATATGGTAAGACACCTCCCCCTAAACCGTGTATAAATTCTGACTTATCGATTACGACTATACTCCAATATAGTGTCTGGTTGACGTATTACAAAAGTTGTTTCTGATATGTAAGAAGATCCTTACCAAAGAAGTCAAATCTGTACAATCCTTCCATGAGCATTTTTACAAAAATAAAATCATAATGTACAACCTAACACTCGCGCTATAAAGAAAAGGAAAATACACTTATCTTAATAATGGAACACCCTTCATGAAGACGTACAAGAAGAAGCAATCAACCGATCAATGGATATTCCTGTCACAGTAAACCAAAAACTTCATTAAATGCAGTTAGTACATGTACATATACATTCTGTATTCAAAGAAAATAAAAACCAAATTATGTTTTCTCTAATTAATTTGACGGTTGAAAAGAAATATGTATAATGCTTTGTTGCACATAGTAAAATTCACAGTATAGTTGCTTTTTTCTGTAAAAAATGTCATTTCATCGTTTTTGGGTCAAACTTAAAATTAACAGATATTCCATCTGCCAGCTGTCTTCGAATCTTTGTATAAACATTTACGAGTTTGACTGAAGTAATGGTAACCCGTTTCTCTATTTGGTATAGTCTCTATTTGTCCATTTTTTATTTTTTGACTGGGGCTTCCGATATCTAGGTCATTTCAGGCCCCAACTAAGTCTACACTTGCACTTGATATTCCTCCACTGACGTATACTCATACAAATCTAGATTGGTGTCGACGAAGTACTTTTATAAATATTCCGCCATCGACCCCGAATTTACAGTTTTAACCTTCGAGGGGCGATGATGACGTTATATTTCACCCTCACCCATCGTCATTCACGCTAATAAATACAGGCATTCAGATAAAACATTTGGCATGTGGTGACCCAAAGGAACACCACAGACGGCCCTACCCAGGGCCCCATCGTCGCCCCTCTCTCGCCTACCCCCCCCACCAAGTCGGTTCTGCCCAAGGAGGGCGTCCGCATCCACCGGGAGTGGGGGAAAGGTGTGGTAACCGGAAAAGACGGAGAGAGAGGGAGATTCGTTTCCGGAACGGGAAAGAGGCTGGACGGCTGGAGAGAAGAGAAAAAAGGAAATGAGGGACCGACCCAAAAAAGGAGAAGAAACCAGGAAGCTACCGAACGGGACCAACCGAGGACCTTGGACCACCTCGAGGCAAGGTAGGAGGCTTCTTTCTCTTTGCTCGCCCCTCTATCGCTGGAGAGTTATTCTACTCACCCTTTTGTTTCTCAGTATTTGCGCAAGTAACTGTAAAAAGTCGACCCCAAATATAAAATTTTGTTTCCCTACTGGAGGAACTTTTTCTTTAAAAATCCCGAACTCAATCTTGCTCCCCATCTCCTGACCCGAACAAAGTAAGATTCACCACAGACACACAAAAAATAAGACATATTATATACAAAAAAAAAAAAAAAAAAAAAAAAAAAAAAAAAAAAAAAAAAAAAAA
>CM077099.1:25780181-25792137 GCA_039619505.1 Cimex hemipterus
ATATATATATATATATATATTGCATATTAATGTAAGTTTCATGTTTTGTTAATGCTTTATAATTGACTCTTTGCCTTAAAAAGAAATGTAAATTGCTAAATGAAATGAAAAATAGGCGGACAAATAAAATAAATGTTTTAGATTTGTAATTAACATTTCATTACGGACGTCGTTGGCGGTAACGGTTTAGGCGTTGACACGGGGATTATCACTGTAAGGTAAAGGACCCGGGTTCGAATCCAGCGACCCTAAGTTCGACACAAATGTGATTTTTTTCGAAAACACCGGTACCATGAGAGTTTATATGAACTCTAATGTCGCAAACCCTCGCTACAAAAAAAATTCAATATCGCTAATTTCTTCCTCTTGCGTTAATTCCAACTCGAAGACGCCTCGACATACTTTCTGCAAGCTGGTAGTGTATCAAGAATTGATGGACGTGCTGTTTCTCGCCTTTGAGGTTATCCCACCCCGCTTTACATTTGAACATATTATAAGTTATAGTTTAAATTATTTTTTGGATGGGGCATTTAAGAGTTCTCCTTGTTTTTGTCTCTCCATACTACTACGTACTTAAAAAATTAGTTTTTCCTACAAAACATCTCATATAATTTGTTTCTTTTTTCCACCACTAGAATAATAATAATGATTATTTGGAGATTGTGAAATGCGGTCTGGTGTGACATAAGTTTTAGAAAAATATTTTCTTTTTGCATGTCAACGTTTCGATCTTTTATGAGACCATCTTCAGAGCTCAAAGTGTTTATTTTCTCTTTAGATGTGGCTTTCTTGTGCGTCGTGTTGAGAGTGCAGGTTTGGCATATTTATCGGTGCGGAAAGGCCAGAGGAGTCGCTGGGAATCGAACCCACGACCGCGGGGTCTATGAGCCGAATGTCTCTCATGCTAACATTTCGGCTCTTTTTTGTTCTGATGATACATTTTGATTTTTCATCGTTAACCAGACGCATCACTTTGGATGGTGTGTGTTCTTGACCAAACAACAAGGATAGTTGGACCAAAATGACCAAACTACAAATAACTTAAACTCAAAACCCATAATATATATTTAAGATTATAAATAAATCCACATATGTATATAGTCATTGACGTATAAGTTTAATTAGTTATACTTTTAGTGTAAGGTTTTGGTTCAGATAAAAAATCAAGTGTCACAAATGAGATTTGAACTGACGAACTTTGGCCCAATACGCAGCTGCTCAAATCACTTAAGCTATTGAAGGAGATTTTTTAATGTTCACGAATCATTACAAATTATTAGGAAGAATAGTGTGGAAGTGTCCTGATACAAATTAATAAATCATGATACCGCAAGCGGTTAGAGCAACGGCGTAATGAGCCGAAGGTCGTCGGTTCGAAACACGCCCGTGACACCGACTTTTTCATTTCAACCAAGATCTTACAATAAGTGTGTTTATCTCTAATTGATATTCCCAATTTAAAACATAGCATAAAAGCATATCAATTGATAAATACAATGAGACAAATTAAGGGGAGAATTTTCTTTTCTGGACGAAATGAAAAAAAAAATCAATTCAATCAGTCTCAATATGATGGTTTATTTATTTGATTTTGAAACATAAAAATTTGTGAAGAATGGCCCACAAAAGAATAATTGAATATGAACGGAACGTAAATGTTTTGACATACTCCAAATTAATTTTCTACAAGAAACTAATAAATGTAGATAGATTTCTTTTTATGTTATTTAGAAAATACATTCGCACTGTAACTACTTATCAAGACAACGCCGTAAACTTTTGCTTTTAATTTATTACACCTTGTCAACTTTTGTTTTAGAAAACTTGCTTGATAACGTAGCACTCAGGTGGTCGGCACAACCTTTAGCCTACCTGTAATTATGTACCGACAACTTGAGTACTTAGGCTGTGATGTAAGTTTTTAAGACCTAAAAACGATTCAATTATGGTGCAACAAACGAATAAAAATGTCAAAGATTAAAGCACAATTGCTGAAATTTGACCTCGATAGTTAAAAAAAAAATCCCCTCCCATCAAATAATATAATTTTATTCTGTAGCTGAAAGCTTTAGTACGAAAACCAGGAAAATGGAAAATATAATTAATAAATGTGAACTAATTTTGAACCAAGCGATAAACGCGATCGATCGTCTTAGGCGAAGGGGAGGGAAACCTAGGAGGTAGGGAAAGTGAGCAGACAGATCAATTTATTCTTTCTAAACAAAATAAAATCCCTTATTTTCCTTTGCGGTTTAATTCTATTGTTCCAACATACAAGACTAGATACGCTCCATCGGGTCAGGGGCGTTGACAATTCCTTATTACTGAAATGCCGTCATTGACTCTTCATTTCGTGACATTTGTAGGCCTTCGTTGCATTATTCACGAGGGCTCGAGACTGACCACATATTGGAAACCCTACAGCTCGCTCCCTGAATATTAACTAACCTGTCCTCATTCCATCACTGCTGATTTCTTCATTGCCGCATCTATATCATACGTTGAAGAAAATTCCCCTTTTTTCTAAGCATAGTAATAACTGTCGAAGATTGGATCCTGGCATTTGTTTTGGAATTTTTGTTTCAAAATTTCTGGTTTTGTTGAATGTTTTAAAATGTTAATTATTCAGATATCGTGAGATGCGGTCTGGTGTGATGTAGGTATTGTATCAGAAAAACATTCTCTTTATCGCGCCAACGTTTCGATCATTTATTGAGACCATCTTCAGGGCCTGGGATTTACAAATATAGTTTTCATTTAGTTGATATTTGTAAATGTAATTGTAAATGTAAATTGTGCGTAACTGTGATTGAATATAAGAAAAAATTATTTGCATTGTGATTCACTTTTACTAAAATTCACTTTCTTCCACATCCTACATGTATTTTTTTAAATTTAAACAATGTACAAAAATCCCAGGCCCTGAAGATGATCACAATAAAGATCGAAACGTTGGCACGATAAAGAGAATGTTTTTCTGATACCTACATCACACCAGACCCCATCTCACGATATCTGAATAATTATCCGTTAACGGTCACTAATCTCTACACGTTTTAAAATGTGTTAGTTTTAGTTACTAATATTACTCAAAACTCCATTTATTTAGTCCGAATATCGGAAAATTATTTGAAAAAGTTTAGAAATTTCAATCAACTTTTAGAGTTTGAAATTGAGCGTATTAATTATTTCAACTATTTATTCTTTTTATCCAAGGTATGGGTTTAGAGGAATAAATGTTTAGCATCAAAGGAATTCGACCTCAAGATATTATTAATTATTCAGAAATCGTGAGATGCGGTCTGGTGTGATGTAGACTCAGAAAAACATTTTCTTTATCGTGCCAACGTTTCGACCTTTATTGAGATCATCTTCAGGGCTCAATAATTATCGAAACGTTGGCTCGATAAAGAAAATGTTTTTCTAAGTCTACATCACACCAGACCGTATCCTGATATCCAACTAATCATTAACTAAGGTCAGTAAACCGCCTTCAATAACCACATCCCCTGATCATATCTTTGAAAATATGACTTTACACTGGCAAAATTTATTGTTAAATTAAAAAATGAAACAGGTGGATTCGATTGACAAATTTTCAGATATCATGAGATGCGGTATGGTGTGATGTAGGTTTAAGGAAGACATTTTCTTTATCGTGCCAACGTTTCGATCTTTATTGAGATCATCTTCAGGGCTCAAAGTGTTTGTTTTCTATTTAGCTGTGTCATTCTTACGCGTCGTGTTGAGAGTGCCGGTCTGGCATATTTATCGGTGCAGAAAGGCCAGAGGAGACGGTGGGAATTAAGGATGGATAATCACAATAATAAAAGAGGTAATCATTTCGATAAGGCTCCCCGAGGTCACGTCATAAATCGGTGAGAATCTAATCATGATTACATGACATTTGTAAAATGGCAAAAAGAGAAAAAATTCGAAAGGTTTTAGGTCGAGATGGAGAAGATGGAGTGTTAGTGTTTGAGTGGATCGAAGACACAGTAGATCAAGTGGTTAGAGTAGTATTTAGCCGAAGGTCGTGTGTTCGAATCCCTCAAGTAACACTTACTTTTTGTCCCATTCAAGGCCTTAAGAAGAATAATTAAGTGGACTAATTTTTCTGTAAGGCTTAGAAATAAACTACTTAAAGAGAAAATAATTATGTATATATGGTACAAAGTGGTTTAAAAACAACAATATTTATGACGTTTATGGCATTGTTAGTCAGACGTAAGCGAAACGATCCTTGGTATATCGTAAATTTTCATTCTATGACCCAACAGAGACCGGGTCAAATTGTATCGGATGACCATTTGCGACCCAGTAAGTTGATGCGGAATCCAATTTTCCTTCTGTCGAAAAGTTAGAAACTGTCGGCCACTTGGATTATGCGTTATTTCATGCCGTTTTCATCCCAATTGAGTTAAATTCATGTTGCAAGGTTTAGTCTCACCTTTTGGTAAAAATTGGCTAAAAAAATTTATTATTTTATAAATTTATAAACTATCTACTATAATAATCTGTAATGGCGTGTGGTAATAATGTATATTTTATATGATTTCTACATTTCAGTGTCGCGGGTTCCGGATATACAAGTTTTGTTTATAATATAAATTTCTATTTGGAGGACACAACCTGCGTGTTTTTATCATTTCGATCGTTACATGAAATCTTTCGCTCTATTCTCAAACGACCTTCGCCACTGGCACAGGGTTGTCGTAAATGATAACAATATTTTAGTGAATGTTCTAAATTTGATTTTTATATTTTTGGTTTTTAAACCCCGGACTTGCATCTCAATAAGTAAAATAAAATGAAAATTCTCCATTAACTCCACAGTTATGAAATAATAATAATATTTCATTAATAAGTTAAATGGTTAACACATAGGTTTAAAGAACCAACTTATTTTGATAAATGACATTAGAATATTATTCGTTAAGTCGAAAAATGCTTTTGATGAAAGATCTAGTTCGTTGTAGAATATAAATCTATTCGATCGAAAATCCAATTCGGGACCACATTGAATGTTAGAATGAATGGGATTCACAAGCCCAACTATTCTTCATGGTTGTTAAAGACAATTATTCACATATCGTGAAATGCGGTCTGGTGTGATGTAGGTTTCAGAAAAACATTTTCTTTATCTTGTGAACGTTTCGATCTTCATCGCATAACCCACCCACCACACCAATATGACACCAGAAGTAGAGTATCACACTTTACGCCCTGACGATGGTCCAAATAGAGGTCGAAACGTCGACAAAAAAAAAGATGTTTTTCTAAACTGCCTCATTTCGACCGCTCCTCACGAATCCAACAAAATATATTTATTATGTACAAGAACCTAGCTGTTGATTTAAAACAACGCAAGAATGGCACAATTACACAGAGGACAAACACTTTCAGCCCTGAAGATGATCTCACTAAAGATCGAAACGTTGGCAGGATAAAGGAAATGTTTTTCCGAAACCTACATCACACCAGACCACATCTCACGATTTCTGAATAAATATCGATCAACGGTCATTGATCTCTTCACACGTCATTAAAGACAACACGAAGTTATATTAAAGTCAACGGCTAGTGCATTGAGCGCTTTAAATCAAGATAAATTACCATAAATTATTTCCGCATCCGTAATTTTGGTATGTTGATAGTCAGGTACTGTGTCATGCTTAAATACGAAAGGTGATTTATGGTTAACTGAATAAAAGGTTAGGAAAAAGACAAATAGAGGATTTTTTTTAATTAGGCTTAAAATACTACAGGTTGAAACGCTGAAAAGGTTCGATTGGATCGAACTGTTGATTCCCTAACCCTGGGAAGGTCAGCATTTCATCGAACAACTCACCCTTAAAACCTCATACTTAATATTTGGTAATTAATTAGGGTTTTCAGTAGGGATAAAAATTCAATGTCACGGGCGGGATTCGAGACCGCGATCTTCGGATTAATACCCAGCTGCTCTACCACTTGAGCTATCGTGACCTCGATCCACTCGGACACCAACTTTCCATATCGGTATATGTTTATTACTAATTATTCTATTAAAAGCGTTAAGTACGAATTTAGCCTTTCCAACACAGTGAACACACTAAAAAACTTGACTAAAATAATTGGTCGTTATATAATTTCACAACTTATTTTTTAATGCTATTTTTCGCATTTCGTAGGGTTGTCTCTATTTAAAAAAATTGTTATTCAGAAATGGTTAGATGCCGTTCAGTACGTTGAAGTTTTCAGAAAAACATTTTCTTTATCGTGCCAACGTTTCGATCTTTATTGAGATCATCTTCAAGGCCTTGGACTTACAAACATTGTTTACATTCGATAAGTACATGTAGAACGTGAAAAAAGTGAATTTATACAATGGAAGATATATTTTTTATATACTGTAAATGTATTTCTGCTTACCCAAAGTGTTTGTCTTCTGTTGTCTTCTACTTCAGAATAAGACAGACCCTTAGAGTGAGTACGAATACTTTGCTTGAATCTAAAATTTTCTAAAATTTCATTGTATAAATTCACGTTTTTTCACACCCTACAGGCATTTGTATAATTTAAACAATGTTTATAAATCCCAGGCCCGGAAGATGATCGCAATGAAAATCGGAACGTTGGCACTTTAAAGATACGGGTTTTCTGAAACCTACATCACACCAGACCGCATCTCACGATTTCTGAAGAATTATCGATTAACGGTCACTAATCACCACACATTTAAAAATTATTTTTATTTATTTGTCTGCATACATTTTTCAATTCCATTGCTGACGTTTAAAAGGTTTCCTTTATGGAAACAGTTGCCAGTAACAAAGTTCTGAATTGAATGCAGGGTGAACGAAGGGGACCAAAAACTGAAAGAATTGTTTTGTGACCTGAAAAATTCAGGTCATTGCAAAAGAGGTGTTGTTCCTTTCCTACTTTGATTTGTCACCGAAGAGGGTTTCCACTCGTTTGGTTAAGAACGGTAGTCCTGACCCTTTAAGTTGCTAGGTAACCAATTATTAAGTCGGGCTGACTCTCCTTAGCTGTAATTGGACGACAGGCTGTGATAGACTAAACTGAGCTAAGTGACAGCAAGAATCACTGAAGCGGACGTTATTAGGAGAACGGCTCACGTTTACCGAGTTGTGAAATAATTTACAAAAGGGTCGAGCCCCCACAATCGGAATTACACCGCAAAACCTCATTGGAGCTATTATATATTTGATTTAACTGATCGACCTCTCGACGTTTTTTTAAAAATACACCACGGAAATTTTAAAAGCTTTAATTTTATTTCGGGAATGTAAACAATTACTCCATTTTACAACAGTATATTTTTTACAAAATAAAAATAAACCAGTAATTGTGGGAAATGTTACAATGACAGCAAGAAAATGTTATAATGGAACGAAATAAAAGAAAGAAAGGAGTCTTTCTTGTGAGCTCAGATGAGTTATTTCTCCGTGATAACGTTCTCACACAATCACCAGCCAGATGTTGCTAGAGTGGAAAATGGCAGGTCACGTAAAAAGCCCATTGATAAAACATAGACTACGAAACCGCATGTGGAAAGGAAACTCGCTGTATTTCACTCTCGATCGCTTCCGAGTTTCCCATCAAACTTTAACTCTCGGAGCACATGCGTCGTCTGCAAACATCTTATCGGAAACGGTATCGATTGATAACAATTAAAATGTATCTTTCGTACGAGTGGTGCCATTTTAAATACTTCAACGTACTTTTAAACCTGTTTATCATTCCTACAAAACAAAATATAAATTTAACTGCTTATCTTAAAAAACCATATACGTCAGTACAGGGTTTTCGACATTATATGAAATTATCTCGTTCTAAAAGATGTTTTTAATCAAAGAAAGTTAAAAAGTTGTAATAGATGTTGTTTTGCCCATCCAGCACTCTTGTACTGGAGCACTGCGAAAAAGAAAACATTAGTGTCTATCTAAAAAAGATAGGAAAGAGGAAAGCAATCTAATTCTCCTCAAGTGTTTCCAGGTAGATAAGGGTTGAGGAAAATAGAGACAGTTAATTTTTCTTTAGTTTTGAAAATGTTTTATAATGTTCTCTTGCCAATCTCTTATGTATAGATGTATAGATTTGTTTAAACAACCCCCATAAAAAATTAAATTAATATAATTATATAATGCCTTGGTTGAGATGTAAAAGTTCCTGTCAGGAGCGGAATTCAAAACCAGGACCATCGGCTCAAACACCGCTGGTATAATCAGTTGTGTCGTTACTTGGATTAGCTCAATTGATTGGTGGAGTGGCGTAATGAGTCAAAAGTAGAGGGTAGCCGAGGGGTTAAGGCGTCACACTCTGGCTGGTAGATCCCGCGGTCATGGGTTCGATCCCTACCGTCGCCTTTGGTATTTTTCTGACGCCTAAGGGGACCGGTGGCCGCAATTGAAAGAAATTGACACGGCACTCATCAATGGAAGGAGCGGGATCCGATCTGACCGGGTGGCCCTGAATTTTGTCCAAACCCCCTTCAAAAATAAGTTTCTTTCATGGAAGAGCACCGTCAGACCGGGGAGTCTAATTCACACTTGCGTTGCGACCCCTCAAAAAATGAAACCAGGAATAAACATAATAAACATAATAAACCTCCATTCCCTGGTATCCATTGTAAAAAAAAAAAATAATAATAATAATAGAGATAATTCTTTTGTAAATAAATTTTTCACATAATTTAGAAGGAAATGGTAACTAATAGGGCCATAAGATCATGAGAGGCTTACATTTTTTATGAAGTTTTGGCCTCATTTTAATGTAAGAAAGCTTCCATTGTATGGGAAAGTCTGTCGTTCTCAAAATTGCGTTAAAAAAAGAAGTCAGGCGACAACTTTTTTTGAAAATTCTGGCAGAACTTCAGTCGCTCATAAATGACCAACAGGTGATTGTTTTAAAAAAAATTTCTTGTAATGCTGGTTTTGTATTTATACAGATAGGTGGCAGATCTAGAGGTTATTAGTGAATCTGATATAAATTTAACGTATTCAGTAAGCATTAAGTTATGAGGTTGGAATATCTCGGAGAGACGTTTTGCAAATCTTTTGTACTTTTCTTTATCGGAAACGATCCAAGTTCCATGATCATTCCTGAGAGGAAACCTGAGACAAAACTATGACACATAGTACTCTTCACATTTTCCGAGAGGCTCCCATCCTCTGTTGACAAGCTTTTTAAATGTGTTTCGTATGATTGCAGTTTAAATCTTTTATTTAATCTGTTCAACTAATTAAAGATTTTAGTTGAGATAAAAAAGTTAGTGTCACGATGGGGACTCGAACCCACGACCTTCCGCTAGATACGCAGCTGCTCTCCCATCTGAGCTATCGTGATCTCGATCCACTTGGACACTAACTTCTCTTCTCAACCCCACCATTTGAATTTTCCCTCCATTTTGCAATTTTTCAGTACTTATAAAAACAGATGTTGGTGCATATTAAATGTCTGTAAATAAATAAAAAGATTAGACTGAGCAACGATCGTAAATATCAATGCAAAATTAATAGATTAGAATTAAAAAATGTAAAAGATATTTTTAAAAAAGCTGCTTTCTCAGTGGAGACATTTACATAAAGAATAGCTCAAAGATAAAAATAAAAATCTGTTTATCAAATTTAATTTTTAAAAAAAGGATCTGTCTGATTTCATTAATTTATTTGCTCCAAGGTGCTTTGCTTTCACGTCATCCGTACGGCAGGTGTTCCATCATTGAATACTATCAAATATTGAATATCCCCCATCTTACCATCTTACTTTATTATAAATGGATGAAGGACATAAGGCGGCGCTGCGGTCGATATCCCATGATACCTGGAGGAAGCAATACACCAGCGAATAAAGCCAAACGCATTTCTTAATTCGAGGATTGATTGCTGACTAATGATGATAGTCATGGTCTATGCAGAAAGGAAATCGCGAACCAATTATTAAATGATAGATAAGATTGATAAAGGTGCGATAATAAGTTTAATGTTTTGTGTTTATTACAACCTTCCAGGAGGTGTTTCTCGTTGTTTCTATTGTGGTAAAAAGTTATTTATTTTATAACCTTGAAGTTGGAAGCCATGAAGTTAACAATAAAATTAAATAGGAACATGAAATCTTTTAACATTTATTACAACAGAATTTATTTCCGAAGAAATCAATCAATAACGGAAGATATTTAGAGATCGGTAAAAGAGAAAAAAATTGGAATTCATAATCGGACAACGTGGTGTACTGTTTATTAAAAGATAAAAAAATGGCGCTTACGTTGATTATACTTACTTCATATGTTGATTTCTTTCGTCCAGGAACAGGCAAGGGTTGAAAAACTGAAGGGAAAAACTTTACCACGTGGTGATGTTTGCCAACGCTTCTACGATGATCTCATGGTAAGAACATAACTCAATCGGTCATTTAATTTCTCTCTAGCACCGGCATTCACGCCTAGGAGCTAATCACGGTACAAAACAAGTTAAAAGATCACAAGGTAGCGGGCCCAAATAAAAAATCGTGAGTTTTTTAAATATGTTCCACGTCTATTCCAAGAACATCTTATTTGCTTTTATAACTGTGTTTATGAATATGATTATTCGGATATCGTCAGATGCGAGCTGGTGTGATGTAGGTGTCAGAAAAACATTTTCTTTATCGTGCCAACGTTTCGATCTTCAGCGCATAACCCAAACACCAATATGACACCAGAAGTAGAGTATCACAATTTATGCCCTGAAGATGGTCCAAATAAAGGTCGAAACGTCGACAAAAAAGATGTTTTTCTAAACTGAATCATTTCAACCGCCGCTCACGAATCCTACAAAATATATTTATCATGTAGAAGAACCTAGCTGTTGATCTAAAACAACGCAAGAATGGCACGCCAACGTTTCGGTCTTTCGTGAGATCATCTTCAGGAGTGAGTAGAAATACTTTGATTAAATTTTCTAGCATTGTATAAAATAAATGTAAACAATGTTTGTAAATGCTAGGCCCCGAAGATGATTTCGATGAAGATCGAAACGTCGTCACGATAAAGAGAACGTTTTTCTGAAAACGACATCACACCAGAATTCATCTCACGATATCTGAATAATTATCGACTAACGGTCACTAATCACCATACATTTATGAATATGGTTTAGTCCCTTCTTCATTTGGCTAATGGGTTAGTTCCTTCGATTTAATGAATGAGGTTAGAAACGACCCCACTGAGTACAGAGATATTTTGTGTACTTTGTCTAGCTAGTTCTTAGAACGATATAAATTTATGTTCGTGCCAACGGTTTACAAGGTGAAAGTCAAATGGGATTTTGAAAAGAGGTTTAGTCTAGTGGCAATCTATCAGTTTGGCCCAACGTAGTCAATTTAAGTCTGTCGAAGCTAACGGAAATGTATTGGTTTTTGTTTGTGGATTTGAAATTGATAGGTAAGATAGTAGGGGTTCGTTTTTAAAACTTACTGACTTAGGATTTTCATCTGAGATGGCAACCAGTTTAAAATCCCTATTCTTCGTGATTTCTTCGAATGTATGTGGTAAGGAGGGAATTTAAAAGATTTTTAAAGAGAATAATGGAGTGAGTCAAAGTTGGTTATTTAGTTCAATATTTTTCAGTCTTCTTACATGAACTTCCAAGTGTCCAAGTGTGTTCCAACTGAATTCGTGTATGTAATACGGCAGTTAAAATATTACTGCTGATGATATATTGGGTTGTCCGGAAAATAATGCAGGATTTTGGTATTAAACCAAAAAAAAAAGAAACTAGTTACTTTAAAGCAATGTTCTTTAATCAAAATAATTTCCCATACTCTCAATACATTTCTCCCAACGTGTTGGTAACTTATTAATTCCGTCTGAGTAGAATTCAGAATTTTTAGAATTGATAAAGTCAATAAATGCATTTTCCAGTTCCGTTTGATTTTTGAATATTATGTGTTGTAAGTAGTGGTCCAGGTGTCT
>CM077099.1:25792237-25805912 GCA_039619505.1 Cimex hemipterus
GTTTGATTTTTGAATATTATGTGTTGTAAGTAGTGGTCCAGGTGTCTGAAAAAATGGTAGTCAGTAGGCGAGAGGTCCGGAGAGTAGGGTGGGTGAGGCAAAGTTTCATAGCCAAGCTCCAATAATTTTTGTGACGTTACACGTGACACATGTGGTCGAGCGTTGTCATGCAACAAAATGGGCCCTTTCCGATTGACCAAAGAGGTGGTCAGCGACGGTCGTTTTACTGACTTTGAGTTGCTCTGCAAGTTCTCGAACAGTTGTTTTGGGGTTTTCTTCCACCACTGATCGCAGAACATCATCATTAAGAGAGGAAGGCCTTCCACGACCTTCTTCATCTTCAAGGCTGAAATCTCCCTCCCGAAATTTTTTAAACCACCTTTGCACAGTGCACTCATTAACACAACCCTCGCCCCAGACTTGGTTAATGTTTCTAGCCGTTTGGGCTCCGCTTCGGCCGAGTTTAAACTCGTAAAAGAAAATCGTACGAAATTCTCGCTTTGACATTATAAGGATGACTGAATTATTTCCAAGTAGCGGAATGCTACAGAGGTAAACAAACAATATCATTTGGAAGAGGATTAATAAGTGTTGACATTCATACAAATGAGTAATCCTGTAAACGTAAACAGAATATTTTATATAAATTTTTTTTAATGAAAACTTAAAGTCCTGCATTATTTTCCGGACAACCCAATAGTTGACCTATCGAGCATAACAAGTGATATTTAACTATTTGATTATTTCTGTGAAGAGTGGAACTGCAAAGTTAATTGAGATAAGTCCAAAATCATAGTGTTTAGGAAAGAGGATAGGTTGAGTTATTTGGATCGATAATTTTTGAGGGATAATCTCATATAGATTTTAAATGAATTCAAACATTTAGGAGTAATATGTAGCCCAGGACCTTCTTCGACATACTTAATAATAATCTTAATAATCTCTTAATACTCCTCTTGGAACGTTGTGGCTAAATTGACTCTAAATAACATATGGTCAGCCTTCATACTTCAAGACATTTTCCGTGTACAAATGTAAACAATGTTTATAAATCCCAGGCTCTGATCTTGATAAAGATCGAAACGTTTTCATGATAAAGAAACTGATTTTCTGAAATCTACATCCCACCAGACAGCATCTCACGATTTCTGAGTAATTATCTCAAAGGGTTACGATGGCTAGTTAACCAAAAAAGAGAGGTTTTTCGATTAAAATCGGCCGTTTGGATTAGAGGTGAATTGGGAATCTGTTCTTTGTGCAATTCGCGTTCCATTGAAGTTGTGTTCCACTTCTTGGCGGAGTGCTCATCTCTGGGTGAGACGCGGTTCCATCCCTAATTATATTGTTAATTATTTTAGACAAATTAGAGCATCAATCAATTACCTTCTAGATTCTTGTGAATTTATACATAATTCGGATTTCAGTTAAATGGTCTGGTCATCTGGTTCAAGACGTATTTGTAGTTTGACTCCACAGAATCTTAAAAAGTTGTTTTCAACTTTTTCTACTGTTATTTAGAAATCGTGAGATCCGGTCTGGTGTGATGTAGGTTTCAGAAAAACCTTTTCTTTATCCTGCTGATGTTACCACATCCAAAATGTATTTGCTAAATGTAAGCAATGTTTGTAAATCCGAGGTCCTGAAGAAGATCTCAATAAAGATCGAAACGTCGGCACGATAAATAAAGTGGTTTTTTTTAAACCTACGTCACACCAGACCGCATCTCACGATTTCTGAATTAACGGTCTAATCACTACACATTTTTCTATTGTTTTGAACTTTTTCTATGGTATGCGAGTTACACTCCAAGGGGGACCTTACCACAGCGCAATTTAAATGACATTTAAGTTATATACATAAATTACATTAGTACATTATATTACCTGTTATCTTATTTTAGTCTTTTTTTCCTTACTGCTTGTTTAACCAATGACCTTTGGCAGACTGATCCAAGATTCATGTTCGTAAATGCTTTAAAAGTACATTTATCCTTTTTCTTAAGTTCAATCAAGCATTATTATTAACTCAATCGGTTAAATCGTAAGATGTGCACGGTGACCAAAGGTGACGTAAACAATTGATTTTGGACTAAATGTTTTGTTTTCTTTGTTTTGTTTCCTCAATGAATTTATCATTAAACTGGTTCACAGATACTTTGTTTTCCCGTCGTAACCAATTTTTGGAAGGATTCCTACGATTTGGATGATGGAAAGCTCGTGCCCCGCGTCTGCCCGCTTGAAAAGTGAATGAGTAGTGGAAATAATGCGGACAAATCCTGAAATGTCCTGTCATCCTTGCTCGAACAACGTCCGCCCTTGTGAATAAAATATCCGCCCGGAATCCGTACCGTTTGACAGCAAGTTACAACTTGTTCTAAACGAAAACGTTGCCAACCATTTTCACGGTTCGAAAATTTTCGAAAAAGTAAATATGATTTGATAAAATAATAAACTTTGCTGGCAACCGATCTTGACGTTAAAATAAATCTTCTGCAATGATGGATTGCAAATAAATCTCTGATTATAACATCAACGCCTATTCTACTGAAAAATCACAATCAATGGGGTGCCCCGAAGGACCACCAGGAGGATTTTACATGCATGGACTTCACATCCCTTGGCTAGCGAGGTTGCACAATACTAGCCAAGTTCAGAAGTGCCCTTAATAGGGCACATCCATACATGTGCCTTGAAAAACGCAGTTTTGTGGTTTCCAGCATGGCCTCTCGGTCATGCTTTTCGCCACCCCCGGAGAGAAAGAGAAGGCACTCTATCTCCGGCTCCGGTTGGCTGGTACACTCCAGCTAAGGTACAAGTAGTTTGCAAACCACGACCACCAACCTTATTCGGCAGAGCCGCGTGGATTCTTTAACCTCGTGATACAGTTTTATTTTTAAGGTGAGACTGACGGCCCACCCGGGAAATCTTACGAAATCCCTAATGATGCACCCGTTGCCTGAAGGGTGCGGGTTCAGTAACCCAGGAACCCCCTGCCAAAGCAGAGGGGGGAGGAAAGGAAAGAAGTAAAGGGAAGGAAGGATGGGGAAGGTACGGGATAATGCCTACATCATTGGTTACCCCTAGGCACCGGAGTAGATCATAGGACTTGCCTAGGCCCATAGGGACGATTACCCTACGGGGGTAAAGAATTGGAACATGTTTCCCTTTCTGGACTCAACGTCTGGCTGACTTTGAGGATCTTTAATGTCCGTACCTAGGCTATAAGCCCCTACCGGACAGGCCGATTCCCAAACTGCAAGCTGACGCACCGTCGTCGAAACAACGGTGTAGTGGTTTTGCACCCCGAAGGGTTGTTACCGCCACACCTGCACTTCGCCAAAAACGGGTAGTGTAGCACGCAAGGCCGGCCGACCGACTTACATCGGCCACCCGACCCGCGTACTCCCTAGATAGAGATGGCGCACTCTATCTCTCTGAGTATAGAGGCTTCCCTAGCGTAGAAACTTCCGGGAAACGCCCCGGCAACGGTTTCGGATTTAAGTGAGATCGCTACCCACCCCCTAGGTGAGCATTGTCTACGGTCAAAGGTCTCAGCCAACGATTCGCCCGCACCGGCCACACGCATTCGAGGGACGCCATAGGCCAAGCCTAGGTGGTCCAATCCTTCGCTTCCCCTAGGGTACCACGCCGGTCATACGTATAGCCGTGCAAACGCAGGCATGAGAACCGCCGAAACACTACCGGCACCAGGCGCTCGTCTACGCGAGGGGGTAAGACATGATCATCACGTCGTCAACGCTTACATGTGTTCTCCCGATCCTCGATCCCCGCGAACGGGTCACGTCGGTCATGCGCAACTCACGAAGGTCACCGGCAGAAGACAGCCTCTGCCTAAGTTCCCGCCAGGGGCGTCACCACGACCAACCACGAATCCAACCGCAAGTGTGACTGGGCCGAATTTTGGAAACATTAGTCACCCCGTGGTACAGATGGTCATACGCCCTCCCCCGTCTGTACAGACAGGATCCTGCGCACCGACCCCTCCGTGCCTCTGATAAGGCACCCGCCGCCCGCACCGACCTAAGGCCAGCGCGAGTACAGCTTGTGCTTTAGAGAGAGCGCCACGTTCTCTGGGCTGCACCATTATTTTGTGCCCGGAAACCCCCCTTGCAACCAAGGGTTGGGAATCACAGGAAGGAATGAAGCTTGGATCGAGAAAAGGGGCAGTTGAGTCTACCCGAGCTAACCCTTGCGGGCGCCCGGGTGGAAAGATTGGCAAAGTTGAAATTATGTTTTTTATTCTACCTCATGTCCATAATACTGATTATACAATAAAACAAACTTCAAGTGGTCGATACCTTCTCTTCAATAATTACAAATTCCGAAAGTATGTTTCAAAAATGCAATATTCATTGCTTGTATAAATCGAATGAAAAAACGAAATGATTAGACGTAATAGTTAAAAGAAATAATGTGAAATGTCGAGAAATAAACGTCTGTCATCCTAAAAAATGAACGAACGGCACAGAAAAATTATTAAGACTTAATTAACTAGCCGCTTTTATTTCTGACTAATTGACGTTCATTCTCAACCCTTGACAAGAAAAACAATCCTCGATTAAACGCGCAATTATATATTTTTTGAGTTTTCTCAGATTTACAATCGTTTATTATAACAAAAATTATTACATTTTAAACGAACATCTACTTATATGATTATACATAATTTGAATTAAAACGTTTTCTTACAAGTTCGGTTGACTTTTTGTTCGGGTGGAATATTAAATATAAATCAATTAATTAAGGTTCTTAGTTGAGGTGAAAGTCAAAGGCACGAGCGGGATTCGACTCCACGATCTTCGGCTTGATGATACACCGCTTCTCTACTACTTAACCTTAACCTCGATCATCCGAGTGGATCATGGTCCCGATAGCTCAAGTGGTAGAGCAGCGGCGTATGTAGCCTAAGGTCTTGGGTTCGAATCCCGCTCCTTCAATTGTCTTTTTTTTATCTCAACTAAAAACCCTAATTAATAATAATATATTAATTTGTCGAGCAGACCGCGAAATTAGTGAATTTAACGTATTAAATATACTCTTGTTTTTATTAAGCTTAAAATTCTATGATCAAATATAGGACAAATTTAAAGCTCTAAATATACGCAAACAAAAACACTTGAAAACATATTTATTATCGTACTAGCCTTTCACTATAGTAATATAATGTAAAAACCTATTTACTTTTATGAACAATGAATAAAAAATGTGTATAATATAAAGCAAAGGGGCTTCTGTACCCCGATCTGAAAAATATCCTAAATTCTTTAATATAATTAGTTTTTTTAAAGTTTTATTATAGTTTTTTGTCGGTTGTTCAATAATTTGTTGGATTCGTGAGGAGCTGGCAAGAATGAGGTAGTTTAAAAAATTTTTCATTTTTGTTTTGCCTACGTTTCGACATTTACTCCGGTCATCTTCAGAGCATGAATCACCCACAACACCAATATAACACCACAAGAAGAGCATCACACTTTACGTTCTGAAGATGGTCCGAATAAAGGTCGAAACGTCGACTAAAAACAGATGTTTTACTAAACTACCTCATTCTCGACCGCTCCACATCCCAAAAATTATATTTATCATGTACAAGAACCTAGCTATTGATCTAAAACAACGCAAGAATGGCATAATTACACAGAAGACAAACACTTTCAGCCCTGAAGATGATCTCAATAAAGATCGAAACGGCGGCAGGAAAAAGAAAATGTTTTTCAGTAACCGTCAACACACTAGATCGCATTTCACGATTTCTAATTAATTATCGATTACCTGTCACTAATCAGCACACTTTATCTATTATTACAACGACGAATGTTGTAGTAATAGATAAAGTGTGGTGTTTAGTGACAGTTAATCGATAATTAATTAGAAATCGTGAGATGCTGTCTGGTGTGATGACGGTTACAGAAAAACATTTTCTTTTTGTGCCGTCGTAATACATATATATTATTTAATTTGATATATTAATTGTTGTTATATTATATATCAAATTCCTACATACACACTTACAACAAAAACAAAAAATTAATGTCAACCAACATTTTCTTTTGTGTGAATATTTTCAGTAATAGTGTGGCTTTTAATACAATTAAACCAAGTTCAGAACTTTAGCTCAAACGAGATAAAATAAGATTAATTCACAGAAATTATCTAAGCCTTTCGGCCTCCTGGCCCGAGAGAGACTTCATTTGTCCGAGTACCGTTGTTATCCTGCCTAAACTTTCCGTGCGTTCTACCTAATCCTTTGTTGATGACGTTGTGTTTCCAGGGGCGAAGCCGGAAGTGAAGAACCACTACCGGGGCCACAAGATGTCCCTCTGGCTCAACTTAATTCCTCAGTTGCATCAACCGGGCTTGGAGGAACTTAGCATGAGACACCACCACTTCCAGGAAGAAGGCGCACAGTATTACGACGGTAATTCATTTATACATTTTCGAGTGATGGTATTTTTAAATTTTAAGTACCACTTTAACACCTTTTTTTATCGTTCGATGGTTAGTACCCACTTTCTTTTATAATAGCACACTCCATCGATAAGATTTTCTTTCTCGTAACGTTTAAAAGCTGTAAATATTAACCGGTGGAAATTTTCTTTATGCCTAATTTTCCAGGTAATACATAACTTAAATGCTTTTAACTTAACTACTTGCTTTAATTAATGATTAATTCGTTAAAATTGCACTCACATGACGGATAATCTTTTGAAATTTTTACGAAATGATTTCATTAATGATAACATATAAAATTACTGATTGATTTATAGTAATAATAATAAATTGAGATGAAAAAGTTAGGTTGTACTGAAACTAAATTGCTGCTCGCTTTTTTAAATTTACTTTTAATTCAATTAATTAAGGTTTTAAGTTGAGATAAAAATGACAGTGTCACGAGCGGGATTCGAACCCACGACCTTCGGCTTGATACGCCGCTACTCTACCACTGTTATTGTGAGCCCTCCCCCAAAAATGGAGCCAGGGTATAGTACAATAAGCTGTACAGCTGCAGTGCTCAGTCCCTGGTATCCATCCATCCACATCCATCCACATCCACCACTTGAGATATCGTGACTTCGTTCCCTTCGGGCACTAGCTCCCCATCTCAACCGCACCTTTGAATTTTCCTTCCTTTTCGCCATTTTTCAAGTTTAAGTCAGTGGCACGATAGGTCGAGCGGTAGAGTAGCGGCGTATCAAGCCGAAGATCATGGGTTCGAATCCCACTCTTGACCCTGACTCTTTTATCTCAACTTTAAACCTTAATTAATTGAAAGATATTATTTTGTCACGCGGACCAAAAATAGCGAATTTACTTTTGACGTTGAATGATTTATGTCGAATTATGTGTAATGTATACATAACAGGTCGAGAGGTATTGGCGATTGTTTTCTGTTTTTCTTTTTCCAAAATAATCGCAATAATGTTGGACTTTCAGAGTAAATTGTATGTAATTTACGTTTTCCCCGAGACAACGGTCGACCGGAAAATTTCCTATTTACAATGGAAAAGCTTTCAGACATGGAGAGAATGGAAGCCCTGCCTCATTCACCCTAGAGGGCCTATATTGTTCCTTCATGCCTTCCCCCATCTTCCGGTCAATGGCCCATTTCCTTCGGACAAATGTAGGTAGAAATTCTCAGATGAAAGCCAGTGGATCGTACAAATGACCTACGACCACTAAATTATTCAACAATATTTACCAGTTTTACTGTTTTTGTTTTTTGTTTTTTGTATGTGTGATTTCGTTCCAATTCTTGCGTATTACTTACATTTTATCCATACCTTCTTGCATTGTTTTTGAATGTTAGTTAAATGCTAATTATCTATGTAATGTAAAGAATTTAAATTAATATGCTGAGAAATGCGATCGTTTTATTAATGTATCCCAAATTAAACGAAAATTCAGTAATTTATGAGTTTTAATAAAAATGATTTAATTAATTTAATTATTAATGAAAATAAATTAATCAAAACACCGGAAAATCTGATAGTGATGGCATAAATTTAACTAACAATTTATTACCTAGTTTTGGTACTTGATATTCCGTCAATAGCCTAAACTAATATTTGGCGGACCGTCATGGTACTGAGCATTCCGAAGATCTCATTTATACACATCTGCACTGTTAATCATATAAACACATTCCATTCTTGCTAATAAATGCATTCACTCAAATAAGTACGCTCATCCACTACACACATTCTCCATGTACAGTTAAAAACAACAGTTGAAACATACATCACTCTACAGCAAAAATCCGACGTCCGAGACATCGTGGTATTGAATAGTTGGTCGAGCGGACCTATCCTGAAGGCGGCTCCAGACGTGCGGTATTCGTGGAATGCCGCGCAAATTTTCGCTGACTAGAGTTCATTCGCCTAATAACAACATGTGCTTGCTTTTGTCGGCTCTTTTTGTTCGCTTCAAAGGGCGCGAAAATTCGTGAAGAAACCGCACTCAAACCATCCGCACATTCGGATTTTATTCAAATAATACACATTTCTTCATTCTGGCTCGTATAGAGCGGGGAAAAAATGAGCGATCTTCTCCAGATATAAAACCGCAAATTGAAAATGTATGGGCATTATCAAATTCACAGCTACCAACAAATAAATAGGCTTCCACTTTCATCTCTCCATGTTAGAAAAAGTCATTTCAATGATGTAAAACCGGCAGCGAATAACAGGCGGGTTGTAAAAGGAAACGCCATAAATTTTCGTTTCGACTGAAAGTTACTTTTTATTGTGCACTCAGCAGTATTAACGCCTTTTTAATCGGACGAAATAAAAAGATAGGCATTCATTCGTTTTTTTTAACTACGTCCTAAACAGCCGGCCAACCATGCTGGGGACATATCAATCCCGATGAGCAAACTGTTAGTCCCCTTGTTCACGCGATAAATCAAAATGGCAAGAAGCATAAATGGTTACCTTCCATAACCTAGATTTTTCTATTGCATTTTAGAATATTTTTATTAAACTCCTTTTGTAAAATGTCGGTTAAAAGAGAACGAAAGTTATAGTTTAGTTTCACGATTGCGGGAAAAACACATTTGATTTATGTGTGGGCAGTTTCTGATTTTCAGTGATCGTAGCAATAAGTGAATAATTGGATATTTGTTGGAATAATTTCTCCTATATAAAAAATATTTTTATTTTAAAGCCTTTTTTCATGAGGAGCATAACAAAATAATAATATTGTATATAGAGCCCCACAAGGCGATAGTATTAAACCGTTGGGGTAGTCGATTTTACTACTTACAGTCGATAACTAAAATTTTTCCATTTATATTTCAACTTACAAAAAAAAACGGTACAATTATTGAACTCAAAATAACGATATTATCGATTTTTATTCTACAGTCGGACAAATTGCAATCTCAATGGTTATGCTTTTTTAAAATAGCCTACCAATTCTGACCCACGTTTTCCATTGAGATACTCAAAAATTCCCCAACACACTTTACCCTTATTTGTGAGAACGCTAGATAAATAGCGTTAAAATGGGCTGTCTTCCGTAAGTAATGATTCGTTGGACACACTTTTTTTTTTTTTTTTTTTTTTTTTGCCTCGAACTAGTGTACATCAAGCCATCAATATTCATTGTTTGATGCTACCGACCCCGCCGAGACCGGCCAGGAAGGACACCCGGGCTCTCCATTTGTAGTGGGGGAACCCCTCAACATATCAGACTGTTCCCGATGGTGGTGGATAAAAACCTTACATGGTAAAGTTACCCTTGGAAAAGTCCAGCACCATCACCCAGTCCGGAGCTTACCGCGCCCTGAGGGCGCAGAGATGCCCCCCCCCCAACGGATATTATCATTGCAGCAGTCTTTTGCTCTGACACTGCTAATCCCAGGTTGGACACACTTCATTTTCATTTAAATAGGGTGGGACAATTTTAACAATTCACCTCTCATTTTATAGCCCATCTCATGAAAGTTAAAGAAAAATGTTTACTATTGTAATTGATATCTGAAACAAAATCAGGAAATTTATAAATCGACTAAATTGTTATCCCCAACAGATCTTTAAATAATGTGTTAAACATTATTTGCCCGACAATTATATTGATATGGTATGGTAAAAAGGATACCTCCTAGTTCCTTAGGTCATTGCAATAGACTCAATCCTTCTCCTTAGAAGTATCAGTATCAGGACTGTCGCTACTGCAATTTGATTCCCTAAGCTTTTCTGTTCGTTAGGTTAAATCTCTATTGAGCTGTTCCTTCGAATTCGAAGATGATATGAGTGGCTGTTTCTTCCTCCTTATTACATAACCTGCAAATGGGATCATCGTTGTAAACATGATCGCTCAGATGCCAGTGACCGGTTAGTGGACCTAACATTCCTCTGAGTTCGACCCTCTCCAATTGCAGCAGTGCTTGTGCCAGTCTTGTTTCATTATAAGTTTACTATGTTCTACTAGCACCGCTAGAGTTTATCCACTTCTCGTTTTGTTTTGTTTGGATCCATTCTGCGATGGAGGGTTCTATATTTCTTTTTGTTATCCCAAGAAATGTTTTTGTTCAGGCCTATGTATGGTTGTGCAGATCCTCCTCTGGTCAGCCTGTCTGCTTTCTCGTTACCGTACATTTCAATGTACTTTAATATTTATTATTCACATCGGCCATCGATCAGAGAACTGCAGTGAAATGCAGACAACACAAGGCATTCCCTACTCACATCAAAAACATATTCAACTTCACAAATGCCACACTAGCACAGCCAGCACTCTCAACACGACACGCAAGAATGGCACAATTACACAGAAGACTTTGAGCCCTGAAGATGATCTCAATAAAAGATCGAAACGTCGGCACGATAAAGAAAATGTTTTTCTGAAACCTACACACACCAGACCGCATCTCACGATATATGAATAAATATCTATTAACGGTCACTAATCTCTACACATTTCTCTGTAGTCTGGTCGCTCTGGCCCAAGAGATCATCAGGTTGTTGAGTTTCCCCCGGTTTTGGAGATTTGGATACATTCACGGACTAATTTTGATGTTATTGTTTTACATGTTAATGCTTTCATTTTTCCTTTAAGATTTTCCAGCTACAATCATTGATGGTATGTAATTCTGCTAGAAAGACCGAAATGTACTTCCTCCAATCCCTAACGTCCATTATATTACCATGTCGATATCTTCGACTCATGCCCAAATCACAAAAATTCTTGAACTACGAAAAATAACCAACATTTTTATAACCAATCTATTTTTTTACCATTATCGTTTGCCAAATTCAACATGTTCATAACGTTTATAATGTAATGAAATTGTAGCTTTCACCTCCAAACCTGTACCCCGTGGCATATTAGTACTTGTTACGTGGTTTTTAACAATTCCATTTCTTTCGAGATAATTTCTTTCTTAGAAAAACAAGGCGGTACAATCGTAAGCTCATACCTAAAAATTTATAATAAATACGTACATCCATTGACTGGCTTCAGCAAACCGGCACCCCTTCCCGCTTTGTTAAAAACAACTATTTCACATTTAGGTGATGTTTCTTGTCGGTTGTTGGCCGGATTGGAGAATTGGTCAGGGATGCGGCCAGAGAATGAACAACTCAGCAGTTCATGATTTTTTAATTTATGGCATCGTTTCGGACCTATGTAGTCCTCCATCAGAAAAAACATTTAGGATATGGAGACTCAATTATATTTGTGCAAATTACTAAAACTTAAAAAGTAAAGAATCACAAAAGTTAAAAAGGGAGCTTCCAACAATCACAGAAAAATATCTCAAATTCTTACAATTTTGATTAAGTTATCGTTAAAATTGAACATTTTTTGTCGAAATTGTATCATGTCGTAAGTCAGGAGGTAGATGTAATGAAGTAATTCACACTTCAGAAATTTGTTTTATTTTTATTTTTTTTTTTTTTTTAACAACACCAGAAATTATATCAACCCTCGGCGGTGCCTGTGTTTTTGAAAAAAAAAGCCGATTTGTATGCCGCTGGATTCGAACCCGGGACCTTTACCTTAAAGTGATGAGTGCCTTGTCAACTGCTAAACCGTTGCGCCCATCGACCCCCCCCCCCAACCCATGTTACAGTTTTTTATTTATTTATTTTTTTTATTTATATACAAATTGATATTAACAGCAGTAAATGTTTTGCCATTATTTACAGTGCAAAAGGACTCGATGGTAATAGAAAAATCGGTATAACATAGAATTTTGAATATAATTTTCCCGACCTTGATACTACCATCTTCAAGGTTATTTCCAAGATATTAAAATAATAACGGACTTCTTTTTCACTTCTAGTAAGTCCTACACTTATACTTTCTTTACATCATATACTCCCAACGGTGTCTGTTAGATGTGCTCTTATTGGAATAATAGTTTGTGTTAAAAATCTCAAGTTATATACTTTAATAAAATGAAAAATTAATTATTTCAATTCACAACTCAGCTAATAAGTGGGTTTTTTTTGTTTTTTTTTCAACTGATGTATACGGTATTGCAAGAGGTTTCGGTCAAAGTGTAATTTACGTGATCAACCAAGTCCATTGCTGATTAGAAACTGATACATACTATAAAATCCCAGTACGTTAATACAGTATACAATTATAAAAATTGTCCCCTATGAGTTATTTATACAGATATCGAGGAGCACTAATACTGGGGTAAAGTGGAAGGGAGCGTATCCCGACTGGCAGAATGTACATGTAAAAACCTCCCGGTTCTTAAACCAACAGCTTCCTCGGGGAAAAGAATTATTCCTGCGCATTTACAAAGCATAAATCTCCTACAACCGAAACTCCTTATTCCTCACGCCCCTTAAGCCCGTAAGGGAGTCACATATATTCACATCTTTTATACCATCGACGTAGCGATATCCACTCAGTTTGGAATATATATGTTCTCATTTTAAAGTCAATGTCTCATCCTCTGAGGGCAGCCGTCTGAATTGTGCGTTTTATGAAATTTGTAAAAACCAATCGCTTTACGTATTGATCTCCCTGGATATACATCCGTATCTCGTTATTTATTTTTTTTTTTTTTATAGGAAAACATTACTTCTGGTGTAGAATGTTAATTTGCTGCCAAAAAACTTATGCATTTTGTTGTTCGTCAACCTTTAAAAAGTCTATTTCAATTGGTCAGCTGTTGCTTAGTCACATCCGACCAATTTGGCCTACTTATTGTCGCTTTTTTCGCCACTCTGATGATGATGAATGACCAGAAACTAGCGCAAACTCATTACCAAGAAAATCAAATAAGAAATATTATATATTAACTATATTCATAATTATTAGTTCGGATAAAAAGTCAGTGTCACGAGCGGGATGCGAACCCACGATCTTCGGCTTGATACACCGCTCTACCACTTGAGCTATCCTGACCTCGATCCACTCGGACATCATCATCTCAACCTCACCTCACGAGTTTTGTCTCCTTTTTTTCTTCTCAACTAAAAACCTTAATTAACTGTATCAATTGGTCAAGCGGACAACTAAATTAGTGAACTTACTCTTAATGCTTAATTTTTATAGAGCGATTAAGTTGTTCATAATATATTCTTAGGAAATTATAAAAACTCTTTGTCCTCATACTACAATTTTCGAAAAAGATTGAAAATATTATATAAAATAATATTATATTAAATATTATATATTATAGATATACTAGAATA
>CM077099.1:25806312-25817836 GCA_039619505.1 Cimex hemipterus
AAATAATATTATATTAAATATTATATATTATAGATATACTAGAATATATCTACAAAAAAGTCTTCCATCTAGTAGTTCTGTTTTTATAAACAACTGAATGTAGGTTATAAAAACGTACACAAGTAGTCAATTTTTTTCATTTTGGTATTGAACAAGTGACATTTCAAGCAGCTTTTATGCAAGTAGGAAGAACCTCAATCGTAATTTTACCCTTCTAGACTCGTCACATTTTACCAACGTCCCTGATTTAGCAATTAGCATTATACAATTTAGTGCTATTTCGCTTGTTCCTAAGTTGACTTTTTTCTTCTGTCTTCTTTAGGCGTAACGTTGATGGTCAGTTTTCAAAACTTCCCCAGTTGTGACTTTTTGGATTAGTTACTTGTCGCCTTCCAGAGCTGAACATGTTTAAGCAGAATTTCTGCACAGCTCCGGAGATCGTTTTTTGAATTTTTGAAAACTTCTAGTTTTACCCATCTTTACTTAACAAATAAGAAAAATGATCTGTCTATCGTCCGCATGCTATTTGCATTACAATTTAATAATTATTATTATTTACTAATAGTAATAATAATTATTATTATTGTTATTATTATCTGGAGATCGTGAGATGCATTCTTGTGTGACGTAGGCTTCAAAAAAGCATTTTCTTTTTCTGGCCAAAGTTTCGATCTTTGTTGAGATTATGTTCAGCACGCGGAAGTTTAAAACATTGTTTAAATTACATACAAATACATGTAGGATGTGGAAAAGATGGATTTATACGATGTCAGAAATTTTAGAGTCGATCAAAATATGTGTACTCACTCTAAGTCTCTGTTTTCTGTGTAGATGTAAATTCTTCGTTTGAGCCTGACATTTGTAGAATTAAATTCACTAATTTCATGGTCCGCTTGACCAATTAATATATCACAATTTATTATGGTTTTTGGTTGAGATAGAAAAATCAATGATACGAGCGGGATTCGAACCCACGACCTTCGGCTAGATACGCTGCTACTCTAACATTTGAGCTCTAGTGACTTCGATCTACTCGGACACCAACTTCCATCTCAACCCCATTTTTTACGAAAGGAAATGAGAAAGGAAAAATTCCCAAAGGATGGAAAATTCAAAAGGTGGGGTTGAGATGGGAAGTTGATGCCCGAGTGGATGGAGGTCACGAGAGCTCAAATGGTCGGGCAGCTGCTTATCTAGCCGAAGATAGTGGGTTCGAATCCCGTTCGTGCCATTGGCTTTTTATTTCAACTAAAAACCTTAATTAATTGTAATTCCTATTAATTGTACAAATTCATTTTGTTTTCACATCCTACATCTATTTGTACAATTTAAACTAAGTTTATAAATCCGAGACACTGATGATGATCTCGATATTGATCGAAACGTTGGCACGATAATGATAATGTTTTTCTAAACCATCACCCAGACCCCATCTCGCTGTCTCAAAATAATCACTAACAAACGGTCACTAATCCACACAAAATAATTATAATACCGTATCAATATAATGAAATAATTTTTTGTCAGTATTTCATGGTTGTGATATCTAAGCAATTGACGATTTTGGATAAAATGACAATATGAATTTATAATTTTTAAGTACCATTACACCATTGAATGACATCGTAATACTTTTGTCCAAAATATCAACCGAAGTGTAAGAAGCCTGTAATGTTCATTTATAAAACAACCGTCCCCTTATCCATTTTGATTTCTCAAGAGAAATGTCGTACGTATCATCAGAATGCTTGATATTACTTTTCATCACTTCTTCTTAACAAAATTTATTTATGTATATATTATGTCAACAGGTTCGGTGCGGCCGCAATCGTTGCAAAGGCCCGTCGTTGCCACGCCACCGACGACAACAAGCACGACATCGACGACGACAGAAGCGCCCACGAGCAGCACGTTGGTCGTCGTCGCTGATGGCAGCTCGACCGAATGCCCGCCGAACGCGACGACCGGACCCGCAGCCCGCCCTGCCACCAACAGCAATTCCCTCCTCCGAAAACTGGCCTCCAGCCACTACCAGAGCTACACCACCGCGTTGACCGTCACCATTGCCGTCGGCTGTTTCCTACTGCTCCTCAACATACTCATATTCGCCGGCATCTACCACCAGCGTGACAGGCGGGACAGCACGAAGCGAAAGCGGAAGAAGGAGGAGCTCGCGGAAGGGAACAGCTGTAGCAGCAGCTCCGAAGCCGAGGGGAAGCAGGCCCTCGCCGAAAGCATAGTTCAGCAGCACATGGTCGAACTGCAAGAATTCAAGTGTTCGCCTCCTTCCGGCTCCCGCGGCCTAAACTGCGTCTCCGTCTACCCTCCCGGGTATCAAGAAGAATCGGTCCTCAGCCCTTCCATACCTGAACCTCCGCCGCCCCCGAAAGCTCAGCCGCCGCTTTCCATCAACCAATCCGGGATCCTGAGGCAGCAGTTGCCGCAAACTCCCAGCTCCATGAAGAAACGAGTCCAAATTCAAGAAATATCTGTGTAAAAAAATATGTGTTAGGTCGGCGAGAAAGCAATCTCACTTTTAATGTCATTTACTGTTAAATAAAAGCTGTTAAATAAAATAAACTCTGTTGAATGTGCGCTTCACTGTTTTTACTATACTTTCCTTTCTTGTCGGTATTTTCGTGTAAATAAATGTTATTCTTAAATAAAAGTTTTAATGAAAAGTAATCCAAAATTTTGAAATAATGTATTGGATTATAAAAAGTGTTGGATAATATGAGATCATAAGATCTTCGGGATATCGTAATGTCACAAAATATCCTTTTACATGCAAGAGCATAAATCAAGATTTACGATAAATGACATGAAATTTTGGATTTAAATCAACATGCATGGCCGAATTAAGGCATATAATGTTAAACTGTTTAACAGTTATATAGAGTTTTATTTGGGTAGAAGAAAAGGATTTTAAATAGATTTTAATACCTACATTGTTCTTCTTTTTGTTTTAAAAAAGAAGTGTTTATGGCAAAAAGAATGCCGTGAAAAATCTTTGAAATTTACAAGTATAAAATAAATCGTTCAATCTATGAGAATGTTTTATCAAAGGATTATTCCCTTGAAAAGGTGAATTTTGACGGTAAATAACTTAAAGGTGAAAACTTGCTTTCTTACCTGTCTATATATAAATCGTGAATTTCTCCCTAAATTTAAAAACAAAACTCCTGACTACCAATCAATTTTAGTCATTTTTTTTGCAACGGAATTGATTTTAAACTTTATTATAGGTAATACAGGTTATATAGTACAATTTGTAATCAAAATTTAAATTTAAATTAACAATGAAAGCTTGGTTATCTAGATTTATACTTAACTGGACAAACAGTATTTATGTGTTAATAAATCGTTCAATATAAATGTATAAATTATGGTTACGTGCCAACTTTGTGTAATGCATGTAATGTAACGTGCATTTGGTGTTCAGTTCTGTTGTTTGCGTTCATCACGAACACAATGTGCGCGTAAGTGACGGGGATAATTGCGTTTCGAAAAGAAAAATGGACTGAAGATAAGTTGACCTGGACCAAATCAAAATCGAAGCACGTAACATTGCTCAGAGCTACCAGCCGCTCAAAGTCCTTATAAACAAAATTACAATAATAACAAGGATAATAACGAGGCGTGGCCATCTTAAACATGTGAATGTGTCAAGTGTGTTCATTGTCTTCGTTCACAGACAATTACAATAAAAACAATTATATTTAAAAGTGTTGATTTATGACCTTTTAAAACCTTAAACAAATTTCAAATCATTCAAAATGTTTTGTGTTTATTTATTTTAATTTTTCTGAACAATATGTAGAGATTAGTGGCCGTTAATAGATAATTATCCAGACATCGTGAGATGCGGCCTGGTGTGCCTACTTGGTCGCTCTCAACACGAGAAGCAAGAGTGGCACAATTGCACAGAAGACAAACACTTTGAGCCCTGAAGATGACCTCAATGAAGATCGAAACGTTGGCACGATAAGGAAAATATTTTCCTGAAACCTACATCACACCAGACCGCGAATCACGATATCTGAATAATTGTGAACAATGTTATTTTAATCTTTCTTTTTTTCTCACGGGAAGTATTTCCATTAAAAAGAAACGATATAAAAAAATCTTTCTTAAAAGAATGGAGGCCAATTGTATCTACGTTCAACTATCTAAACTAGCCCAATTTAAAAGGTTTTACCGCTTTTCAGTCTTCGAAAGGAATTCCAGTTGTAAATCTGTTACGTCTTTAGATTTAAGGCCGGCCGAGAGATATTGCTTTTTGCCTTCTGTTCTAATCCATTTGATTATCCCTTCTCATGTATTTTCACACGCTTTGTTAACGTATTCTACGATTCTTCGTTACAAAACAAAAATTCACTTCATTAATAATTGAGCGACTATTGTGTCCTGTAAGTGATGTTCCAAAATAAATTGCGTTTTTATAAGCAGGGACCTGATAACACACAGTAAATCCACATAGCTTGTAAACATATAACATTGATTATTGATTATTTCACATCCCTAACTTGGATGAACATAATTTTTTCCTAGAAATAAAAAGGTCCATAGTTAGTTCTCATTTATGTTTTTTTCACTTCTTTACATCACTCTCATCTGCATTTTTATTTTCTTAGACTTCCCTTCTACCATTCACGTATCATCAATACATCACCCATACACAACATCATACTTCATGACGAGCTACCATAGTACTCTATATTTTGATGGTAACTGATCATAATTCACACAAAAACCTGTTGTGAAAAATCCGTTTTTTGTACGGAAGACAAACATTTTGAGCCCTGAAGATGATTTCAATGCAACATTGAAACGTTGACACTATGAAGAGAAGGTTTTTCTAAAACCTACATCACATAACTGAATAATTAGTTGATCAATGATGACATATACATTCATTCTGAACCATTTACAATTAAAAACTTATAGCGGTCCATCGAGGAACTCAATTTTTCGCCAATTCCAACTCATAACAATCACCAATAACCACATCGTAAGTTAGGTAACAGGGGGTATGTCATCAAAGGGCCTGTTTTCATTCAAACTAATTAAACCAACAATCTCGCTATTATATGTTATAAGACATCAAATATGAAGAGGCAGTTAAATTATGTTGTGCGCAATGCAGGAATCTTTTACGTGAGGATAGGCATAACATGGTTAAAGAAGAAGCACCTCATTCCACTAGTTGACGGACATCATCAGGTCATTAGAAAGGGGCCCTCCAACCAAAATATGGCCATATTTGCGATGTTGTGACCTATCCTAAGCCTTTTAATTTGGAAGTCAATTTAGCCAGCAGCTTTGTCAATTTTGATAACTCGTATTATTCATTTTTGGGCGGTACATTTTGCTACCTTGTTCGCCTTTGTATTTCTCATGATGCAGATATGTCCCAAGATCCAGATATATATTACCTCGCAAATTCGATCCAGTCTATCTATTTTTTTTTCTTTTAAGAAAATATTACCTGGGCGGACCGCTCTTTTCTTCTACGCCCGCCTGTAGTGGCCACTTGTAGCTACCACACGTTAACGCTAGATGCCACTACGACTTATGGAATGCTCTTGACTTCCACTCTGCAGCCAATCAGAGTAGAGCTCTTCCCTATATAAGCACGGACACTGCCTCTCTGGAATCAGACTCTTCCACACGACGAGGTCTCACTCATCACTAATGAATAACGTCAGCAGGTTCCTCAATACTACGAAATGTCACCAATCACTAATGTAACCGACATCGGCAACAACGACAGCAGACTCGTCAACCTGACGACCCATCACTAAAGGAACACCGTCGACATCAAGTACTCGAAGCAATAGCCTGATCTAGCCTTATAAACCGACGACTCGGTCATAAACGCCAAACTCCGCTTTCGGCTAATTGCTGCACTGCAGAACCTGTGGAGTCAACCGATTCACGGCCCCCGGACCTCAGCCAACTGTTTACTCATGATCACAGATCACCACCACCGGTGCCACGCACACGGTCTCCGCCTCGGTTCATCGTCACGCCATCTCAATACAATACCGGCCCTTTTCACAGCCACAAAGCTCCCAGTCGCTAAACTACCTTTTCGTAAATTTTTCGCACAGTGGGCCTGTGGATTATGAATGTTTTACGTTTTAATGATCATATCGCGCTAAATCAGTGCGTTAATGTTACAATTCTCTTCTACCAAATAATTTCTTTCCTTGCTCACTCAGTGCAAACATTAAGCTTAATAAATCCATTATATTTCGGTGTCGGATTGACCAAATAACTTCTTTCAAATAATTAACCTTTTTATGCAAGTTATTGGTTGAAATGAAAAAGCTAGTGTCTCGAGCGGGTTTCGAACCTTCCTGTTTCATCTCGACTGATTCCTTCCATTAAAACAAATAATTGAAAGAAGTTATTTTGTCACTCTACCACGAAATATAATAGGTTTAATAAGTAAAACGAAGTATATCTTCACTAACAGTGTCCGTCGCCTCTTCAGAAGTCACCGAGAAACGAATCCTGATTAAACGACATTTGAAAAATGGCAAAAAAGGAGGGAAAATTCGAAAGGTTGTAGGTTGAGATGGAGAGTGGATCAAAGTCACCACAGCTTAAACTTAATATATTCATGATTTTTCTTATGTGTATACATGACTACTGAAATAGGTTGACCAAACAGGTGAGTTATACTCTAAGTGGGACCTGACAAAGCGAAATCTAGGTTTTTAATGACATTATTGTTATTTACACAAGTTACATTACTACATTACATTGGCGACCTCTGGCAGATGGATCCAAGATTCATGTTCGTAAATGCTTTAAAAGCACATTTGTCATTTTTTGTTAAGTTGAATAAAGCATTATTATTAACTTAATCGGTTAAGTCGCAAGCCAGATATGCCATCTTGATATCTGAAGTCAGGCTAGATGAACCTTAATTTTACTTTTAAGATTAATTTTTAAATTAAACATTTATTATAATGTGGTTCGGTTGACCAAATTACTCCTTTCAATTAATTATTCTTTCTAACCTTAATGTTTACAAACATGGGGATTAATTTTCTTTATGTATTAATCACCAGAGGGACCATGCAAAACATAATTATTGCTTTTGATGAAAATAAAATACACGAAAGAAAATTCCGCTTCAGGATTTTCGACCTCAGCAAGAAAGAACGTGGTAGACCAAAGAAGAAGTCGGATAAAGTAAAGTTAGGAGAAAGATTCGTCGAGTCTTATCTTTCTCAAACGGATCGAGAGTTAAGCCGGGAACACACTTATCCGAACGCCATGCGACGCTACCCGACGCAAATCCAAAGTCCATTTTTCCATAAGATTGTATTACCCCCTTGCACATCTGCCCGATGCGCTGTTACGCTCCCCTACTCTACGTTCTGCGACAGAAAAGGACACTCATATTTTTATTCAAACAACATGGGTTATTGCCGTTATAAAAATTAAAACAAACTTATTTTAATATATACCAAATTAACCGAGATCGAAAATTAATTAGTTTTTTTATTTTCAAACGTTAATTTTAATGGTTTGGTAGAAAGCTGATCAAAACATCGGAATACTATTTTTTGATATAATGAATTTAACTAACAATTGATTACAGGAGAGGTCTAAAGCATTCTATCATACCAGTGTGAAAAGTTAAGCAAATAAAAACAAACGAACGAACAATTGGTTACGTGGTTTTACTCATAAAATTTAATTAACAAATTATTTAATGGTTTTGCTCAAAATAGTACATTAAGAACAAAAAAGGCGTTGCGATTGTGATAAAGATTATTGCGATACACGATGTGCGACTGTACGTGGCCTTGACGTCGCATAGATGTGCACACCCTACCAAAACGTGAATAGGCGAAGGGTAGCATCGCATAGCGTTGCTTCGCGTGTGTTCCCAGCTTTAGGATAACAGCTAGTCCATCTTTCGGATCATAAACATCTGGAATCAGGTGGCGCTGGAGTTAATGCATAAATCTTTATAATTGAACAACTCTGTAAGCGCAAAAAAGCCACTTTTCAAATAAATGTGTCCCTTATTTACCGCGCCAAGCACTCTCAGGTCTAATTCTTTAAATTGGTTTTAAGTGTCAGAGCGGGGGCCATAAATCCAGGCGGATTATGACACCTGATTACCGGCACCCATTTATTCTCCGTGCCGAGCTACCCTCCAGACTCTTGACAATTTATATGTTAATGCCACTCCCCATAGATATCATTTGGCCCTGGTCAAACTGAGCCCTTCCGCTGACACGAACCGGCTGAACTTCCTACCTTACGAACATGATGTAATTGTTCCATATATCTATTTTCCTAATAATATTTCAATCAATTGACGACCCAGTTCATCATTTTTTTTTGTACTTTTGTTTGGCATAATTACCAGAACACAGAGGCAATCTTAAAACTTTTTCCCTCATTTCAGCGAAAGCACAGTTCGCCGGTCGAAATAATCAAATTAAAAATTAGTTTACACAAAAAGCTTCTCAGAACAGAAACTGCTGAAGTTTGGAACAAGTGAAACTTGTTTGTTCAAGGCGTCGATGTCAAACTCATGGGAAGAACGTTCTACCTAAGCTTGTTATAAACCTCATATAAGCCACATCATAAACAACTGCCACAATATGGCATAAATAAGCCTGATTTTCCATGCATATTAAGTAGGAGTGTATAGAATGGAAGTTTTTCTATCGTGACTAATCTTCTCTTGTATGACTGTAAGTACTAATTCATGTTTTTGTCACATTTTTACAGTTATTAAATGAAATTAAAAATGAACAAAAAATACAAAATGGTAAAGTCTCAGCTTGTAGGCCTATGCAAAAGTAGTAACGCGGTTTTTTTCTTAAAATTCACCTTCACCTGCTATAATTTAACCCTTATTTACGACCAAGGCCGCAAAAGTAATTGGTCTCGATTGTTGTCCTGCATGGGTGTTTTATCACATTCCTGAAACATTAAAAATTCCTGGCGTTCTTTTGTCGTTATCGACTGAAAACTGTTTGAAAAAGCAGTAAAACGCTCATAATTCCATTGTCCCCACGTTGCTAAATCATTCGGAGCCAGTTTAAAGTTCAAAGGTTGTAACTGAAGTTATGCAATATTTTGTTGTTAATGTTTTTCTTTCGTACGATAGTTTGATGAACGTCCGTTTGATTTATATTGCTGTTTATTTTTGTTTTTCCCCATTTGATGTTTACGAGCTCGTAATTCTGTTGAAACGTTATTTTCCCCTACAAGAATAGGGGATCTAATAAAAGTAAAACGGCAATAAAAAAATTGCAGCGGTAAAAAAAGGAAGATTTAGCTTGGTGGTAAAGCACCCACCACTTCTTTACCTCGTGGTTATCAATAAAAGAATTTATAACATTGCCTTTTGAGATCCATGAAAAACGATTTCCATTGTTATCTGTGAAAAATGAATTCCTTCTTAACTCATAGCTTTTTCTCACGTTACAAAACAAAATCTGATTAAACGAAAAACGATGATTGATGTTTCAAGAAAGATAAATTCTACATTAGAATTTATTAAAACCATTATGTTTTGCATTGACTAAATTACTTCTTTCAATTAATTATTCTTTTATGATCTTGGTTGAGATGAAGAGAGATTATTAGAATTTATCTATGATTTCAAAAAATTATATTGAATTTATAATGTAAAATATTACTCAGAAATAAATAAACTGCACCGCAATAAACAACCGAAATTAAGAGCCGTATTGTTTAATGTAACTTTTTTTCTTCTAAACACATGATATTGCATAAAATCATTTCGAAAATCGTTTCGGTATGGCATAAAAATCGACGAAAAAAATCATCGTCATGAAAAAGTAATAAATTACATCGTCAACCGTGTGTAGGTTTACAGTTTAATGGGTTTTTAATCCGTTTTAAAAGTGAGGATTATAATATTAAAATCCTATTGAAAAATGTAATTTTAATCTTGTTCTCAAGTTGCTTAGGCCCAATTTTTATTGCATGGTTCAGGTTGTAACCGGTTTCACTGAAAGTTTTACAAAAATAAAATGAACTTGGTCATTTATCCTTGTGCTTTTTTTTTTGTATCTGCGCATTTCCAATTCTTAAAAACTAATATAATATAGTAATTATACTATATTATTTTTGTTTTTAAGACTTTTTTCCCAAACAGCCTGCGAATGCACTGTGTAATCGAAGAAATCGAGCAGGATGACAAGTATTAAAAATTTTCAATATTGTTTTACTTTTGGAAATTCGAACATCAGTGTTTTATGCATATAGTAATTGATCTTGTTATGGTGTAAGCCAACTAGAAAAGTAGATAATGAAGGTCCAGAAGAAATACAACGAATAAAGTAATTTTTTTAAAAAGAGCAATCGACTTGGGCGGTAGTCACCTTCTTTAATAACATTACAAAACTTTTTTTTTTCTCGACATAAATCTATTTCTGATTGGTCCTGACGACTTTGTAAAGCCGACTTCGGCCACATCCCTCTGAAGCAAAGGCCGGTTTCTGGTGCCTTATAAAAGATTACCGTTTGACGCCCGTTAATAATTGGATCGTTCATAATAATTCCGCCTTTGTAAAATTTGTTGAAACGGCTGAGCCGATAATGAGCTATCTAAAAACTTTAACTGGAAAAACAATCTTTTAATCGGTTATTGGGTTAATTTTGTCTTTATACATGGAAAATAATGTAAAAAGGCTCTTTTTGATCAACGTTTTTATAAACGCGTAATCTGTGAAATATCCACACGATGGATTTTTAGCGTTTCACCCCAAGGTGATCGATGTCAGTGGGAAATAATCGTCCTGGAATAGGTTACTAGGAAGATTGGTGTGACCGGGAACGAACAAGCAGATAAAGCAACGAGTTTAGCCAATAAGACCATCCGATCTCATCAACTCTACTTCGAACGGATTTACAAACAACGATTGTTAATGCAATAAAAATTAATTATTCAGAAATCGTGAGATGCGGTCTGGTGTGATGTATGTTTCAGAAAAACATTTTCTTTATCGTGCCAACGTTTCGATCTTTATTGAGATCATCTTCAGGGCCTCGGATTTACAAACATTGTGCATATAGGATATGGAAAAAAGTGAATTTATACAATACAAAATTTTTTTTATATATTCAACCAAAGTATTTCTACTCACTGAAAGTGTTTGTCTTCTATATAATTGTGCCATGTTTGCGTGTCGTGTTGAGTTTAAAACAGCAATATCGCACTGCCGCTCTCAACACGACACGTAGCAATGGCACAATTACATAGAAAACAAACACTTTGAGTGAGTAGAAATACTTTGGTTGAATAGATAAAAAGATTTTTTGCATTCTATAACTTCACTTTTTTCCATATCCTACATGTAAAATTTTTGTAAATCCGAGGCCCTGAAGATGATTTCAATAAAGATCGAAACGTTGGCACGATAAAGAATATGTTTTTCTGAACCAGAGCGCTGGTGACCGTTAGTCGTTGATTATTCGGAAATCGTGAGATGCGATCTGGTTTGATGTAGATTTC
>CM077099.1:25817846-25879180 GCA_039619505.1 Cimex hemipterus
TCGATTGAATATAACTTTTTTTTTAAATTGAATAAATTCACTTTTTTTCATATCCTACATGTATTTTATAAATGTAAACAGTGTTTGTAAATCCGAGGCCCTGAAGATGATCTCAATAAAGATCGAAACGTTGGCACGATAAAGAAAATGTTTTTCTGAAACTCACACCACACCAGACGGAAAATCATGATTTATAAATAATTTTATTGTACATTTATTAATTCGGGAAATGGACTTTTTCAATATACGAGTCGATTGACCATGGATTTCTGACCGCCAATCGTCATCAAGGAAAGTTACCGTGGTATTTGCCTTGTTTGTCTATTTTATCTCTTATGGTACTCCATCATAGTTTGAGTTCTGAATAGGCCTTTTTTTCCTCAATTCTAAAACATTAGTCGAGCCCCTTATAATCCTCTAAATCTCAGAAATAATATGTAAAAAAATATTACAAAATGCAATTTAATTAATAAGAGGGAAAACTTTGACATCAGAAAGCATGAACATTCGGCGTACAAGCGACTGTGTTACACGGTTGAGTAATAATGCAAACAATTTTCTATTTTAAGGTATTAACGGTATCTCAAAATTAGGTCAAATATGTGAGTAAAGAGAACCAAGTAATATATAAGTAGTACGAAAAATAATTAACATCTATGTTTTCCCAAATCCAGCAAATCTGTGATTCTACACCTTGATAATCGTATCATCCACCAGGTACTGTTCTCCTCCCTCCGTCCGCCTGATTCCTTAAATTCTTCTGAATTATCCGATGAATTTCTCGTTTTCATTAAGTTTCTTTATTTCCCGAAAATAAGCTTTTTATTACATATTTGCTTACGGGCGCGTCAAGATCTTTTACACCTTTGGTTTCTAACATCATCCTGGATTCGGATAGAGCTCAGGGGTCAAAATTTCAGCTTCACCCTCCGCTGAACTTTTTACTAACTCTGCCTGCCCGCTAATTTACCGGGAAAAATATTGACATGGTCACCCGTAAGTACTGTAATTTTTATTTTTTATTTATTTCACTGCGACCAACGCACTTCGCGGTTAAAACGTTTTAAACCCATCTTCAATCGAGCGTTGGTCATTTTAACTTTATATCAAACTTCAAGCACTTTGTTATTGTTGTTGTTTTTTCATTGACACATTCTGAATGAAAGTAACATTTGAAAAAAAAAAAGTATGAAGTAAAAAGTATCAGTGTGGTATCGCTACTTGTTCTCCTTTCCTGGACCAGATTATTTTTGACTCGCGGAGACACAAGCCAACACACCGTATATTTTTTATCCTGACATATAAAGCCAGACTGACTTACTTAAAAGGCATGAGTTCACTGAAGTTGCTGTAAGCTGAAACGTGTTAGGCTGAAATCTAAAGCCACAACAGCGTAGTCAAGCAGTACTAACTCTACAAACCAGAACCCACCACCACAACCGTCATGCCTTTACTTATAAAACTGGAGAACTTTCATATATCAAAACTGCTTAAGGAACAATTCGTAGATTAAAGCTATACTTGCAAGGTCGTGTCAATTTGATTTTAACGACTGTATACAGATAAATATAAAACTGGTAGTTCACATCCCAGCTTCTTGATTCTTGTTAGAATAAGCCAATGGCAACAGTTCACAAAACTATGAAGGCACCGAAATTCGTGGAAATCACACATGTCTTCTTCCAACATAGACCTCTTGTGACCATTTAACTATTTTAGATGAAGCGCGTATTGGGAAGATTCGACAGACTCAACAACCGTCGAGACGGTCATATCTCTGTTCTTCTTACACGTTATGGTTCTTTCTATCCTCGCTGGTTTCGGCGTTTTGTCAATTGCCATGTTTTATCAGGTCCAACATGCGTGGATTTAAAGTCTACATGATCGAAACCGAGCACACTATTTACTCATCTTTCCTACATCCTCCAAAAGGAACTACTAATAGCATACTTTCATACTTTTTATGAGTACATGTTAATCGTAAACCACGAATAAATAAAATCTCATTAAGGATTGCTTGACTTAGAAGATATTCTAGTTTTTAACACAACCGATAAAATACAATTTTCTGAGCGTTCCGGACATATTTGCCAAGCTAGTGGTTCTGCACTATCCTAGCATAACACATGGCTTTTTAATTGTGAATAAAATGAAAAGAGATATTGAAATGGTGTTATCTCTTGTTCGCGACAAAAAAAAAACAAAAAAAAAAACAGGTAGTTGTACGTAAGGCCGTTCTGTATGACAGGAATTACTTCGACAATACCTAGTTAATCGTAAAGTTTATGATAGATGAAGTAAAAGTGCGTGAGAATGTATTCAAAGCCATAAATCTGCCTCAACCACGCAGAACCAATTTAGTGAAAGTTTTTAAGCGCAATGAAATAGTGACTTTAAAACCTCCGACGAGACATGAGCTAGTGCACATCCTGCCAAGCCTCGTCCGGTGATCAGCTACTTGAGCCTTTTAGTTATTAGTTGCTCGAAACATCAACAAAAATTGTAATGTTTTAGTTTGTTGATTGTACAAAATGTTCGTGTGTAATGTTATACAACTTTGGGGAATTATTAAAGCTTACGTAAACATACATGCTTTGTCGAGTGAATTCTTTCAAAAAATCAAATTATTTAGTATTTAAATTGAAAACAAATATTGAAAGATTTTATTATTACATTTGTCTTTACTTACCACTACACCTATTAATAAATTGAAGATCAAAAAATGCAGATTTTAAACTTAAGTTAAGATTTCAACCTTTTTTTATTTTTTCATTCTTTACGAGCGTTCGCAACAGCAGAACTCATATAAACCCTCGGGATGTCGGTGTTTTTGAAAAAAAAAAAAAAAAAAAAACATTTCTGAGTAAGTCGGAATGCAGGGCAGTTGGATTCGAACCCGGGACCTTTAACTTACAGTGATGAGCGCCGGGCCAACGCCTAAACCGTTGCGACCACCGACGCCCCCAGATTGCAAGCTTTATTCAGATCTTCGGACCTATTCGGGTAATTACAACGTTTGTGTTTAATAATAGCATAATAATAATAATAGAATTACACAATAATTATTAATGAATTATAATGATAACCATAACAACTATATAAAACAAATATATAACTCTATAAATAATAACATGAACAGTATTGACAATTGAGAAATCAACAAACACAAAGAAAACTACTTCTTAAAAGTTATTTATACACATAAATAACAAATTTTGATTTAAAAGTTCTCCTTATGGACACATCAAAAACATCCAAAACGTGACTCTAATAGAATTACCGCATCCCTAATATTCAAATAATTGGTGAAATTCAGACAGGCGATTCATTTTCCTTCGCTAGAACTATTGTTTTAAGTGCATATTTCGAGTTGCCATTTGAGTCTTTTGTAGAAATTGTCCGGTGACAAGGGGCTTCTTACTGAAACTTCATCATCAGCGGTCACGAAGAAGGGCTCGGTTCTACTTTCGGATCAATTGTTTTGGGTGATTTTCTGATAGGGTTTGGAAATGTTAATCGCTACGACGATCCTCAATGATTGACGGTCATTATGAATGATTATGATTTTAATAAATAACATGTAGCATTTATAATTACCATTGCCTTATAAATTAAAAGTTCGTTTTTCTTCATTTATAACGTCGGTATGTTTCTTGTCTTTTCTTTCTCGTGTGGGGATTCCAAGTCAGCGGCCTCTCCCTGAAATGTCCAAAATAACGCGAAAGGTTTTGTGTGAGAGGTAGGTAATGAATGGGAAGTTCCATTTATCCTCAGGGCGAAAGATACTTTTACTCAAGGTAAAAATTTTCTGCAAACTTTTATTATGGTTTGTTCAATTTTCCATTTTTGAACCTTTCTTTCAATTTATTTAGATGTCGTTTTGAGAGTTTATGGAGGTGTAAGCGTTGACATGTTGACGGTAGGAACATCTGCGGTGTATATTTAAAAATAAAACGGGCCAAGTATGATTCCCTGAGGAACCGCCTCAACGAGTACGCAAGATTCAGCGGTGTAGATCAACCAATTCAATGCTCCCAGTTAACGGGTTTGTGGTCACGATAAACAGCAAAGTTTTGTTTTATTGGCAAGCTTTCGACTGTATATTTTGTCCTTTAAATAATTACGGTTTTTAGTTGAGATAAAAAAGTTAGTCTTGAGCGGGATGCGAACCAGAGACATGACATTCGGCTAGATACGTCGCTACTTCGGTCCTCACTAACTTCCCATATCGCTCTCCCTCAGTCTGTCTGTCTCAGTCTGTCTGTCTGTCTGTCTCTCTCTATCTCTATCTCTCTCTCTCTCTCTCTTTCTCAAGAAAAAAAAATGTTGGCGTTGATATGGGTTCGAAGGGTTCGAATCTCTCTCGTGATACTGACGTTTTTATCTCAATTATAATCCTTACTTAATTGGAGGATATTAATTCGTCAGGCGGACCACAAAAATTAGTGAATTGTAATCAGTTTTCTAATTGCAAGCATTGCCTATGTATTTTTACACATACATACATAGATTCTTTGAGTAATCTACGCATAATTTTTTTCGGTATTTATGTCGGCAATATTTGACGTAAGATGTGTTTGTGTTGAATTGAATGTTTCGATAGTTCCGTTCTGAAATGATATAGATGGGCTGCAGTCCTCAGGAGGGAACTCCTCCTGTTAAAAAAAAAAAAATGTATGGTCAGATTAAGCCATTTTTGTTCGGACGTATTAAGGTTCAAACAAAAACGGTTTAGTCGGACCATACTTTTTTTTAACAGGAGGAGTTCTCTCCTTAGCACTGCAGCTGTACAGCTTATTGTACTTTATCCCTGGCTCTATATTTATGGAAGAAGGCTCGCAACACAAATGCGTGGCAACTTGAGCCCTTGGTGTGCCCGTGTTCTTCGATGGCGCTGCATTGCGACTTACTCAGAAACTCATTTTTGAAAGGGGTCCGAGATCCAGTCCCGACCCTTCCATTTCTTTCAATTGCGGCCACCGGTCACCTTAGGCGTCAGAAAAATTCCACCGGCGACCGGTGGGGATCGAACCCATGACCGCGGTATCTACTAGCTGAAAGTCTGACGCCTTAACCACTCGGCTACCACGACCGCCTGACCATACACAAACGTACTTAAGATGAAAATTCAGATCCTTGACATACTTGACAAAATGGGTCTTTCATGAATGATATCAACATGAGGTAGTACGCTACAGGAAGGCTGTTCTTCAGTTTCCAAAGGAGGCCCGAATGCCAGATCCAAGGCCGGTTCTTCGGTCAAACAAGAAAAATACCGAAGCAATGTTTTTGTTAACGGGAAGAGGTGGTCAATAATGTTAATACTATATAGATATTGAATTGTCGAGGGAAATGAGAGAAATACAAGTAGATGACATTTATTAATATTGACATTTATACCAAGAGAAATAATTTTCGAAGAAAGTGTTTTTCTAAAATTTTGACAAACATCGATAAGAATCTAATGAGCCGATAAAATCTAGGAAGCTCAGAAGTTTTATTTGGTTTTTGTTTTAATTTAATTGTTGAAACTTGGATTGCAATGAAAAATATGTGATCCTGAATATAAATTTGTATACTATGTTTATTAAAGTAAACCTCTGGAAGAACTGTATAATATTTATGTATAAAGGTGAATATTAATCGCGAATATAAAATATTAAACATATTTCTTGTTTAAACAAATTTGCAAATAGCATCAGTTTTGCTGTATGTCTTTTTTTAATATTTAAAAAAATTAATTAATTGAAATATTGTTCATACTTTTGCAATACAATTTCCTATATGGATTTCATGATATTAACTTTTTCACGCATCTATATTTATTATTAAATAACAATGCCAATATGATTGGTTTGTTCTGGAAAATAGAAAAATTTCACGCTTATTGTAAAACATTTTTCTTCATCGGGCCTAATTAGGTGTCGTTTGAAACTCGGCAATAAAATACAACTGCCTGACAAAGCTGACAACTCTAACATTGGATTTAAATTGGGGAGAAAAAAAAAGAAGCTTTATTTTACCCTCAAAGTCAGGTCATCATCCTACGAGGTTTTTCTTTATTTAAAAAGAATGAAAATGAATCATATTCATAGATAGGGTTGAAATGTTATATTGCTAAAAAAAATCAAGCAGTAACTATTATCGTAATAAGCTGGCGTATTTAAAAGAAACATTGGTTAGAAACTACTTTTAAATTGTTAACAAAAAAAGATGTCTGTCCATGCTCCACGGAGAACGGGTTGAAAAGGGAAAACGCCTCCCGACAAGACTACGCATAGGTCATACAAGAATAATAAACGGGTACTTACTGTAACGAAAGCTTCTGACTACGCAAAGTTAAAATCCCAGTCAAGTATATTTTTATTGTCATACGCATATTTAGGTAGTAAATGATTGAGATATTTAGGTAATATTTTGGCGTATCATCATACCTATGCGCAGTCTTGGGGCATAAATCGTTCAGATACCTCGAGGTAAATACATGTAGTACAATTAATTAAGGTTTTTAGTTGAGGTGAAACGAAAGTCAATGGCATGAGCGGGATTCGAACCCACGATCTTCGACTAAATACGCCACTGCTCTACCACTTGAGCTATCTTGACCTCGATCCACTCAGACATCAACTTCCTATTTCAACCCCACCTTTTGAATTTTCCCGCCTTTTTACCATTTTTCAAATGTCGTGAATTACTTAATACCCATAACCTTTGGCTAGATACCGCTAAGTGGGTCGAAGTCAGGATAGATCAAGTGGTAGAGAAACGGCGTATGTAGCCGAAGGTTTTCTTTCTTTTCTATTTTTCTTTACTTTCTTCTATTTTTCTTTTCACATTTTTTTCAAATGTCGTGTAGTCGGATTGAATTCCCGACGACAAATGAATTGGCCACGGAGAGATTTAGTGAAGTATATTTCATTTCAATCCATTAAATTCACTAATTTCGTTGTCTGCTTGACAAATTAATATATTACAATTAATTAAGGTTTTTAGGTGAGATAAAAAGTCAATGGCACGTGCAGGATTCGAACCCACGATAAGCTGCTGCTCTACCACTTGAGCTCTCGTGACCTCGATCCACTCGGACACCAACTTCCATCTCAACCCCACCTTTTGATTTTTCCCTCCCTTTTGCCATTTTTTCATGTAGTGTTCGTGCCATCCTTGTGTAGTCGTTGTATTATATTTATTTGAATATAATTTATTAGCGATAAAGGAAGGGCCATTTAACTACATCCTGAGGAATATCGAATACTTTGGAGAGTGATTGTGACCGGACTTCAATGTTTGTATCGGGTGGCGATGTATCATATACGCATTGTAAGTTTTGTGTACTTGTGTTTGTGTAAAACCGTGTATTCTATTCTAAAAACAACGTATTCTAAATTGTGAACTAAATAAACCCTGTTAAATTAGATTTTGCATACCTTTTCAGAACCAATTTTCCTTAATTTGTGTGGGAATATTTATTGATAAAGGTTATTGTTTCATTTAAGGTTGTGTCAATACGCAACTATTTCCCTCAGTTGAAAAAATGTATAATTTAGGTAGAAACCATTTAAATTTTTTTCAGTTTTTTATTTTGTCGATGTATACGTGGTATGCATCTTTTCGATGTGTATAAAATTAATTTAAAATGTCTGTAGGTATGCTGTTGTCGGCACTGAGCTTTAATTTGTGTAATTTTTGTGTTAATGTCCTAATATTTTTGATGCTCGTGGTGATTTCTATGTTTAAAAGGTTTCGTTTGAAATTTGTTGTGGCTTTATGTAAGTCGTTAATCCTGGTGTTTGGCTGTGTTAGTGTGGCATTTGTAAAGTTAAAATCGAATAACAGTCACTCATTACCACACATGCATAATTTAGATTGAAAATATAACAATCATTTTGTTTTATTTGGGATTTTGAATATTTTAGTATAAAATAATTTTCAATATTTTTTCTAGACACCAAAAACGAATGTTTTTCATTTTGACTCTGGTTTATTGGCTTACTCTGGCTGAGGTGTTCTGCAGGAGATAGAGGCGATGTCCAGGCGGATTGGATTTTTCAGGCCACCTTCCTGGAACTCCGGTTATGAATTGTAATGCGATGTTGCAATAGGAGGCGATGAGTAGCTTTTAAAATGAGATAAGAACTATGTTAGCCATGCCATAAAGTCCGCCGACGTGACAGGTTAAACTTTAAAGGTTGGCGGAGGCGAAGCGATCGCTTTCACAAATGTTTCTGCCAAGTGGGCATGCAGGTGGCGCTTCGGCCTAGCATAAAAATGAACGATAAAACGTATTTCTTCCGGAATCGTCTTCCCGCATCTCAGGTATCGCTCCCAGAGATAATTTTTCCCCCAAAACGGAACGGTACGTCCCGAGATAGACATCTGCCCGGATAGACTTCCGGGCCTCCAATTTCATATCTGTCAATTTTTTATGGCTTTATTTTTATAGTAGGCATTTTTATGTCTTTTACGGAGTTCCAACTGATGGAACCGAAATTTGGGAAACGGCGTTCGGTTGCCTAACTTGGACGTATAACGTACAATTACTACTCCAATTATAGTTCTTCCTATATTCTAACGATAATCTCCTAAAAGCCTGAGACGATAGCGATGAGAAATCTCTTGTATTTAAAATCGTTGCGAGCGATGAAATCAAGAGAAGTAACAATCCTGCAATAACATAACTAAAGAATATTGCAAAATCATTTAACAAAAAATGTAAAAACATACAAGCTTATGTAATAGCAATAGTAGTGATTTTTACATAATCATAAAACCGATCAATTATACATATTGGTAACGATATGAGTAATGATTATTCAGAAATCTTGAGATGCGTTCTGATGTGATGTAGGTTTCAGAAAAACATTTTCTTTAAGGTGCCCATGTTTCGAGCTTTATTGTGATCATCTTCAGGCCTGAATTTTACAAACATTGTTTATGTTTAAACAATTCATGTAGGATGTGGGAAAAAGAGAATTTATACAATGCAAATTTTTTTTTATATATTCAATCAAACTATTTCCACTTACTCAAAATGTTTGTCTTCTTTGTAATTGTGCCATTCTTGCGTGTCGTGTTGGGAGTGCCAGTGCGATATTGCTGTTTTACACTCAACATGATACGCAAGAATGGCCCAATTACATAAAAGACAAACGTTTTGAGTTAGTGGAAATACTTTGATTGAATATTTAAAAAAAAGTTTTGCATTCTATAAATTTACATTTTTCCAAATCCTACATGTACAATTTTTGTAAATCCGAGGCCCCGAAGATGATCTCAATAAAGATCGAAACGTTGGCACGATAAAGAAAGTGTTTTTCTGAAATTTACATCACACCAGATCGCTGGTGACCGTTAGTCGATGATCATTCGGAAATCGTGAGATGCGGTCAGGTGAGATGTAAGTTTCAGAAAAACATTTTCCTTATCGTGCAAACGTTTGGAGCTTTATTGACATCATCTTCAGGGCCTAGGTTTTACAAATATTGTTTAAATTGGACAAAAACTTTTAGGGTGTGAATTTATACAATGCACAAAAATTTTTTTTTATATTCAATAGAAGTATTTGTACTCAATCAAAGCGTTTGTTTTCTGAAATCTATATCACACCAGAGCGCATCTCACGATTTCCGAATAATCATCGACTAACGATCACTAATCACCACACAGATATGGCCATTAAAAAAGCTAGCTTCTCTTAAAACTAGCTATACTAAAATTAATTAAATAAATTACTATTTTACATACCTTTTGTTTATTAGTATAGTAGTAACTTACGTGAAAGTTTTTCCCAAGTAGGATGTGAAAAATAACAATTGTGGTAAAAAAAATTAGAATATTAATAAAAAGCACAATTGAAAATAAATAAATTATATAAATACAACATAAAAGGTCAGTGATATAATCCAATAGATCCAGTCTTCTCAAGACTTGAAAAGAAATAATATGAGAAACAAGTGTCACAGAAAATTAATGAACCAAAAACATAATTCAACTTTCTCAACTTAAAAATTTCCGCAGGTTGGCATTTGCCAAAATCAATCGATAGGCTAATGTGCTTTAAAGTATTAATTGCTTAAATCGTACAGGTATCGGATAAATCTGAACGGATTACATTTTAAAAGCGAAATGGCATTTTTTCATTACGATTTAATTCAAATTGAATGAAGCTGTTATTCGGCTAAGCTTCTACTCTTTATTTCGTAATCGTTAGGCCTCTACGAAAGGATAATATAAATTTAAACAATAATTTTTTTAATATATAATAAATTTTTTAACTTACTATCAAGATGTTCAATATTTAAAATTATATAAATTATTATCAAATCTCGATCGGCCAAAAAGTTCGCCTTTTGGCATTTTCATAATGTTTATACCCTGATTATTATCAAACTACAACAGACAAATGTGAACTGTATTCGGAGTATTTAGAATGTAACTGATAACTCAGATAAGGGTTTGTCAAACCTTTGAATTATAATATCATAAAATTCCCCTATTACGTTAATGTTAGTGATATAAGTTTTTAAGATACCTGTTTTCTATATAATGTATAGTCTCAAATCTTCTGAACTTTGTGTCTAAATAAGTGAGTTGGTGTTCATGAATTTACCCTTTCTACTGGATCAAAAACGCTTGAAATTTTGTTGTCAAAGCACGCGATTTTTTCTGCCAGTTTTCCAGCTTGGAAAATATTTTACAAACATTTAATTCTCTTAATTAACCAACTGCAATGTATAGAATTCAACTTTCTTAAAAATGAGCTCATTAAAAACATTCTGTGTCTGATACGTGCTGAGATAAACCGCCATAAACAATGTGTTCCGCCAAAAATGCCAAAAATCAATTTTTCCTCCTTGAGACCGGTTTTTCCACCTCCAACACCAGTCAACATGGAACTAGGCCTTTACCTTGAGGATTTCTTTGAGGAAAATCGTCTCGGTGTGCGGACGCGGGTTGTACTTGTACAGAGGAAACCCAGAGGCTCATTCCTCGAGGATTTCATGTACTTCTGACCTTAAAAGGACTTTGGGGTCGGAAATCCCACCCAACTCGGCCTAGTCCAGCTTGGTTAGAATTTCGTACTAATGACAACATTCTTGTGAATTTAAACTGGATGAAAAGTAACGCCTAACTTCGAGAAATAAATAAACTGTTTCAAATAATATGAGAGGTTTTGGTGAAACTGGAAAGAAAAACGTGCTTAGCAGAACGTGAGAGTCTGACTGGCATAGCAATAGAAAAAAAAGTGGACGGGAATACAATAGAGGGATAACGCATAAGATATGTGAGAGTAAAGAAACGTTAACATTGTGCAATTATTTTGGACTTTTTTTTATAGGAAGATTTCTATCTGGCGTATGATCAGTGTAAAACAAGAACTATACAAATTTGTCGAGTTTGTGGTCTCCAAGAAAGTATCTTTCTATACTGACAACTGAGCCTAATCAAAAGTTACGGTTTAGTTTTATTATTTTATATTTTTATTTAAGAATTAGGACCAGGAGAAAAAAGGCAGTGTCATGAACGGGATTCGAACCCACGACCTTCGGCTAAATACATACGACATTTGAAAAATGGCACAAAGGAGGGAAAATTCGAGAGGTGAGGTTGCGATGGTAAGTTGGTGTCAGAGTGGATGGAAGACGCGATAGCTCAAGTGATAGAGTAGCGGCGTATTAAACCGAAGGTCGTGGGTTCGAATCCCGCTCATGGCACAACCTTTTTTACCTCGACCAATAACTTTCATAAATATTAATTAATTAAAAAATGTTCATTGGTCAATCGGACGACGAACTGTAATGGATTGTTTTCAATTTCGAAAACTTGCTATATACTACACGAATGTAACTTGTAAGGAGCAATACTGAGGATGGCCCTGTAACGCAGAAAGCTTGGCAAGTGACGGTTACAAAAAAAATTATTTTGACCGTACACCAGGTTTACATTTTACGCGATAATTCGATAATTCACATATTCAGCTGGGTTTTATTAAATCAGATATTTTTTTATTGTTTCGATATCGTTAAATAGTATAGTGAATATTTGGGTATAATATTTGTGAGATTGATTTGTTTGTATAGAAAATATTTATTTTTAATGGATTGATACAGAAAAATACTTCACTGTTGTTTATAAAGAAAATATATTTAAGTACGCGAATTGGAATCGTATCCTTTGCTTCGTTGCCATTGGGAAAGCAAATCAGTATTTTTCGTTGTGTTTAAGAAAAGCGAGTTTTGCCTATATATCTCGGCCAACTACAAATCAAAAGAGCATAAATCTGGCAGGACGTGATGCGGTAATGCTAATGCCTGCTGGTTTTCCGCAATGTTGCGTTGAATTATAGATCCAACAAAGAATTAGGCCTTTCAGAAATCGCTTTGTCTCAAACCTGTTTATTTCCGTATTTAATACTATTATTATATCAACAGTTTATAGCTGTAAATTAACAAATTAATATCTTCGCGGTTCGATTGTCAGCTGGCGTTCACGGGCCGTGGCCGCAGGCTGTGCGAAATCGAACTTGATTTATGCTGGAACGCATAAAGCCGACAATTATTCCGCTGGAATCGGCTCGGTCGCCTCCTGTCTTTGTCTGATAAATGGCCTCGGCCCAGCAGTTTTACGACCTTTCAAATCCGACGGGTTTTAGCGTCTTAAGCCTTTCTTATTTCATAAAGTCCGACGCGGTAGATGATAGGTATGAAAGCCGTGACACAATTTCAGAATTGCGCCCTTCCAATATTATGATACTGTCATTTTTCCAATGAAAAATACTCACTATTAAAAAATGATAATTTTACAATCCAGACAGCATTAGAACAAAATGGAGTCGTTTAGAGTCATATGGTTCGATAAGTGCCCGCTTTTCTCTACGTGAACAACTTAATATATCAAAAATAACAAAATTACTCGTTATACTACAGAAGGAGTCAAAGGTACGTGATAATGAACAAGTTACATTTAAATAGAATTTAAGATCTGGCTTAGAACAATTTTTCAGATCGAATCCACACCACAACTCCACAACAATGCTCCTTTCCATGTGTCTTAACCATGACCTCATCATTCTTTAGGATTCCCACGCCATCAAATCAAGATAAATTTCACTTTTAACACCTTGGTCAATTTTCCTAGGTAACATTTCTCGATAGCACACAATGTCGACTTAAACGCTGATTGCCTTATTTTGTATTTTGAGTGATAGCGAGTGACAGGTGAATGCTTAGTTTTATTATATCGCTCTTAACTTCTCCTTTCAATGCAATAAAGTCAGTTATATTCTACGTCACGATTGGTATTACATGTTGTAGTTAGTTACACATTCACTAGTTTTCGTGATCCGTTTGACCGCTTAATCTGTCAGTTGGTGTAAAAAAGTCATGAGCGGGATTCGAACCCACGATCTTAGGCTAAATAGGCCGCTTCTCTACCACTTGTGCTATCGTGACCTCGATCCACTCGGACACTACACTCCCATCTCAGCCCCACCATTTGAATTTTACTTCCTTTTTGCCAGTTTTTAATCATCCCAAAGGATCGTGGTCACGATAGCTCAAGTTGTAGAGAAGCGGCGTATCTAGCCGAATATCCTTCGTTCGAATCCCGCGCGTGCCATTGACTTTTTTATCTCACCTAAAAACCTTAATTAATCGTAATATATCGATTTGTCAAGCAGACAACGAAATTAGTGAATTTAAGGGATTAAATATAAAGCTTAAAAGTCGATGATCGAATATAGGAGAAATTTAAAGCTATTTGAATAGCTTACATTATTAAAAATTGACACCGATGATTTGACAATTGATTATTCTGTAAATGGATTAGTTTGACATATATTTGAAATATATTTAAAAAATAGAGCTGACATCAAAAATAACCAGGTTTTTATGTTTTGGTGGTCAATTGACAAAGTTAATTCTTTCCATTAATTATTATTTTTATGCAAGGCCTTAGTTGAGATAACAATGTCAGCGTCACAAGCGAGATTCGAACGACATCTTCGTCTAGATACCCCGCTGCTCTACCACTTGAGCTATCTTGATTTCCATCCACTAATTGTGGGTGACAAATGAAACGGCCACGGAGAGATTTAGTGAAGATATACTTCATTTTAAATTATTAAATTGTTGGATAGGTTTGTAAATTAATTAGATTATTATTTTTTTTACATTCAGGAATCGTATAACCACTCCGTCTTGCAGTTGGACTGGAGTCTGAAGTTTCTGATTTAAAAAAAAGAACAAAAAGTAGAAATCAAACAGCAACTCAGCAATTGATTTAATACTGTGAAAAAAAAATATGCTTCAACAAATACAATTCCTTGATAGTGTTGAATTTAAATAAATTTAAAAAATAATTTTCTTTTTATAAACTTCTGTTTTAGTAAATTTAAAATTAAAGATTTCCTCCTTTTCTTTTATATAACCTTTTAATTAAGGAGTAAAAAGTTTATTTTACTTACGAACAAAAAAATACAATTGTAAATCAAAATCAATTTTCTCCGTTAATGAGCAAACAAAAAAAATCCTTTTCTTTCGAATTGGCACTTCGAGAGAATGTCTCATTATTTTCCGGATGTTTACGGTACCGCATTCAACATAGGACTGACTTCGTCCTCTGCCTCCTTTTTGATCCTGCCGGTCCAGAAGGGCAGCGCCGACCGACCTTGTTGATACGTAACAAAATTCACTAGCTTTTGTGGTTCTCTTGACCAGTTCATATCTTTCAATTAATAAGGTTTTTAGTTTTTTTTAAATTTTATGGCCTCATGAACTAAGCATATCTAGCCAGACTGCTATATATATTTATTCTGTTATTCGTTTTTGGGGGGAAGGGTATCGTGAAAAAAGGGCCAGAGGCGACGGCGGGAATCGAACCCGCGACCGCGGGATCTACTAGCCGAGAGTCTCTCACGCTAACCACTCGGCTACCGTCATAATCAAGGCGGAATATCATCCTAAGAGCATGAACGCCTTAAAAAATAAAAAATAAAATAAATAAATAAAAATTGAAAATTAAAAAAACAGTAATTTGTTGTAATTTTAATGATTTTTTTATAGTTACGAAACTGAGGTTGGAATTTTTCCAGCTTTATATAAATGGCCTTTGGGATATTCCTAGCTACATACGGTATATATTTCTTACATCACTAAGTGCTTCGTCGCAATAATTCCATTTTGGCAGAGTTGGCATTTTTACGAGTGCGAACCGCATATGACATGACATGTTCGTAATCACAATATCTATTTATATTTAAAAAAAGGTCCGTGATTGACTCACAGACCAAAGGGCTGAAATTTCGACAATGCATTCCTACTATGACATCGATTGCTGGTAATACAGGATTTTTTCTTTTCTTCCGACAAATTTTTTAGTTTATATAATTCAAAGGGAACTTGAGCAATGAGATATTATATTAGAAAGTCAAACTAGCACTCTGCATACCATTAGAAAGGAACATTAAAACAGAGCTGCGCGCGGACGAAGTCGCTGGTAAAAGCTAGTTCTAGTTTAAGGCTCATTAAGGCTTTGCATCATTGTTTTAAATTCTGTACTCACCCAAAAAAACAAAAATAAAAATCGAACAGACTCACCTGCTGTTTCAAAATATTTTGTACCTGTTCTTTTACTCGGTGTAGAATGATGTGGGGTCACATTCAAGTTAAAATCTGACAAAAATGATAAAAATACTACAAATAAAAGTTGGAAATTATAAGTAGTATAAGCGTTAAAAATATAATAATTTATGGTTAAATGAAAAATGACAGTACATTTAGCACATTTTGTCGGTTTCCTGGTCCGCTTGACCAAATGGAGTCTTTTCAATTAAGTAAGGTTTTAGCTGAGATAAAAAATTCATTGTCACAGGCGGGATTCGAACCCACGACCTTCGGCTATATACGCCGCTGCGTTGCCACTTGTGTTATCATGACTTCGGTCCACTCGTACACCAACTGCCCATCTCAACACCACTTTCGTAATTTTCCCTCCATTTTTCAAATGTCGTGTAATCTATTTGATTCTCGACGACAAATGAAATGGCCACGGAGAGCTTTGGCATTTGAAAAATGGCAAAAATGAGGGAAAATTCAAAACTGTGTTGAGATGGGAAGTATATAAGTAAGAGCAGCGGCGTATTTAGTTTAAGGTCGTGGGTTCGAATCCCGCTCGTGACACTGACTTTTTTTAACCTCAGCTTAAATGCTTAATTAATGGAATGTTATTAATTGGTCAAGCGGATTACGGAAAATATTGAATTATACGGTTTATTTATTTATTTTCTTTTTGTAGTATCGATTGATTCAAGTTTATTATGTTTTATTTGCTATGTTTATCTATATGATAATTAGAAAAAACACTCGGGTGGCTGGATTAGCGGCGTATTTAGCCGAATATCGTGGGTTCGAATCCTGTTCGTAACACTGACATTTTTATCTCAACTTAAAACCTTAATCAATTGATAAGAATTTATTTGATCAAGCGGACCACGAAACCGAATAAGTTGTGCTAAATGCACTGTTATTGAATTTTTTTTATCTCAACCAAAGCCTTAATTAATTTAAAAGTATATTAGTTATGTCAAATATTTTATTTTTGTGTACATTGTGTTTTCGTATTATTGAAAAACCCGTTTGTCATCAAACCTAATTGTAAGATTTTAGCGTGAACGAAGCAGATTTTTCAAATGCAAATAAATAAAAGTTAAATTTTGTAACTGTTCTGTAACAAGTATTCAATTCGATACAAGTTTTAATAAATTTATTTGGCATTAATGGTCGGGTGTAAATTAAGGGCACGAGGTCGAAAGCACAGTTTAGTCTAATTAAATGATGTTGTTTCACATCTGAATTACATTCTATCCAGTCCACTTTAGGCAATTGTAATTAAACTGGTCTTGTGAGGAAAAAAATTGCTTTGAGGGACCCTGAATAGGCCTCTCTCTCACTTTTCCACGAGTACCCGCTCGACAAAGGGGATCCCTCGTTCATTTGACAAGGCAACTCTCAGTTCTTAGTGTACACCGAGGGTGCTTCACAGGGCAAAACACGCAGACAAAAAGCCCCATTCTGTTCAGGTCGTCCGAAGCTATCTGCCCATTTGTACAACCGCATCTATGAAAACAAAAACAAGATTGACTGGCTCATCTAAATGACAAAATAAACCGTGTCATATCTAAATTGTACCATTCTGTTTTTCACCACATGTAATTAGCTCTTAATATGAAAAATCATTAGATAAATTACTAATTATTAAATATTAATATTAATTGATATAGAATTTTAATTGAAATAATAAACAATAAATAATAAAATGTTCTCATTCCGCTACTGATATTTGAAGGAAAATTGAAGATTGTTTAGTGTCAAATATTCGGTGGCGAATTATAATAAATTGTAATATTTAGATCTTTGTACATGTCGGTATGAATAACGCTATATTACGTACAAATATTTTCCCTCTCAAATTTCCAATATTTCTGAAATACTTGGGACTGTGCCAACTTTTAACAGAAGTTCACTACTTTCGTGGTCGGCTTGGCCGATTAATACATGACAATTAATTAAGGTTTTTAGTTGAGATGAAAAAAGCTAATGGCACGAGAGGGAATCGAACCCACGACCTTCGGCTAGATACGCCGCTGCTCTGCCACTCGAGCTATCGTGACCGCGTAGACCAACGGCATATCTAGCCGAAGGTCGTGGGTTCGAAGCCCCCTCGTGCCATTAGCTTTTTTCATCTCAAATAAAAACCTTAATTTTAGCAGAAGGTTGACGTAGAAATCAAGTTCACAACTTAAAACGACAGAACTGCGATGTATATTAATAATATACAAAAATCATCTTTTAAGAGGAAAGTTAAGCAAATTAAATAATTAGTTCAATATTTATCAGATCCGCTTTCAAATTTTACGACCATTCCACTTCTTGGAAAATTATTTAGAATATCTGGAAAAACCCGGACAATCGAAAATTATAAAATTACAGACCGGGAAGTAATAACTGTTCTAGGGGGCGTCGGTGGCCGCAAGGTTGTCTTTGATACGGCGCTCATCACTGTAAGGTAAAGGTCCCGGGTTCGAATTCAGCGGCCCTGCATTCGAACCCGACATACTTACAAATGGGCTTTTTTTTCAAAACCACTGGCACCCTGATGGTTGATAAACCTCTGCTGTGCGAACCCTAGTAAAAAAAATTAATAAGAGTGATAAAATAATAATAAAATAAATCATGAAAATCGCCTCGTCGCCATGGGACCCCCCGGTACACTGTTCCTTAAGCCTTTTCTGCTCCCTGTAGCGCCCGGGTGGTCGGTGTGAAAGGGCAACTGAAAAAGAAAAAATTACAATAATAATACTAATAAAGTAATAATGAAATAAAGAAAAATTAAAAATAAAGAAATCGCCCCATCGCCACGCGTCCCCCGGGACGCTGTTCTTTAAGCCTTTCCGGCTCCTTATAGCGCACAAATGGGCTTTTTTTCAAAAACACTGTCACCCTGAGGGTTGATATAACCTCTGCTGTGCGAACCCTCGTAAAAAAATGTTCTATGTAGAGTTTAAATCTTCGAAGAGGTCGTTAGACAGGTGAAGAAAGAATAAGACTACTTGCTGGGTTCATCAAGTTTTCGGTGTTATAGTGCCATCATCAGGGTCTATTTATTAATTATTTTAATTTTAATGACACTATAACTGGCTTGGTGAATCCAATAATTAATCTTCTTTTTTTAACCTGTCTAATCTAGGAAGATTTAAACTCTACATAGATTATCCGCAGGTCGATCAACAAACATTACAATTACTGTTCTTTTTGTTATATTTAAGGACGAATTGTGGCAAAAACAAACATCAGATTTAATCGCTTTAACAATTAGTTTTATGCATAATTTTTTCAAATAATTATAATGCCATCTATTTATCTGGAATTAATTAGATTGCTAAGAAAATAAGAATTTTTTTCCCTTGTGCCTACATGACCTTCGTAGCGAGCATTCTGATTGCCAATTCTTTAAGGAGAGCGAGCTGTTTTATTGTATTCATTGATATTTTTGTCATCTAATAGGTGTTGAGAGTGGATGTATTTATTAGCGTGAATGCATTGAGTGCAATATTGAGTACCCTATTAACCCTCTTGGTAGATCTATACCATTACCATTGAGTGACTGGTATAAATAAGAAAGAACGTATTTAGGAGTGAAATTGTGAATGGTTTGGATTTAGAGACTAATTGTGATGGGGGCTGAAATGACCAAAATACTGGGCTAGGTGGCCGGACATAGAAGACAGAAGTCTGATCCAGGGGTTGGTGATCCTTAATTTATTGTAAGACATATTGTATTTTATTTTGTCGTTGGACTGCAAGAAGTGTATTTATGCGGGGTTTTTTTTTTTTTTAATAGTATACAATGGATACCAGGGACTGGAGGAGTTCCCTCCTGAGCACTGCAGCTTTACAGCTTATTGTACTACACCGTGGCTCCATTTTTGGGGGAGGGCTCACAACACAAAGTGAACTTGAGCCCCCATTGTACCAGTGTTCTTCCATCGAAGAAATTCATTTTTGAAGGGGGTTGGGACCAGGTTCAGGGTCGCTGAGATCTGGTCCCGCCCCTTCCATTGATGAGTGCCGTGTCAATTTCTTTCAATTGCGGCCACCGGTCCCATTAGGCGTCAGAAAAATTCCAGAGGCGACGGTGGGGATCGAACCCACGACCGCGGAATCAACTAGCCGAGAGTCTGACGCCTTAACCGCTCGCCAACCCCCCTCCCCCCATGAAAACAAAAAAATCTGTGTGTTAATATTAAGCTGACATGGAAAATGAATAACAAGTGTTGTCTGTACCATAGCGATTGTGGAAATTTAAGAATGACGAGGAAATCCGGAGGATCAAAAATTATAACCTTCCATTCTGAAACGTATAATGTCAGTGGACCAAGTATGTCGTTAACCTATTAGTGTTACATATAAGAACTCTGATATGTGTTTTACGCTAATGTTTTACATTTATAATTATTCAAATATCGTGAGATGCGGTCTGGTTTGATGTAGGTATCAGAAAAACATTTTCTTTATCGTTCCAACGTTTCGATATTTTATTGAGATCATCTTCAGAGTTCAAAGTGTTTGTCTTCTGTGTAATTCTGCAATTCTTGGGTGTCGTGTTGAGAGTGCCCAATCACACCAGACCGCATCTCACGATATCTGAATATTTATCGGCTAACGGTCACTAATCTCTACCAAACTTAATTTATATTGACACCTTGTTTCCGAAACCTTTATCAACCTTGTGAAAAAATGACAGTTGATTTCAGTGTTAGTTCACACGTGGGTGATGCAATTGAAGGCCCGTTGTGAAACACAACTCTTTTTGACAGATTCAATTGATGCTTAACGCCTTTTCCGAGATAAGGCGTGCGTCGGGTCTCATTAGTCTCAAAAATCAAACAAGTTTAATTTGTACCTTTCGCTTCGAAACGTTATTAGATTCGATTTAACGATCGGACGTGTTGACGCTTGTGAAACATCGCCTCAGATCGGGTTTTGACAAAGCGGAACGACGGCCAAGAAATTCAATCTACGTTTTCCTCTCTTGGCGGAAATTAGCGCCGAGAAGAATTATTAAGTACGATAACGGCAGAGGGGCGGTGTCTGAAATTACATTATATTTGGGCTTCTATTTACATCAATTACTGCAACATAAAAACTGTTCAGAAACTCCTGTCAAATTGTAATTATAACACATGACTAAAAGAAAACCTTTCAATTCCAAATGTCACTCTACTTTTTGATTATTGATGCGAAACCAACTTTAAAAAAATATGATTATTTGGAAGTCGTGAAATGCGGTGTGGTGTGACGTGGGTTTTAAAAAAGCAAATTCTTCATCGTGCCAACGTTTCGATCTTGATCGAGATCATCATCAGCGCTCAAAGTGTTTGTTTTCCCAGTAGATGTGTCATTCTTGTCTGTTGAGTTGCGAGCGCCTTCAAATAATTATCAAATAACCTTCACTAAACACCATACCTTTATAAAAACACTTTTATACACTAGTTTTGCTATTTCCCCAAACTTTTTAAATTGACCAATCAGGCTGGTTTCGGTACATGCAAACGTTGGAAAACAATATTGAATGGCGCCTATCACCCAGAGTCAATGTTGCGAATTTGAAAAATGGCAAAAAGGAGGGAAAATTCCTATTAACTTTTTTTCATCTCAACTAAAAACCTTAATTAATTCTCGGAAAATAATATTTTGTATTTTATTCCTCATCTGTGTGTATAATATTGTACAACATATAATATTTACGCTGTGTCGAATAAGCTTTATAATTTAATAGTGACTCGTAGCAAATTGGACGGGTGAGTTCAGCTGAAAAATGAGAGAGAATTTCCCTAGGACGATTTAATTTTGTCGTTTTCCAGGTAATGTATTTGAGTTATTATTCTGAGAGTCTTGGAAGGGACTTTTGAGGTTTTATAACACTCTCCGACAATAAAAGAACAGATAATTTTAAGTCAGTACTGAAGATTTTATTCACCGAAAAAAAAATTTTTTAGTAGATTTTTGTATTTGTGCCCAATTTTTGACAAATGTCAACTACTCAATTAAATGTTACACTGTTATAATGTTTTTTAAACATTTCAGTTCACTCTTTCTTCCTGTGATAGAATCCGCCAATTGCCGTCATTAAACGAGAGTCACTTTATCATCAATGTATGTTTTTCTTTGATAGTGATATTGCCTTGCTTTCCCGATCTATTTCGTTAAAAGTCCTTTTGTCTATTTTTTTTTTTTTGTGTCTAAACCGCATAAGAAGGATTATTCTAATCCTAATATGCCGTTGAAGAGACGTTGCAAAAGACCGTGTATTTGAACAGACAGAAAGAGAAAGGATGCTCAATTCGTCCGATTCAAAGAAAGGTATCAATCCTTGACTCCATATATAGCGTAGGAAAGCTACCCGGTATGAAATTTGTGCAATGATTCTTTGAATCTTCGTGACCCCTCAATTGGACGAGTTGGTCTGCTTAGTTGTTTATAAGTGTAAAGTATGCCGGGGTAATATCAACTACTCCATCACCCTACTAGCTATTGAAAAGAAAGAACGTAATTAAGGATGAGTGTGTTTAAATAAAAACAGCATAAAGCGTTGAAATGACTTCTTGTCAATAACCCCAGGAGCTTAACTTCGGCGGTAGATTATCGCGGCTTATGCAGATATTAGCTTATAAAAAGCAATCAGCCAAAATGCTAAAGCTTCTGAGATATTGATAGCTTATTTGCCGAATGGACCAAATCACCATCTGGTAAAATGAAATTTCATTGACTGTATTTATTTTTCATTGCGCTGATATGAAATAATATGATGTTTCAAACAATATTAACAGGGTAGAAAGCTTTATTTTCATACTTAATTCAATTGAAATGGAAAATACGTTTAATTTCGAGTTGAATTGATTGAATTCGTCTCCCTATCGCGGTAAAAGCAGAAATGAATGCCAAAATCCATTTTACTGTAAACAAAATTAATTTCGACCATACGATTATTTGAAATGCTCAGATTTTGTATCGGTACTTCAGTACATAAAAAACTGTAATCATTTATGCCGTGTATTACGATAAGAAAAACAATAAAACTTCAAATTCAACAGTGACATATACACCCTAAAAGACGGTCTAGGAATGGGGAACCCAACATCGGCCATTCTCGCAGAAGTATTTCTCCAAAACCACGAAAAAACCACTTCCCAGAAATAATGGCGAAAAAACGGAATACTCCATTTATTTAAATACGTCGATGACATATTAGCCATAACAAACAACTCTTCCGGAGAAAACACACTCATAGATCTCAACACAATACAGAAAAACATTACGTTCACTATAGAAACCGAAAAACAACAACTTCTTAGACTTAACACTCACCACAACTAATAACAAAATCGATTACAAAATATACAGAAAGCCCAATGCAACAGACAACGTGATGAACGCACAGCCTAAGCACCAACACCAACACAAACTTTAAGCCCTGCGACACATAATACACAGACTACAATCAGTCCCCTCAACAGCAAAAACTGTAGTTAAAGAATTACAAACAATAACAAACATCGCAATAAAAAACTAATACAAAACAATCACCATACAGAAAATTCTAAAAAACAAAACCAGGAAACACAAATCAACAACAAATGGACAACATTCACATACACAGGGAAAGAAACGTACAAACTAACAAATCTGTTCAACAAACTTGGACTGAAAACAGCACTTGGGCCAATAATAACACAGGTAAACTGCTAAAAAGAAACAGACGCAACTAATTCGCTAGACAGCAACGGTGTTTGTAACATCACATGTCAATGCGGATACACTTACATCAACCAGACAGGAAGGAAACTAAGAGATCGATACAAAGAACATCTAAGATCCTTCAGAGACAATGACGGAAAATTAAATTAAGCCACACACGTTAAATAAACTACAACCCTGAACCAAACACAATAGAAACAAGCATGACATTAATACAGAACGCACAAAAATGACGAAAACTAAACATACTAGATTACCTCGAGATATAGAAACAAATAACACTTAAAAACGGAAAACTAATAAACGCACAAACAAACTCACAAACACACACCACTAAAAACACTTCATAACGAAAAAATGAAAACGTTTAGAAGAACAAAACATAGCAACCAACACCCAGGAATAAACAAAAAAAAAACCAACGACGCACAAATAATAACTGGCAATGAAGTAACCCCCACCATGGCCTACAACGGAAACGGAGGTCACGCCTCCTATCACAACGCCCCCAGCGACAAGGGACGCAATACTCTACTCAGACTAAATGACAGACAGTTTTTCACTGAAAATGGCGTAATGCTGGAAAGATTTTGAATAACTCAAACAAAAACTCCCGCGAGTGAAGACAGACCCAGCAGTGCCCGTGTGCCGGTTCAACATGAAAAACAATAAAAGCACGACACTTTCTCGTGATTAATGGCGGAACCTCCATCAAACCTCTCTTAGTTTAGTCATACAATAGGTGAATCATAGTTCAATGGTATTAAATAAATAAAAAAGAATGCAAAGGTAAGTGAGCGTATGAATGGATTTAAGAACAGATTATGTTGGCGCTGGCACGATCCAACTTTTGTAACCTCTCAAGCCCAACTTCGGTGGCTGGAGGGATAAGACTGAGGTCTAATGATGGGCTACGACGATTAAGTTATTTCGCTAGCATTCTAATTCATTCCAGAGAAATAGATGACATTACAATTACGTGAAGTACAAAAAGACACCCCCCCCCCGTTTTAATACAACACTTTGTCATATATTATTGATATGTTAATTAGTAAGAATGTATTTAAAAGTGGGTTAAAAGTGAATCGGTTTGGTTTTGGCTGCCGATGATTACTGATTATGGTCCCGAAATGACCTATCTGTTGGCACCCTTGGACGACAACCTCGGCGCCTCGACAATAAGACAGAACTGCCAGCACCCGAGGTGGGCGACTGACGAGGCCTGACGGTAATTAAATGTAAATTACCAAATCCAGAAATGTCGATGGACTCCTGTAGTGATAAGCCCTACTCTGTACACGCATTTGTAGATATGATGGTAAATTTTAACATTTTGCCGGTTCTATCGATTGAAAAAATATTAAAGACATAAAGGGTTTTTGTAATATGTGGAGAATACAGTTTGTGTATTTAATTCTGTAGATAAAATGTTTCTACATTTTACATCCTAATTTGAATTTCAACATTTCAACGAGAGATAACGATTATTCTTTTCTTTACCTGTAATAACATTGTACTAAAATTTATGCAATTTGGTGAAAGGACAACAATAAATAAAGATCCCAGCTTTGTAAATGGGTAAAACGCCTGGCAGGCCAAATCAGCAAGCATAGACAAATCAAAATAATCGTAAATAAGCAAACCTCAAATAAATGTGTGGTGTTTATTATGTGGAGGTCATGAGATGCGGTTTGGTGTGACGTAGGTTTTAGAAAAACTTTTCTTTATCGTGCCAACGTTTCGATCATTATTGAGATCATCTTCAGGGCTCAAAGTGTTTTCTGTGTAGGTGGCATTCCTGAATGTCGTGTTGGCACTCTCAATCGTGTCCCTCAACTCTGAAACAGTATGTATCTAAATGGCCAGGAAAGGGTCCAGCGCTTACCAGAACCAAACGTTGGGACCGAATAGAGTTTGCAAGGGAAGACTTTCGGCGGCAACATTATTAATGCTTGTTTCTTATTCTACTTTTTAAACATTATTTCTTTCAGACGAATCCAAATTTTCTGTCTATCCACAATCACCACCCAAAAAATGAGAAAGTAGTGTAAACTCTGACACCACCACGTGATTATTAGCCAAAATTGATCTGTTGTTTGTATGAGTAATTTTTTTTTGTTAAAGTTCGTTTTCGAAATAAATGTGGAGGCCATCTTGCTGCTACGAAAAGCATACCCACTCAGGTATCTTCCATCGTTCATTAGTCAGAAATGGTTCATCCTTTCAAAATTTTCCTCTCAGTAAAAGTGGCATAAAATAAACAATAAAAATGGTATGATATGGTAAAAAAGATACTTGGAAGCGGGGTTTGCGGTCCCCAAACACTGCAGCCTTCTGAGTTATGGTACCTTGCTTAACTCAGTGCAATAGACTCGATCCTTCTCCTTAGAAGTATCAGGTCAATGACTGTCGCCGTTGCAATTTGATTCCCTAAGTTTTTTCCGATCGTTAGGTTAAATCTCTATTGAGCTGTTGCTTCGCATTCGAATATGATATGAGTGGTTGTTTCCTCCTTTCATTACATAATCTGCAAATGGGAGCATCGTTGTATATACTCATGTTGTGTAGATGATTGCTCAGGTGCGAGTGACCGGTTAGTAGTCCTACTACGTCTCTGAGTCTGACCCTCTCCAATGGCAGCAATGCTTTTGCCAGTCTTGGTAAGGGTTGTTTCACCAAAAATTCACTATGTTTAACACTGCTAGAATTTATCCACTTCTCGTTTTGTTTTGTCTGGATACATTCTGCGATGGAAGATTCTTTATCTGTTTTTGTTATCCCAAGAATAGGTTCGGGAATATGTATGGACTTGTCGATCCTCCTCTGGCCAGTCTGTCTGCTTTCTCGTTATCCAAAATTTTTTTGTTCTCTGGTAGCTAAGAGATCATCAGGTTGTTTAGTTTCCCCGGGTTTCCGATATTTTGGATGCATTCACTGACTAATTTTGATGTGATTCTTTTACATGCTAATGTTTGGTATCATTTATTAGCTGCTTGGTATCTGATCTTATGAGGATTTCTTTTGTCAGTGTAACCTCTTTTAATATTTTCCAGGGCACAAGCATTGATGGCATGTATTTCTGGTCGAAAGACCGATGTGTACTTCCCAAATGAGTTTGACTGCTCTTTCTTTAGGCTTGTACAAAAAACGCCTGATCTCGTTCCTTCGTTTTGTTTTGGACCCATCTGTATACCATACCTGATGCTCTCCTGTTTTCTTCTTCTCCTTTATAGAGCGTTGAGATTTTATAGGAAGTTGTGAAAAATGTTTCCGGGATCTCAAATAAGCTCTACGATCGGATTGTACGATGAAAATTTGGGAATTTTATTTAGAATCTCATTGTTGTGTCATTTCACAGCTAGATGAGAAAGTTATAGTTAATCTGTTACCACCACACGATTCCTTGCCGAAATTAACTTTGGGTTTGTAAAAGGCCATTTTTTGTTGGACAAAGTTAATAGTCATCAAATTAAATTGGCGAAATAATTTTTTTTTCTATTGGTCAGATTTTAAGGTTGCCTAATCAATTGTTTGGACATTTTTATTTCATTCAAAGTACTCTTAAGTTCAGTTTTTGAGATTGCATTTAAAATTGTTTAATTTTGTGCTCCTTATGTCATCCGATTATGTTTTTACACAACATCTGTTGCTTTGTAATTTTATTAATAATTTTTGGAGAGAATTGTTTTTATCGAATCAAAAATATCCTGGAACATGTTGAAATCATGGACATTATGGATTAAATTATACTTTTAGAATAAAACTGTACTTGTTGAAAAAATTGTGTTTTCCTGTCTCAGTATGTATATACAAAAGAAGCCTACAGAGGAACAGTATTTTTCATTTTATTGTTGGGCCATTCGCAAGTCGGTGCTCGGTGTGCAGGTCGAGTGTAAAAACAGCCACGTGCTCTGTCGACGATTTGCTCTAAATGAAACACAACATGCACTTGTTAAGGCAGGATATACCTAAATTATAGTCTCCGTCAGCAAGGGCGTCAGGTTAATGAGGCCCCTCGTCGAGTGGTTTGTTCAGCCAAAAGTGCAATTCGAGGGGGCAGACGTTCACTATCGGCGGATAACAGCGGCCCTTGCTAGTTTACCTAAGGTTAAGGATTTTTCGGCTTGAAAGTGGGGGCCCACGTTGAGAGTGGGGCACCTTCCTTCCTCTCGCTCGCTATTCACTCGCGTGCTATTCTCGCCCATACACCATACGATACGAGGATATTGCCGCTGGGCATGCCCGCATCAATCGCAGAAAGACCGTAAGTGACTTCTTCAAAAACAGGCACCCCCACGACCGTACCCTAGCACAGGTCTTTTTCACGAAATGGCCACCCTCACATCCCTCAATTACCACACTTAAAAATTTCTATCGACCATTGCCGAGGATTTGTATATCTAATTAAAAGTCTTAAACATCAAATTCATTTTTAAACTTAAAAAAATGTGTTTGCTGTTTTATTAGTTTATCAGTTATTAACAGCTCACAAACTATATTCTTAAATAATTTTCCATTGAAAGTATGTCATAAAATTATATATTTATATGTTATATGTTAATTCAAGGCAAAATAATTATCTATCTTGATTTCACCTGTTAAATAAGAAAAGGTTTCATAAACTTTGATTAATTCATATTTTGTTTTCGCTTGTGTTTTCATTAAAATAATTTAGGCATTTGGCTGCATTTTTCACAACGTTGGAGGTCATATTTCAAATAATGATTTTCTCCTATCGTGTAGCCTATCGTGAAGATTATACTTTATTATAGATTAGCGTGATATGAGAAAGAACTTCTTGTGTGATAGATAAAGAAAAACTGTTTTGTAGGTTGTTCGAAAACATGTAAACAATCTGAAACATACATACTTTACAAGAAAGTCCACAATCTTACATTGTACTAAAGTATTTTTTTGATTTTATGTAATCCTAACATATGAACTTCTTCGGCACAACTGGCAGGCGAAATATGAAGCGGCAATGGTTTAATTGTACGTTACGTGATTTTTTTATAATGATAAGTTACCAAACGTTCAGATAATTTATCATTTTGCTTAACAGCATAAATTCAAGGACTGATATTTGGCCAATATAAGCAACCCAGTGACACATACGACTCGGACAATGTCGTCTACACGCTTGTGGGGAGGCTGTTTGTTTTGCCTTGATGCATTATTGAATGAATTATCTTAGAAATATGTCCCTGTCCGTAAAACGTGTACCAGCGAATTTCTGTCTGGCCGGGCCATTGAACGATGTAGACCTTCAGGTGCTCTTCGAAAGAAACCAAAATTGAACCGACCACCACCACGGACATCCACGAATCTCTGGCCATATTGAGTTTGACCTCCGTTATTTTACAGTTAACTGTGGTTTAACATTTTTTTAATGTGTAATGATGAATAGGAAACATATTCTCGTTATCAACCGTTTAAACTCCACGTCGGAAATCAATTCGCAAGTTTCATCCTGAGGGAAACTTTAGGCACACTCAATTGCAATTAGAGGGGCACATTGGTGAATTATGAGGTAATAGCACGGCTAACTACCACTAGGGATAACCAGGATCTCTTTTGCGCGTGCGCATAATTGGCGTTCATTAGCTGCATCGTGTCAGCCAAATGATGCACTTGTGGATTATCTCACACAGCCTTAACCTGAAAACCGTCGAGAAAAAACTATCTATTCGTCTTCGATAACGTTGTAAATTAAGACTTTGAATTGAACCGTTTTCTGTTGTGAAAATAGAACCATATGACATGTTGTAAGGGATATAGTAAACAAATCTAGAAATTAATACTTTTCTTTTTCAAAAACACTTAATTTTATCAAGTTTGTGTAAACCTATGTGGGATTTTGTTTTCTTTACAAATCAATTATTGAGTGATTTCATAATTACAAATTTAAAACACACAAACAATTCAACGTATCTGATTGTTTACTCGGTTTATTGTCGCTTTTTTATTTTTTTAGTTCGATTTTTACGTTGAATTTTTCGTTTCTTGTTAATTTTGTTTAGGTTTAGGTTCTAAATTTGCGTTTTGGTGTTTTATGTCTGTGCTTGGTGTAAATATTTGGTATATTTGTGTAGAGATTAGTGACCGTTAACGAATCATTATTCAGATATCGTGAGATGCGGTCTGGTGTGATGTAGGTATCAGAAAAACATTTTCTTTATCGTGCCAACGTTTCGATCTTTTATTGAGATCATCTTCTTGGCCTGGGATTTACAAACATAGTTTACATTTAGAAAATACATATAGAATTTGGAAAACTGAATTTATACAATGCAAAAATTATATTTTATATTCTATCAAAGTATTTCTACTCACGCAAAGAGTTTGTCTTCTGTGTAATTGTGCCATGTCGTGTCGTGTCCCAGTGAGATATTTTTTTTCTATTTTGTCGTTAAATATGTTTATCAACTCGTTTTTATGTGTTTTGTTTCATTTCCCTTTCCTTTCCCGCCGTTTTATTGAGTTCAAGTTGGGAAATAAAATCTACCTAGGAGAAAACGTTTAACTCCTAGATTAACCCCATTCCTGTATAATTTTTTACTCCGTCACCACTTTTTCCCATTTAGAAAAAATTCCATATTTGTTTTGATTTGTATAAAAAAAAGAATGTACCGCAAGAAAGTGTATTAAAAGAAGAAATCCTTAAGAAATTGGCCTAATTCTACTCAGGAAATTTTTCCCTCGAGGTTGCAAGTTTAGTTGTTTTACGAATTTTAAAATTACCCGTTTTTTAATGGACTTAATTCTCCAATTTGTTACCATTGAAAAGAGGCTTTCGTAAAGAAAATTTCACGTATTTTCCACTGTCTTTTTCGATTGTCCCCAAAAATAAATAATTTTAAATTCTTCCAGTAGATTTAAGATCAAAACCGGAATAAAATGTCGATTTCCACTGAAGAGGTTGAGAATCAAACCATGGCTAAAACCTTTTTGTTTAAAAAGCACCAGATAAACTTTGTGGGTCGAATAATGAATCACGCAGTATAAAGCGAACGTAATAACTCAAATCTTTATCAATAGATCTGAAATTTAAATTTAAAGATACTCATTAGTTGATAACGTAACAGCAAAAATTTATATGCAAATCTATTCAGTGTTTCTAAATAATTTATATGCTTCTCCAATCGTTTAATATTACTTTTCCATTCCTACTAATATATCATTTGTTTGATTAATTATTTTATAATTTTTGCTCTACTTATCGGATTTTATTAAGAAAATACCAATCGTTCACAATTTTCTGTTGACGGGAAAATATTAATAACGTTGTCTAGATAGGTAATCTTTATTTATTTTGTTGTAGGATAAAGTTAGAACTGAAATAAGATACCTGCTTCACGTCAAAACAAATTTCTCTTTTAATATCACTTGACGGATTAAGTTTCTTACGTTCAATCCATCAAAGTGGGTCAATAATATTTTATATATACCCGTCCGTTTCCTATAAACAAAAAAGTAGTTTCATAATCAGATACCTAAAAAGGTTTTATTTATTTTTTTTTAACTTAACTTTAAATTTATTTGATGTTTAGCTATAAATTCTCTTGTTTAAATAGAATGGGACAGAATCAGAATTTATTTCCTTCAGTCAAAAATTGATGTGCGATCAATAAACCATAATGTCATAGCAAACAACGTGTGCTATGACACAAAATAAGGACAATATAAGACTAAGTTTGATTTATTTTGACTTTCCTCAAAATTAAATATATAAATTTATTAAATTTATAACAATGAAAGATTTAATGTGAACATTAGAACAAGAGTAGAAATAAAAATAGTAAAAATAATGTAAAAGTGTCGTCATATTGTGTAATCTGTTCATTGAGTTTGTACATATCCCTGTTTCGACCAACTTACAAGAGGTTCAGCGGTTTTATTAAGTCGCCGGCTTACTTAAATCTCCATAGTACAAAGGGCTGAATGTCTCCTGAAAAGTTGATTGTAGGTTTCACTTCCATCACATTCTTACATGCTAACACACCCAATAAGACATATAAAACAATGAAAATCAATATTTGATTTATTTGTGTAGAGATTAGTGACCGTTAATGGATAATTATTCAGATATCGTGAGATGCGGTCTGGTGAGAAGTAGGCATCAGAAAACATATTCTTTATCGTGCCAACGTTTCGATCTTTTATTGAGATCATCTTCAGGGCCTGGGATTTACAAACATAGTTTACATTTAGAAAATACATATGGAATTTGGAAAAGTGTCTTTTCAAAGACGGTCACTTTTCCAAATTCTATATGTATTTTCTAAATGTAAACTATGTTTGTAAATCCCAGGCCCTGAAGGTGATCTCAATAAAAGATCGAAACATTGGCACGACAAAGAAAATGTTTTTCTGATACCTACATCACACCAGACCGAATCTCACGATATCTGAATAATTATTTGATTTATTTCTTCTATTGCCAAAATTTAAATTTTTAAACAAGAACTCATTTGTGAAAAAATAAACAAACAAATATACAAACATTTTATCTGTTACAAATTTCATATTTTAACTTAATTTGAGTGCAAGGTAAAAAATACTTAGTTGTATTATTTTTATTTTATATTTTTTTAAAGGCTTAAATTCAACGTTTCCACTCACCTTTTCAATCCTACCCAGTCAGAAAACGATTTGTTTATTCAGCTGATTGAAGCGTAAAATATTTCCGAACCTTGGAAAAAAATTGAATATTATAAATTTTAAAAAAAGTTATAATTTATTAATTGTAATAAAGTACACACATAACAACAATCTGTAATGAAGCTTACGTTATGGAAAAAAACGATTACCCGTTTAATCATTTTTAATAAGGGTTAATTAATTTAAACAAAATAACGATCATAACAAAATTTTATTGTTGTGATAAAAAAAGTCAATAGCACGAGCGGGATTCGAACGTACGATCTTCGGCAGGATACGCCGCTGCCCTACCACTTGATCTATCGTGACTTCGAACCACCTCGGACATCAACTTCCCATCTCAACCACCTGTTTTGAATTTTCCCTCCTTTTTGTCTTTTTTATCCCATCTAAAAACCTAAGTTCATTGTAATACGTTCGTTAGTCAAGCGGACCACGAAATTTATTGTTAGCTTTGAGTAATGTTAGTTAAATTTAAGTTTAAGTTTCAAGTATATTAAGTACTATTTTAATTGAATCACTGATTGCAAAAGGGATATGTCCGATAAACTCAATTTAACAGAAGAGGCAAAAAACTGTTTTAATGAGCTCTCATGTTCTAAAATTTTGAATAAATTACAGGACATTAATTAGGCTATTCCACAAATGTATTTTGATATTTTCACCAAATTCATCAACCCTTGTGTGAACCGGTTTTGTAGTGTGGACATTTCTCTATTCTGCTTTCAATACTTTTTTTAATTGGAGAATGGATCGTTTTTTGCAAGAAATAAAATTACCGCCTTGAAAATATTTAATACAATTAAAAATACATGGTAAAAATAAGTTTCAAACACAATTAAACTAAAAACATGAGACCAAAAAGGACAGTATAATTAACTCGATAGTTTGCTTCAAAGAGCTGTAGGGCAAGCGTGAAAAAACTTCAAAAAGTGTGAACTGCCGTTTGTGGGATGTACTGCTTAAGGCTCAAATCATTCATATTTGCAGCATTGACGTAATCTTTAACCTGTACAACTCTGCAGTTCGTAGCGCAATATTAGGAGTTTTTCCATTCCTCAGCTGGAAATGGTAGGCCATCATCAATGAACCCAGTGGTTTTAATAGTGGCGCTTGGGAACACATCTCAATATTATGGCATGATGAAATCATGAATTCCTATTTATGCTTTGCAAGTAGTCTTCGTGTTTCCAAGGAGGTAGTCTGTTTAAGGATTCCTTTTTTTCGCACAAGACAGAAATATTGTAATATGATCTAAAATATATCACATACATAAATGTGTTTGCCCACTAGAACGTAACATATCGTGTCAGGGGGGGGGGGAAGCAACGGATGAACCGCGTTCAATACCCTTATGGAAAAATGTTTCGTAGCCGTCCTGCTTTCGCTGTCGTACATTTCTTCGTTATCGGGTGAGGGGTGATTTTGGTTAAATAAAGTATGGCTATTAGAAAATTATCAATAAGAGGATTGTCCATGATTGCCATTATTTTGGACGAGGAAGAAGAAAACCTAAAGAATACTAGACACTACTGGATTCACGAATCTCTAAGAAATTCTATTAGTTGTTCCTCCTCCATTTTTATTACGACACAAACACAGATCTGCTCGTCAAATGCAAAAAACTTGAGCGGAACGGGACACCAACGCAGTAGAACGGATGCGCACAATGGTCATATGTCATACACGGAGCGGGCCGACACCTGCAAAATATTCTCGGCAGCCGATTTTTGACTGAACGTGCACGGCACGGTACGGTGTTGGCCGGTGACGGAACGGTGTAGCGGGCATTTTCTAATACTAAATGATTACGGTCCTAATGTGATACGTTCCAGTGGGAAAAGACCTTTTTTTCAATGCTGACTGGCTGCAACAGGCTTTCGCCCCGTCGTCGATCTCAGAACTCCGATTCACCGGTATGAAAATTGATAGTATTATCTATTTGTTAAATTTGGTGGTGGTTGGCTCCCCCGCCCGGGAAGTCATGGTAGGCGAAAACGCGGTACCAGCCAGTTATATATAGTACGGCATATCGGTTTCTCCGTGAATAAAGAATCAGATATTTTTGAAGGGCAGTAACTCATAAGTAGAGACCGGATTTGTATGCGATTGCATATTTTGTTTGCCACCACATATATCCGAGAAATTTATCTATCCGAATCTAGTATATAGAAAGCCGTACGTTACATTTTATCGGGAATTCCCTAGTTTCGTGGTCCGCTTGACCAATTAATGTCTTACAATTAATTAAATTTTTTAGTTGAGATAAAAAAAGTCAACGGCACGAGCGGGCTGGACGTTCATGTCACGCTACCGTTTTGGCCGGAGACGGACCGGCGTAATGGGCATTTTCTAATACTAAATGATGCAAAGAATATTTGTTTTTTTGTGTCGGTACCGTTACAGTCCTAATGGGCAAAGACCCCTCTCTCAGAAAAAAAGATGACAGGCTTTTCTTAAATTAAACAAATTGCCAATTTACGAAACACCTTTTATCTAAATTATTTCTTAAATTCAGATGTAAATCAAAAGTGTATAATTAAAATATATTACCTTGGGTAAACGCCCTGTGTAATTTAAATTAAATTTGTGATGTAATGTATGTGACATAATAATGAGTTACAGCCATCCGATGAACCTTATTGTAACATTATTACGACAACGTAGCGGTCAATGGTGCCTCTGTTTTAATTTTTTTTAAATGATATTTTTATTATTAAATACAAATACATAAATTATTGTTTGAAAAGCTTACAAATTATTATACGATAAAACCAATACTAATGAAAACCTTTCGGGTCGAAACGTATAAGTCAGATAGCCTGAGCGTTCTTGTCATATATTCTATTCATATGCACGTTTTAACTAAGGGTAACTTTCCAACATTTTTATTTTTTAGTTTTACAATAGAAAAATAGCAAGGTCAAAGTCAATAAAATTGTCCAGCATATTTTAGTTTACATCTTTGTTGCTAATTTATTTACGGATTCCCGTTTTGTGTCATTATGGTTATCATAAAGTTTCCTATGGATTGGTGAAGTCTTTTCAAAGGATTTTAAAAGTAAAATTATTTAAAAAAAAAAATCAGTTTTCCCAAAAATATATTCGGGTATATATTAGGAATGGGGAAAATAGATATGAACTTGGTTTCTGGTTATCATACCAGGTTATCATGTGTTTAAATTAAGGAAGAAACAAAATTTTTTATAATTTACAAGTTCTTTTTACAATTTTTTTTTAAGTTTGGTCTTTTCAACTTTCGTAGTCTTTCCTTGTAAAAGTGCATGAAAATTATAATTGGCATTGTCAACTCGACGCACAAGAATGACACAACTACGCAGAAAAGAAATACTTTGAGCCCTGAAGATGATCTCAATAAAGATCGAAACGTTAAAAAAATATTTTTCTAAAATCCACTTCACACCAGAGCGCATCTCACGATCTCCAAATAATCAAAAATTATAATTTGTTTTGCATTTCGTAATGACCTGCATGATGGGAAAAATACATTTTTACATGAAACACAATGTATTTCAATTCCATACGTGGAATTTTGCAAAATAAAATTTAAAATATGAATCAATGTAAATATTAACACGTAGGCATCTTTTTTTTAAATTTGGTCGTTCCCAGTTTCGTGGCCTTTTCTTGTAAAAGTGCATAGAAATGATAATTGGCTCTGTCAACGCGATGAGCAAGAATGACACAACTACGCAGAAAACAAATACTTTCAGTCCTGAAGATGATCTCAATAAAAATCGAAAAGTTGTCGCGTTAAAAAATATATTTTTCTAAAATCTACGTCACACCAGAGCGCATCTCACGATCTCCAAATACTCAAAAATGATAATTTTTTGCATTTTGTAATAACCGCCATGATTGTAAACAAATATATTTTTACATAATACAATGTATTTTGTATAATAAAATTTAAAATACGGAATCATTGTAAATATTAAGACAGCCTTTTACTAAACTTTGTTGAATTATGTGGTAAAGATGAGCTGATGAAAAAGCTTATGTTTGAACGAAATAATCCTATTATCCTCGTTTTGTTGCACTTTTTTATGATGTTTGTCATGAGCTGGTTTATACGTTCTAGACATCCTAACAGGGCGAGATTTAGTGCGATGCAAATTCTCCAACTGATAAGGATGTGGTTAATTATTTCTTATTTTGGTTTGTTCTTCGTCCACGAGACAATGACGTGACATAATTCTAACGGTTTTTTTAAACATTTTTATCGGCATATCTGTTTTCATTTTATAAATAGTCGGGCCCTCGACTTACGGCGAACGTGATATAATTGGTTGCCCGTGTTAAAAGGGAAGGTAAACCGCTGGGCCGGCCTCCTCGTGCCACTCGATCAAATTAACGGAAACAGTTTCGTTCCCCCTCATGTTAACAGGTAGCAAACTGGCGGACTATTTTCATAATAACTGCAGCCGATCCAGCAAGGACTGGTTAAAAATCCATTATTTCAGTGATGCCTTTTAATATTTCTCCCTACCAACGAGGAATGTGGTTAACATGCATAGCAGGAATAGCAAAAAAATACGATAAAATTCTTGAGGGGAATACCCTGCATTCTTGTCACCGTCTAAGCAATTTCTAACATATTACCATAGTTTAATTTGTTTAAGGTCGGTCAAGTGTAATAAAATTTTCTGATTTTGTCACTTATTTTAAGGAAGTTTAGAAATAAATCAAAATGAATGTAAATATGGATATTTTTGAGCCAAATATTCGCTGGGTTTCTTAAAAATTGTAGATTTTATGTAATTCAAATGAGTTTTTAAACCGAAGATGACATTAAGCTCGAAACAAAACATTAAATTATTGTTATTTATGTAGAGATTAGTGACCGTCAATCGATATTTATTCAGATATCGTGAGATGCGGTCTAGTGTAGCCGCCCTGAAGATGATCTCAATAAAAGATCGAAACGTTAGCACTATAAAGAAAATGTTTTTCTGAAACTTACATCACACCAGGCCGCATCTCACGATATCTGAATAATTGTTGTTATTTTTTCGTAGAGGATAAAGAAGAGGAAAATAGATTAGGTTTTCAAAACAATACATTGCACAACTTGTCCACTGTTTTCAAAGAGCCTTCTTCAGGAGGTACATACTTTGCTATTCCTCTATCCCCACAAGTTTTTAGACGTGCACATTCTTTTGGGCGCGTAATGTAAAAATGAATCAGGAAATCTCAGCCACATGGAATTCTTGCTGTATAATTTTTACAAAATTACAATCTGTAATTATTATTTACAATATGTAATTTGCAGATACATGAACTTATATGCAATTATTTACATTGAGGGGAGCAAATAATCAATGTCATCCTTTATAAATTCACTAATTTAGTGGTCCGCTTGACCATATGGTACATTACAATTAATTAAGGTTTTTGGTTGAGATGAAAAAATGTCAATGACACGAGCGGGATTCGAACCCTGCACTACCACTTGAACACTCGTGACCTCGATCCACTCAGACATCAACTTCCTATCTCAACCTTAGCTTATGAGTTTCCCCCCCCCCCCTTTTTGCCATTAGCTTTTTTGCCATTTTTCAAATGTCGTGCCATCGGATTTCATTCTCGACGAAAAACGAAATGGCAACGGTCAGCTTTGTGGAGTGTACTTCATTTAATTCATTAAATTCACTAATCTGGTGGTCCGCTTGACGTCATTTGTCGTCGCGAATCAAATCCGATTACACGACATTTAAAAAATGGCAAAAAAGTGGTAGAGCAGCGGCGTATCTAGCCGAAGATTATTTTATCTCAACCAAAAGTCTTAATTAATTGTAAGTTTTCATCTCTCTTCACTTCGTTTATGTTGTTTTCCTGTTTACTTAGAAACGAGGGCGCGGGGCCATTTCTTCTCGAGGCGCCTTATAGGTGGGAGAGATTTTTTGTAGAACTTGGTAAATTTTTGAGGAATAAATTTTTGTTTATTTAGGAAATTAAGGTCGTTGTGGAAGGTAGCATTTGAGACGTAATAAGGATCATTTACAATGGATCTGAGGACTTTAGATTGAAAGGATTGAAACGTTGGATATTGGAAGTTTTGGCGGTTTCCCACAGTTCTATTCCGTATGCCCAAATCGGTTGTAGTAGTGCTTTATAAATTGTAAGTTTGTTTTTCGTCGTCCTATAAGTCTGTGAAGTAGATCATACCGTCTAGGTTTTGTCGTGTAAGTCGTGTGTGTTGATTCACGTCAGTCGTGTGTCTAGGTAGAACCCAAGGTGGCGAACGTAAACGGATTTGGGGATAGGAACGTTGTTGTACTATATCGTGAGAGGAGGATTGTTGTAATGTAATGCATCGGCGAAGGATGCAAATAGGGTGGTACGTTTAGTAGGAATATCTGCAGTATAAAGGATGTATAGGATCGGTCCGAGCACACTGCCCTGCGGTACTCCCCCGGTCAGAGAGCACTATTCGGAGTAATCTGATCCTAGTTAATCTTTTTTAAATTAAAATTTAAACAGTTCATTCCTGGCCAATTTTTTAATGAAAACGTAACAAAAATTGTATACAAGAATTCCGACGAAACAAATATAACCTCTACTTTTACGTTTGCCAGTGGTAGATCATATAACCCTTTCTTTCATATCTATTTATTTATTTTTAAAATTTCCAATTTTCATCCATAATAGACAATTAATGTATATTTTTTTATTCCAGTTTAGTTGTCAGATAAACGTATGAAAATAATTCGTTCTCTCGCCGTCCTCATAACTCGTTCGGACTCGGAACAGTGAATTCTTTAAAATCTAAAGTATGATCAAACCGGTCAGCCAATTCAAGCAATTTTTGGTCCACGTCCATTACGCCTTCTTGAACATCCGGCCGGTTAACGATTTGCATCCCACCCATTTTAGGGCAAGACGAATTTCACATTTTTTGATATTCGTTAACAGAGCATCTGTAGTTTTAATTATTTTAACTTTAAACCTGCACCTGGTGTTTTAATATTTATATATATTTTAAGCTTACTTATTATTAAACAATATTTGTCGTAGGTTTTATGATGTTCAAAACGAGCTTTTTTCTCACTGGGTTGTTTTTATTGAGTATAGTTGTCACTCTCGGCTGCTATTTGAATTACTTCCAGTTTAATGTCCAGAAAGGTCTAAATATGACAGCTGAGCCACAAAATGCTTCAAGTTTAAGTTCAATAAATCACCTGCATAGGTTGAAATAAATATTTTTAAAAAACCCTTTTGCAATGGTGTTCAGTTTGTCGATTCGGTCATGAAATCGTGCGTATTCACGTGCGACGTGAATAATAAACGCGCTCAGTCGCAGGGCCGAGTAGCGAAACGCCGTTTGGCGTGTCTGCCCGTTTCAGATTCTGCGATAGAGAAGAAAGGAAATTATTTCACTGACGCGTTCCAAAATTGCCGTCCAATAAATAATTCTTGATTTACAGTCTTTTACGTGTAATAAGAGGGATTACGGTTTCCAGAGTGAATTATGGCGGCACCATCCGGCGCCCGTAGCGTCGGTGACGACGTCCGTTCAGGGGTTAAATTATCGCGTGACCTTCATTTAAATCCTGTTAATATTATTTATACAATAATTTTAACGTTTTTTTTCACAAATTTACAACAAATTCCACAACACTTCTATCTGTTTTTGTTTTAAATAGTCCTTTGTTAAACGTAGGAATTGAAACTAGGCTTGGAGTAAATTATGACCGGTGACGCTTTAGCCGATATCAGTCAATTATTGTCAAAAGCATAACCGTAAGCCTGAGGCCGATTTTACATAAATGAATATGGTATATTCTACAGTGAACGATCCGTTTCACCAAAAGCCTTTTGACGTGTCCGCGAAAACGCGATAAAATATTTGGAAAACGGCGATAAACCCGCTTTCCGAACTACTTCCTTTCAGTTTCTCGATAAGATTAGAACAGAACTAATTATTTCTTTTTCAATTGTAGAACAATTCAATTCAAAAACCTAACGACAAAGAGAAAAAATTGTCATTGATTAAAAAACAATTTTATACTGTACAATATATTTATTGTTGGAATATAATTCGATTTATTGATTTTTTTAGAGAGGTTCTATTCTATTTCTAAAATTTTAGACTTTGATTATACTTCTCTGGTTTTCGTCGTCCGCTTGACCAACTAATATTTTTCAATTAATTAAAATTTTTAGTTGAGATAATAAAAGTTAGTGTCACGAACGGGATTCGAACCCAAGACTATATACTCTGCTGCTCTTTGAGCTATCGTGACCTCGATCCACTCGGGCGCTAACTTCCCATTTCAACCCAAAGTTAAATGAAGTATATCTTCAATAAAGCTAATGGCAAAAGGGAGGGAAAATTTAAAAGTTGGGGTTGAGATGGGAAGTTAGTGTCCGACTGGATCGAAGTCACGATAGCTCAAGTGGTAGAGCAGCGGCGTATCTAGTCAAAGATCGTAAGTTCGAATCCCGCTCGTGCCGTTAACTTTTTATCTCAACTAAAACTCCTAATTAATTTTAATTTCTAGCATTGTATAAATTCATTTTGTTTTCACATCCTACATGTATTTTTAAAATTTAAACGTAGTTTATAAATCCAGGCACCGAAGATGATCTCGATAATGATCGAAACGTTGGCAGGATAAAGAAAATGTTTTCCTAAACTGCTATTTTAATCACCCAGACAATAATAATAAAATACTCACTAACTCACTGTCACTAAACTAGACAAAATAATTATAATACCATATCAATTATAATAAAAAAAAATTTTTGTCAATATTTCATGGTAGTGAAATATAAGCAATTGACGATTTCGGAAAAACTATCGGGACCGAAGGCACGATAGCTCAAGTGGTTGAGTAGCGGCGTATCTAGTCAAAGATCTTGGGTTCGAATCCCTCTCGTGCCAATGACTTTTTTATCTCAATTAAAACCCTTAGTAAATTGAATGATTTTAATATACTATCAAGTTCAACGTGGTGTTGAACCTGATATTTGGGTGTTTCTTGTCAATTTGGTTTTCCTATTTTCGCACTGGTATCACTGGAGATGGCGAGAATCCCGCACAAACACACTTGACTGGCCAAAATAACGGGGACATCCGGCAGTAATAGAATATTTATAATAAAAACAGTCCAACTATCTGTTTCAAAACGAAATAATTGAAACATTATACAGGTAACGGTCAACTGAAAGAAACAAAAACGAGAATGCCTGCATTAATGTTTTTTACTTATTATGCTGACATCTTACAAAAAGTTAAGACGTTAAACGTTTCTATTTAAATTATGAATTTTAATCTGCCAATTAATTAGTTTACTGAAGAGGGCCTCGCAGTTGAACATGACTTTTATTAGATTGATTACAATCTTTTACGAGCTTTTGGAGAGATCAGACAGCTCGAGCACCAACCCGGCATTCCGCCTGAACTCTAAAAGACCACGACATCTTCATTCTTATTTTTTGTGACCCATTACGAAAATACTTGTTCAAATGACAAATTAATTTTTAAAATAATAAACATGTAAAATTATTGGTAACGTTTTGTATGTTTTTAATAAATATAAATAGCTATTATCGCCTATTTTAGGTACTCCAAAAATTCTTAATCTGACATGAATAATTCCCTCTGAAGTAGGTTACGAAAACATTGGCGTTTCTCGACTACAGACACGCATCATAACAAAAAATCCTTCCATCATCTACCACTCAATTTTGCAATGCTACAAATTCGTGAACCTTGACCACCTTTGTATTTTCGATGAATATTAGAATTTATAGTTATAATACCATAAAGCAAACATTCGATTCTGAAGTTAGTGAATTTCAAGTTTGTTTTTAGTAACGAAGTTCAACGCAATAAAACATAATTTTAGATACAAAGTACACGTTACCCTTCCGATAAACGAAAACTAAATAAATTAACACATCAGCTAACAGCGGAATTGCAAGCGTATCGCTCCGACAGATTCAGACGATTTACAGAATCTCTAACAACAGAAAACAAATCTCTCTGGGCGGCAGCTAAGAATCTTTTATCTTACCACAAAATATCTACCCCGCTTCGCCAAGTAGACGGTAGTTGGACCAAGTCAGATGAGGAAAAAGCGAATGCATTTGCCTCTTACCTAAACACAGTGTTCACCCCACACGTCAACATAATAGACCATACCTATTCGGAACTGATCAATGAATATTTACTTTCACCGATTCCATTATCCCTCCCTCCAAAAGCTTTTTCACCTTCTGACGTTCATTCTATCATACAACACCTAAAATCCAAGAAAGCCCCAGGTTTTGATCTTATTACTCCAAAAATTATCCAACACCTTCCCAAAAAGGCCATCATATTCATTACATATCTATTTAATTCCGTTCTTCGTACAACCTACTTCCCTATAGCTTGGAAGCACTCGTATATTCGAATGTTCCCTAAGCCAAAAAAGCCAACACATTGTACTACTTCATACAGGCCAATAAGTTTACTACCTACGTTGGGTAAAGTTTTAGAAAAACTCCTACTTAAAAGAATTCTTCCGATTTTAAATTCTCAAAACATAATCCCAGCCCATCAATTTGGTTTTCGCAACCGCCACTCAACTGTCCAACAGTGTCACCGCGTGGTAGACGTTATTTCATCCTCCCTTGAGATGGGACAGTACTGTTCCGGGGTTGACGTAACCCAAGCTTTTGATCGAGTTTGGCACCCGGGTCTGCTGTTCGTGCACAAGGACATCCTTCCATCAACCTACTATCTCGTACTACACAGTTTCCTCACTGACCGATTCTTCCAAGTCATTGAAGGCCATTCCCTCTCTTCATATTTTCCTATCCATGCTGGTATTCCTCAGGGTAGCGTTCTGGCCCCTACACTGTACCAGATTTTCACAGCTGACATGCCAACTCATCCCGAAACCACCACATTCACATTTGCAGACGATACGGCAATACTCTCTAGCAACCCCGACCTTGTCATTTCCACTCGAAACCTCCAACAACACCTCATGCTACTAGAGTCCTGGTGTAAAAATAAAAGGATAAAATTTAACACGGAAAAATCCACCCACATTACCTTCACTCTTCGTAAAAAGATCTCTCCCCCTGTTTTCTTAAACTACACTCCCCTCCCAACTGCGGACAAGGTGCGGTACCTCGGATTGTACATCGACAAACGCCTGACGTGGAATCCTCATACAAGATTGAAACGTCAGGAGGTTATAACAAGATTTAGAATTCTTGCACGACTTCTTGACAAACGCTCGAATTTACCTCTCAAAAATAAAAGACTGCTTTACAACACCATAATTAAACCGATTTGGACTTACGGACTGGAAGTGTGGGATTCAGCCAAACATTTCAATATCCACCGCATTCAAACTGCCCAGTCTATAATACTACGAAAAATACTAGATGCTCCATTTTATGTATCGAACCAAACTACACATACAGATTTACATATTCCGTTTGTACAAGATGAAATACGTTTCCGTTACCGTAAATTTAATAAAAACCTCCCAACTAACGTAAATCAACACATCAGAAACCTCGCATCCTGACGAATCCCCTCAAACCCACCTCGCCGACTGAAGAGACAATGACCGCGAGATCTTCTAGGAAGTGATGGTGATAACAGTGAAAGTGATAATGACACACGAATCGATTGAACACACAATATTATTGTAACATTGGAGTAATACCAATGGGTGTTTTCTCCACTCTTGGTTTCAATTTTGTTTTGTTTTAATTACCGTTCTCACTGTTACTTATTACCTACTTTAAGGTAGTTGTAATGTACAATAAATTTGAAAAAAAAGATACAAAGTGATAATAATTAATATTACATATAATTAAACTGTTTTATTGTCGTTATGATTAAATTATTAAGTGCCGTCAGAAAAAGCATAAATAATTGCCTATTTTGATTATTACGTATGATTGTACATCACTCGTTTAAAACAACATTTATCTAAAATTGGTAATGGTCTTACATATGAGAAAGAATATTTTCTTTAAAAATTATGTTTTAACTTTGTGAAGGTAATTTCATTTCATTCGAAACCTTGGCATAGGATTAAACATTCTGACAGTAATCCTGGGTTTATTTGTTACAACGCCCATCAAAAATAAGATTTACTAAAATACTATCAACGTAAAAATACAAAATAGATTTGGCCGGAGATCGTGGGTACGAATCACGCCTCGTGACACTGATTTTTTAATCTCAACTAAAAACCTTAATTAATCGAAAGATTTTTATTTACTGTATTTCTATATTAGTTTATAAAAAGGCTTCGATCGTAGAAGATAATTTTACAAATATATACTCGAAACTGAGGCTCAAAACATTGTAAAACACTGTAGCCTCCCCTATTCGTACTAAACCGCACCTGATTATGCAGAAAGATTTCCACGCATAAATCAGACGGATTATGGGACTTTCTTGTGGATTGTTAATTTTCCCAACACCTCCGGAGTAAACCGCCTACAATTGTTAAATTTGAGATGATTTTACTTTCAATGTTAAACAACTGTTTAACCAAGCCTTAGCAATAATAGTCGTGCGATAAAACAAATCGTTACGGAATACCACCAGTGGTCATGAAAATTGAGACAATTTTATTTAATTGACTTTTTGTTTAACTTTATGTTATATTGTAATTTTCAAGTTAAATTATTATGATTAACAATGAAGGAAATGTTATTTAATTTTAAAGCAAACAATAGTTTATATTTTTTAAATTTAATTTTGTATTTGTTTAAATTGTTAAATCAAGAAAATATTTTTTTATTTATACTATATAAAAATGTAAATAGATCTTTTGCCAAACTAATAAAAAAAATAACGTGTAGTAGCTTGAAGGCAGTCGTAGCATCTACTTCGAACAAAGTTAGCAGGTTAATAATTTTTGTTGTAAGTCGGATTTCTTTTTTATTTGTATTATTTCCACTGCGCAGCAAGGATCTGCTGAATATTTTTTTTTTTTAGTATTGTCCCGTTCGGCAGGGTCCGAATACAAGATCCCACATAGTTTCATTACATAGATATTTTTAAAATAAGTAACGAATAAAAAATGTTTCTTCTTTAATTGTATGCAATTAGGGAACCATGTACGAACTAATAAATCATAATAATCAAAATAACTACAGACATGGTACATTTTACTTAATACTCGTTACGTTAATATTTTTAAACTGGTCGATGTGCACGATTTAGGTAGGACATATTTAGATACTTTACAAGATGTTTTGTACTTATTAAGTTCAATTATTATTATTTACACCACTAACAATTCTAATAAAATAATAAAAGGGGCGTCGGTGGTCGTAACGGTTTAGGCGTTGACACGAAGGTCATCACTGTAAGGTAAAGGTCTCGGGTTCGAATCCAGCAGCCCTTCATTCGAAACCGACATACGTACAAATGTTTCTTTTTTTTTTCAAAAACACCGGCACTCCGGTTGATATAACCTCTGCTGTTGCGAACCCTCGTAAAATCAATCAGGTTTAATTAGAATGTTAACGTGTGTGGCAATTAGTGACCGTTAATCGATATTTATTTAGAAATCGTGAGATGCCGTCTGGCGTGATGTAAGTTTCAGAGAAACATTTTCTTTTTCGTGTCCGTTTCGAGCTTTATTGAGATCATCTTCAGGGTTCAAAGAGTTTGTCTTCTTTGTAACTCTCGACACGACACGCAAGAATGGCACAATTAAACAGAACACAAACACTTTGAGCCCTGAAGATGATCTCAATAAAGATCGAAACGTTGGCACGATAAAGAAAATGTTTTTCTGAAACTTACATCACACCAGGCCACATCTCTCGATATCTGAATAATTGTTGTTATTTTTTGTAGAGGATAAAGAAGAAGAAAATGCATTAAGTTTTCAAAACAATACATTTCACAACTTGTCCACTCTTTTCAAAGTGCCATCTTCAGGAGGTACATACTTTGCTATCCCCACAAGTTTTTAGACGTGAACATTCTTTTGGGAGCGTAATGTAAAAATGAGTTAGGAAAATGTTTTTCTGAAACCTACATCACACCATACGGCATCTCACGATTTCTAAATAAAGTTGTAATTACCTTCAATCACGAATTCTCTATGAGAGCAAAACGGTTCACCATGAAGGTATTTCTAGTGTTGATACCCCCTGGAAGCCATATAAGGTGACTAGAGGTCCGACCACCGCTGACTTCCAACACAAGAAGGTGGGTGAATCGTGAAGCCTACCAGCAATTTCTTGTAAATTAAAAAAAAAACTGGTTTTTCCCAGTGGACTAGAAATGATAGGCTCAACCCTGCACATATTTGTATGTTGTAAATGCTTGCGCACATTTGATCTAATATAAATGTGCAATCCGTAATCTTTCAATAAAATCTCTCTATTCATTTTTTTTACGAGGGTTCTCAACATCATATCAGGGTGCCGGTGTTTTTGAAAAAAAAAAAAAATTTGTAAGTATGTCGGGTTCGAATGCAGGGCCGCTGGATTCGAACCCGGGACCTTCACCATACAGTGATAAGCGCCGTGCCAAAGACGGAACCTTGCGGCCACCGACGCCCCCCTCGATTCTTGTTATAATTAAAACAATGAATTGACATTTCACGGATGATTACGTTCTTGTTGTGGAGAATTTAAAGAGAGACAAGCGGCGTTAAGAATGTTTTGATCCTGAAAGAATGATGGAAGCACCAAGACCGATTGGGTGACACTATCTACTACACCAAAATGATGTGCATTTAGGTACATATTCTGTTCTATACTTGTATAGAAAAATAACAAAGTTTTATAGATATGATTCACATGTTTAAGACTAGGTTTTCCTGAATAGTTTCCTGTACTAGTACGTGTAGTATTACACTTTTTATCGCCACACTGTCTCCTTCTTTCGTACATTTTATTGACTGTTCTACTATTTTCATTTTCCTGATGTTTAGCATGCTCTACACCAATTTCATGGGGTCATCGAACAGGTTTTTGATCGATGGAAAGGGTTGTTTTTCTTTTGAGTCCTTTAAAATACGATAATTCTTCTGTTATTAATTTTTAATAACGTGTAGAGATTAGTGACCGTTAATAGAAAATTATTCAGATATCGTGAGATGCGGTCTGGTGTGATGTAGGTTTTACAAAAACGTTTTCTTTATCGTGCCAACGTTTCGATCTTTTAAATATAGGTTGCTCAATAGAAGATCGAAACGTTGGCACGTTAAAGAAAATGTTTTTTCTGAAACTCACGTCACACCAGACCACATCTCACGATATCTGAATAATTTTTAGTAGTTTGACAAAGTTATTTTGCTTTTTCAACTCGCTGTAGAAAATCCCACTTATGTTGATTGTTTCCGATATGAATTTTTTGTTTTAATGTTTAGACTTTTGTCGCTCTCAGATTTATTATCTTTTTTTCATGTTATTAATAGTAAAAGGTAAAATTAATTTCAAAACAAATATTTGTTATAATGAAAATATAAATACAGATTTACTTATGCTAGTCCTTCTTTCTTTTCGAATGTAGGGATATCCTCCTTTTTACAGTTAATTTTTCGTCTATTGTGTCTGAGCTCTGCGAATGGTTTTCTTGATTTTTCTTTCTTTAGTAAAGTAAAGAATTATTCTGAAGGGTTTGGCACCAAGGTCTACATAGGTCAAGACTAGCATTCCTAAAGAGCATAGTTATTTCCTTACACTTGGTGGATGGTGGATGGATGGATACCAGGGACTGGAGGAGCTCTCTCCTGAGCACTGCAGCTGTACAGCTTATTGTACTATACCCTGGCTCCATTTTTGGGGAAGGGCTCACAACACAAAGTGAACTTGAGCCCCCGTTGTACCAGTGTTCTTCCATCGAAGAAACTCATTTTTGAAGTGGGGTGGGACCAGGTCCAGGGTCGCTGAGATCTGGTCCCGCCCCTTCCATTGGTGAGTGCCGTGTCAACTTCTTTTAATTGCGGCCACCGGTCCCCTTAGGCGTCAGAAAATTTCCAGAGGCGATGGGGGGGATCGAACCCACGACCGCGGGGTCTACTAGCCGAGAGTCTGACGACCACTCGGCTACGGCAGCCCCCCCTCCTTACACTTACATGACAGTAGAAAATATTCTCCACAAGACCATGTTTACATTATTTAATTGTCCCAATTTCAAAAAGAGCTATAAGCAGAGCATGTCTTGTAAATATACTTGTTAGGCTTTTGCTCTTTTATGTAGTGTAGAATTTCTCTCTCTTTCTCTAATTGGGTTGTTTTGCATTATCTTTTCCTTTACCCGTTGCCTGCCATATATTCCCATTATTGTGTGCTCTTAGGAACCGGAAAATCTTTGGTAAGGATTTGGCTATTTTTACTAATTATTTTTTCAATTTGTACAGTGGAGCAATTAGTTGAACAAAAGTTTCAAATTTTCAATTATTTAGGTAATCGAGACGTGAAAATATAAACTTTAAAAGAGCCGGCTTTTGTCACCATACAATTTTTATTGGCAATAATATAAAATCATAAAAATAAATACAAATAGTTATTCCCCCTGCTGATAAGATTAAATGGAAAAATTTTGACGATGAATTATATCATACAAAAGCTATGGCATATATATGTGAATGTGTATATCATTGAATTGAATTGAATAAACATTTATTAGAAACTGAAAGAAAAAAAACTTATATATCATGTTACATGCATTCATTAAGCAGGCGAAGTGGCGGTGCACTTTTACGTCCTATTTCAAAACTTTGCCTATCAACCCACTTAGTCCTAGTTTGTTGTTATTTTTAATTAATCTAACTAGAAAAATAGTGGGAAAAATTTTCGTAAAAACCCACTTGGTATCAAATAGGATAACAATTAGCAAATGAATTAATAAAAATGTGTTAACAAGATTATAAATAAATAAATGAGAAGAACAAGAACAACGCAAAAAACTATCACAAATTGTCTTACATTATCACAGCTCTAGAGGAAAGAACAACAACAAATAAATGTATCACAGTTCCTAGATTTATGTATTGCGACTGATCCTTCTATGTTTCCATGGAAAGTTTAGATCGTACACTCCTATATCCCTAGAAGTAGTGTTCTTGCTGGAGGAGAGAGCCATAAAAAATTCCTGGACAGACGCTTTAATTCGGAATTAATATGGCCTCAGTTTTGGGGAGTTTTTTTATTAATCCTGAGTTTCCGCCGGTGACAAAACCTGCAAATCCGGGTGATTCTGATATTTAATCTTTTCACAATTGTCTTAGGCTTCCAGGATGAACAATAGACAGTTATGTCATCCGCATAAAGCGCAATTTTGCAATTTCTCAGTGAGGGGGGTGGATTTATATCATTGAAAAATCAATAGCGGAGATTGAAAACATGATTTAAACAAAGGTTTTAATAGTTATTTCTCATCCCGTAGGAAACACAATTGTTTGTAAACAATCTGTCTGGTGATATTTCAGTGTGGTATTATATCGATCGTCTCAATTCGGGGGACGACGTATTTCTGTATTATCTCTGTAAACGTTGTCTTTAAGGTAACCACAAAAGAAAACAATCTAAGGTAGAAGAGGCGAGAGCGCGCGTGTTTTTACTACATTTATCGTGGCCGAATTACCTACGACAATGCTACAATTATAAAAAATGTATAAATCATCCTGTAGAAAATTATTGATTGATAACTAGCGTCGAACAAGAAAATTTGGGTTTTTTTTTTAAATAATATTACTGCAAATTTAAACTTGGTATGGAGGAAGGTTGAATCGACCATCAGGATATCACCAGTAAGTTTGAGCTGAGGGAAGCAGACATCAAAACAATTAAGTTGTGTAACTTACGTCAAGCTTCCAACCTTTATTTAGTTCTTCTCAGTATTGTACTTTTAATATTGTGACGAAGCCCTGAAGAAGACCTCAATAAAGGTTGAAATCTTCGTATTAGTTACAAAATTTACTTGTTTTTTTCCTATTCCTCGTCTCAAACTTACGGGTGTTAAACTGTTCTTTCATCTTTCATCGTTTAAATTAAGTCTCCGTTCTATCTTTCATAAAGTACATAAAACATAAATCAAATACCTTACATTTGGTCCGATTCACCAAAATAAATTAATTCAATAATTAATTAATCTGTATGTAAGGTATCGGTTGAAACGAAAAGTGTAGAAATTAGTGACCGTTAATCGATAATTAATCAGGTATCGTGAGATGCGGTCTGGTGTGATGTAGGTTTCGGAAAAACATTTTCTTTATCGTGCCAACGTTTTGATCTTTATTAACAATGTGTATTGTTTACATTTAAGAAATGTTTGTAAATCCCTAGCCCTGAAGATGATCTCAATAAAGATCGAAACGTTGGTAAGATTGTTTATATTTTAAAAATGCATTTAGGACGTGGAAAGGTGAATTTATACAATGCAAAATAGACTTTACATTCAATCAAAATATTCTATCAAAATTTCTACTTACACAGAAGACAAACACTTTGAGCAAGTAGAAATACTTTGAATGTAAAATATATTTTGCATTGTATAAATTCACTTTTCCACATCCTAAATGTATTTTTTAAATATAAACAATGTTTGTAAATCCTAGGCTTTGAAGATGATCTCAATAAAGATCGAAACGTCGGCACGATAAAGAGAATGTTTTTCCAAAACCTACATCACACCAGACCGCATCTGAAGATACCTGAATAATTATGAAATGAAAAATGTGTATCGTCATAAAAGGCTTGTTGAATTTTTTTTTTAAGTTGTGCAGTTTTGAAAAATGGAGGATCAAGTAAATTGACACTCCTTTCTGATTTTCCTTTAAAAAAAAGAAAGGATTCTTTATAACACCATACTTAAGTCGTTATGGAAGTACGGACTAAGTTTAACCAAACTTTGCAACATCCGGCGCAACCAAACTGCATAATTCCTAATCTGCGGAAAAATCCTTCATATTCCTTTTTATGTATACAGACTTAAATATTTCAATCATCCAAGAGAAATCCGCCCCCGGATATTGAAAATTCACAAAACCCTTGTGACCACCACCATCTGCACAACCACAAACTTGGATCCCATAAAAAAATTATTACAAAAATTAATAAACAAAAAATTATTTCCAACTTTTTTTTTAATTTGTTTATTTCGTCATCGAGGCTAGTTCCAAATATCCCACTTTTAATAACTGCTAAATGGCATTTTACAAAAGCCCACTGCGCTAATAAAGAGGACAATGATTTAATTTATTTTTTAGATCGACAAAGACATAACAGATTTTTTCTTTCCTAAATAAATCGGTATCTAAATGAAGAAATGGATTGATATTATAATTTAAAATTTGTATCTGATTATTTTGAGAAAAAATTTAAATAAAAACTCTATTCACAAGTTACTATTGTGTAACACTATGGCACTAAGAAGAGACCGTGAGCACTTTTCAACAGATATTTCTGCAGGTTTGATTAAATATGGTAATTTTTCCCCAATTTTAATTATAAATCCGTAGTTTGAGGCATAACGTGTTGACAGTTTGATACGGGCACATGAAAGGTTGCCGGTCTAACTTTTGCCAAACTAATTTCACATACGTGGACGTGGGAACGACCGGCAAACGCCGAAACTAGCCTAATTTGTCTTGGACGTCAAAAATTGTGCACAAAACTTAATGACGCGACGGAAATTTTCAGCGTTCAGTAGCGGCGGCTCGGATCTAATTGGACGCGAGGGCTTTTTGACCTAAATTGGTTTCTGTCAACCGGTCCACCGGGTGGGTCGTAAAATTCAACATATTCGTCATTAACCTTTTACGAGTGGACCAACCCGTCGACAGGCCGAAAGTGAAACTGACGCCGCTCTGCCTTGACGGTGAACGTTCCCATGTTGAATATCGAATAATTACATACTTTTCAATATGAAAAGATTCAATTTCCAAAAGGAACGCCACGTAAAAATAAAATTCGTGTGATAATAAGTTTATCTTTGATACAATCTGCGTAATCTTTAAACAAACAAAAGATTTAAATAACATTGATACAGTAAATTAATATATTTATCAGCACATTATATTTTTTTGTATATTTATAATAACATTACTGATATCATATCTTGTACTTAAATTTTTCGTGTAAAGTAAGTTCAGCAGCGGTATTACATGTCTGAAAGGTAATTATACCTCACGTGCAAACTTCTCCCTTGTAAGTTGAGAACGTTCTTAATTTTAAAAGTTTTCCAGACCTACAAAGCAGCCCACGGTACGGAAAACAATGTTATATACGCATATTAAATTTAGCGTTGTTTTAACAAAAAAGAAATTCACAGGCGATTATAATTTACCTATAAAAGGAAATATTTTGAAAGAATGAAATTATTTTTATCGCAGTTTATTTCTTTTCCTACGAATCCAAGTTGCGCAATCAACAATTGCTTAACAATTTTTTTTATCGCACAAATAATCTGGGTATTGGTATGGTCTGGATTAAGAAACGAATTCAATACTTAATAGACTTACAGTCCTTGGCAATGTTGGGACTGAGTTGGTCTATTAAGAAATTTGAAACCGTCTATTTAAAAACTTTCTTATGCTTAATGTAGTCATATTGAACACTTTTCCTTGATGATGATTTTAAAATAGGTCAAAAGCTTGGCAGTAGAAATTGGATTGATTTTTCATACGCACCATACCAAGGTGCAGATTGTTGGGAAGTTAAATAGTACGGATAGATCTAACCATTGTTGCGAGTAGATAAACACATACACCGACAAGCAAAAAATCCCACAAATTGTATGCCATACAATTTGATTTGTCTATATTTTTATATATTAGTCAAAGTTTCTGGTTTGTTACGTTTAATAATTCAGTCTTGGATTAAAAAATTTAACAAAGTAATTTAACTTGCTATGTAAAATTTTAAAAAAGTCGGAGAGAAATAATCTGTTTATTAGATTTTAAATTAATATTTCAATATCTCGTATTTCCCCTATTTGCCGTAATTACATCTGGAAGACGACTCAGCATGCTTTCTACCAGTCTGGAAACGTCTCTTTGCTGGAGTTTAGTCCATTATTCACGAAGTCCTATCGAGATTGTGGAATGTATCAGCGGAAGCGATGACAAGGACAAAGAACAGTAAAGCGACGTTACTGTTCTTTTGAGGTTATCCCAAAAATCTTTGGTGGTAGTTCAAGACCAGAGAACGGGCTAAGACAAGGGGCATTATCGTGCATTGGAATAGGACTGTCGCTGATTTCATCGAAGATAGGCAACGCATGGTGTTCCAAAATTACGTCCATATAGCGAGTGGCCGTGAACAACCAACTCTGTGCGACTCTCCATTGAAATTCACGCCCACGCCATCACTGAGCTACGATGAAAAGGTTGAATCTGGGAAAAATTACAGTCTTGGTACATTTCATTTTCGCCTTCTCCACACTCTTTCCCCCATCTGGAGATCGTAGAGAAAATGTAGACTCATCTGTAAAAAGTACAGCAGATCAAACGTCCAGAGACCAATGGCTGTGTTCTTGAGCAAAGTGGTGCCACACTGTGTTTTGGTCAATTCTGGTCCAATTACAAGGCGAAAAGACATCAGTCCGTAATGACTTCGGACTTCCTGAAGCTGATGAATCACATGAACAACATAAATTGGTGCCGGTTTCTCAAAATTCTCAAAAGTCATCCTGTGATCCTTTTACTCTAGGCGTCCCGAACAGGGCATTCTATGGTAGGACCCAGTTTGCCAAAAAGGTCGCCTCTCAGTTTTTCGTAGGGAACTATGATGGTAATAGCCGCGTACCTAATTGATCGTCTATCTTCAACAAAGCCACACCACGCGCAACATATCCTCAGCACTAAATAACATTTTTTTATGTTTAATATTGAAAGAAAACGAAAATGAAAACAATTTGTTGCTTCGGAATTCCAATCAGACTGACTAAACCTTTTAAATTCTGTAAAAAGTGATGACTGAAAAATCCTTAATCCCTGTTTTGGATTTAGGATTATGGGTATTTACCTTTAATTGACATTGTCGAGTTAAAACATAGCTTAACCAAATATTTATTGGTAAAAACAATGAGACAAATTAACGGCAGAATTTTTTTTTATAGAGAAAATTTTAAAAGGCATTAATTGGGTGGAATTTTTTGCCTGTCGGTTTGTTAAACTGATCGTCGATCACTTTACTAGCAACTCCATGTTTGGCCTACATTTCACTAAATTCCTTTCTGGCTTCAAGCATCCTCAGAGAGAGCCTTAAAAAACCTTATTTTTCGCTAGAGATGAATTGAACCGAAACGCATTTGAATGAAACGCAAAGCAGCTTTATTGAACCAGTAGATTGATTAGTTCGATCAGTTTATGTATTTCGATTGTTACGCTTACCTTGGATTCTGCTACTTGTTATTATTACTATTACGTCATGAAAGGATATGAACTAGTTCATTATGTTAAATTGAACGGGAGTCCGCAGTCGCTGAGTGGTTAAGATGTACTACTCTTATTTGTGAAGCTACCGGTTCTGGGTTCGAACCCTATAGAGACGTTGTATTTTATGATTGATCATCAAAATCTATTGCAAAGTGGTTCGACCGCCACGTCCGACAAGCCCAATGAGTACTTACGGAATGAATAGATTCAAAATAGATCCTGCGAGCTTGTTAACATTCTTAAGAAAATCATGAACTGCTTTCTACGTTTTTAGCTCTCCAAAGGTCTCTCAATTGTCTGAAATTTATTATGATTTGAAATGGCTGTCCTCTACATTTTTGGTTCCTTCTTCTAACAAATAATAGGGGTATTCACGATGGTTGTGTTAACCCTGCTAACTCTGTTAAGACCGGTTAGATCGAGAAAACTGATGACTTAGGCTAGTTAACATTGCTCGATCTTACAGGCCATTGCCAATGTTATAGTTTAGGTCGAAAATATAGTCACAATGTTATCCGTTAGGGCGTAGGTAACCAACAGGGCAGCCATGAATTTAACAGCTGTTTTTTGTTTACAAGTATGTTTATTCTTAAATACTCACAAGTTGAATCAGACCAATACATTTATTTTCTTTATTTCTAACCTATCCTTTATAATTCGAGTGGTTGGGATCGGGGCAGTTGTCTTAGACCTTGTGAGAAAAAATTAAAAATAAACCACAGCAAAAAATACAAATAAACACTTTTTTTCTATTTTTTTGAAAATAAAAATGAATCTCAATTGTCTGATATTTATCCTGATTTGAAACGGCTGTCCTCTACAATTTTGGTTCCTTCTATGAAACAGTACGGGTATTCACGATGGTTGTGTTAACCCTGCTAACTCTGTTAAGTCCGGTTAGATTGAGAAAACTGATGACTTAGGCTAGTTAACATTGCTCGCCCCAGCAAAAAAATAATACTACTAAATGAATACTTTTTCTTTAATTAAAATTAAAGACATTGAGCCGGCAATAATAAAAAAAATCAATTGACAGAAATAAAAAAAATGTTCTTGGGGCAAGTGATTAACCCTACCGGTGCACCTCTATAAAAATACGAAGGTAAATAGCTGACGAACTCAGTCTAAGACTGTTGCCCAGTCCGATGTGCCAGAAAAAAAAATTCCGTCGAATCCAGTATTACATATTTTGTCGTCCCCGAGGAAAAAGGCGAGAGCGAAAAACCTGCAAAGGCGAGAAGCAACCAGCCCGGACGCCACGCTTTCCTTCTCTGTTGGAGCCGCCGCGCATCAGGCGAATTCTTGCACACTCGCGCTCCAATTTGAAAATTATCTATCCTTTAAAGTTATAAAGTTAGGATAAAATTTAGGTACGTCGGCGAGAATTGAAGCGCGTCATTTGTTAGTACTTTTTGAGAGCAAATATAGCAGTTCGAATGAAAGAGTTAATTTTCGTTTTTTATTAACTTCCGGCATGTTACATTTAACACACAAAAAAAAAAAAACAAAAAAAAAACGAAATAAACAAAAATGAGCCTTCGAGGACTTTATACTTTTATTTTCCGTTGTACCAATAGTCACGCGCAAGCATTGCGGAAAAATGAACGTTTAACAGTTTACGATGTTACTGGGCATTTCTATATACGAGTTAACACGAGTTAACATCTTACAAAAGACTTATTTTGTGCACAATCCTACTCATAAACAAACTCTGTCTCTATGAAGTCTGAATTTTCGTCCAGAAATGGTAAAATCCCTGCCAATGAGGTCCCTGTTTGAGGGTAGTATTCTTCCGATAATTTCTTGAGCACGGATTGCGGTGTTGTTCCCGTCAATAATATGGAGACAAGTTAGTCCTCCAGTGTAAACCCTATCTTACAAACATCGTGAATATCCCTAATTTCCTCACATTTTCCTTGTTATATATACATATAAAATTATATTAAAATGTCTGTCTTCTTCGTCTCGCAACACTCGTGCCCTTTTGATCTTTACTCCCAGTCAGACAAATCCATAGCTTTTAGCCGCTCCTTTCTTATCCGTTCCTACAACGTCTAAAATTTCATACAAAGCTTAACCCATTCCTCCTTTAATTCCCATCTTTTTGGCTACCTCCTGTCCTTACAATTTAACCCTGACATAGGTAAGTTTTCCCCGTTTTACTTAATTTAGTACGTTTCATTTTTTTTGTTATTATATTTCCATCTTTATTTATACATTCATTCGGCACGAATTTTGTCCGTTTTTGTAATTTAAGGGATGACAAATTTCAGAGTAGAATTGATTTTCTTCTTCTATCTTCTACATAATGAAACGAACATATTTGATCATTTAGTAAGGTTTGAGTTTTCGTCAACCCTTAAAAAAATTAGATTGTGGATTTGAAAATGTTCAGTTAGTGTCAATCGATGAAATAACTAATCGAAATTGAGTAAATACTGAAACGTGCTGAAATTTGTAACCGTTAAAATTCCACACAAAATCGCTGAGGAAAAAATAAAGGAAAACGGAAGAATAGTAGGCAATTAATTAATATTTATGAAAGGTATTGGTTGAGATAAAAAAGTCAGTGTCACGAGCGGAATTCGAACACACGATCTTCGGCTAAATACGCCGACTTCGATCCGCTCAGGCACCAACTACCCATCTCAGCTTTACATCTCTAACTTCCCCTCGTTTTTGCCATTTTTCAAGATATTTTAGGTGAGAAGTTGGTGCCCGAGCGGATAATATAAATTATAATTTATTAACGTTTAAATGTAAATCTGTATTAATTTATTTGCTCAAACATCGGCTTTAATACATTGATACATAAAATAAACGTACTCCCCTAAATTTTGATGGACAGGTTTATCCATATTTTGCATATCAAAAATAGGTTAAAAATTTAAATATAAAATTTTTATTCTCTGATTCTAAAAGCACAATTATATATTAGAAAATGTAAAACAGAAAAAAGTCGGTGTCACGAGCGGGATTCGAACACACTCTATTCGGCTAAATACGCCGCTGCTCTACTACTTGGGCTAAGGTGACCTCGATCCACTCGGGAACCAACTTCCCATCTCCCATCAACCAAACATCCCAAATTTTCCCTCCTTTTTGCAAATTTATCAAGATTTTTGAGAAGGCAGATTCGTAGCCGAGAGGACCGAAGTCACTATAGCTCAAGTGGTATAGGCAGGGGCGTATTTAACCGAAGATCCGTGAGTTCGAATCCCGCTCGTGACACTGACTTGTTTATCTCGGCCAATACTTTCATAAGTATTAATTAATTGAAAAATGTTAATTTGTAAATCGGACCACGAACTGTAATGGATTTAATAATAGTCAATGGGGAGGGGCGTCGGTGGCCGCAAGGTTTCGTCCTTGACACGGCGCTCATCACTGTAAGGTAAAGGTCCCGGGTTCGAATCCAGCGGCCCTGCAATCAAACCGACACACAAATGGGATTTTTTTCGAAAACATCGGCACCCTGAGGGTTTATATGACCTCTGCTGTATATGACCCTCGTAAAAAAAAAAAAAAATAATAATAATAGTCAATGTTCTCCTTCAGGAAAAAACAAAACGGTTACAATTACAACACCTATAATTTTTTTTTTCGAGGGTTCGCAACAGCAGAGGTCATATAAACCCTCAGGGTGCCGGTGTTGAATTCGAACCCGGGACCATGACCTTACAGTGATGAGCGCCGTGTCAAAGTCGAAACCTCGCGGCCACCGACGCCCCGACCTATCATTGTGAATAACATTGATATTCAAGGAGCATCGTGGGTACTAAATTGGAAGGAGTGAAGGACAAAATAAGAAATCAACATGCAATTTCTCAAACTTGTGTACTCCAAATTAAAAAAAAAATTCTATCCTGCTTAGAATACAATAAAGGGTAAGCTTTCCTTTTGTTCTTTTAAGATACATTTACATTAATTTCTTTCTCGAGTTTTCAAAGATTGAGTAGTTTATTTCCATCTGTATGATAACGGTCTCTAGAAGATGAAGGTATCCGCTTCGACGTTTGTGGACGCTGAAGGATCGTCGATGCTGCCCAGTTGCGAAACATGCTGGGTCTAGCATGAATGCAAATTAGATTCATTTTTCTGCCAGAGGACAGTATAAATATTAAGGGAGAAGTGAAAGCTGAGTTATGAAAACGGTCCTCCCTTCTAAATTCCAGCCCTGGGACTGACCGTTCTTAGATGTCAAATGAGTTGGATTTTCGAGTCGACCCGACGCAAAAGGCTGGTTCGTTTCACTAAACTTTCGATTGGCTGCTATTTTGAATCTTTTCTGAACGAGGTCGTCGTGCGGAATTGTGCAGACGAAGTTGTCGATAAAGCACCTTCAGACTTTTGAATTATCATTGGGCGGGGATTTAACGTAATAAATATAAAAAAATAACGAATTTTAAAATTACAAATTTTATTCTAAAAAACCTTCCAAAAAAAGTGGAATTCTTCTAAAATAATAAAGTAACAGATCGGTACGTTACAATTTTGAAGAATCTCCAAATTGATCTCGATTTAAGTTTTTGTAATTTAGCCGGATTTCATCAATCAACCCTCATAAAGAAATCGGATTACACGAAAATTATAAATAATAATTATCAGAAATCGTGAGATGCGGTCTGGTGTGATGTAGGTTTCAGAAAATCGTTTCATTTATCGTAACAACGTTTCGATCTTTATTGAGATCATCTTCAGGGTTCGAAGTGTTTGTCTTCTGTGTAATTCTGCAATTCTTGGGTATCTTTCAAAGAGTGCCACTAATCACCATACAGAAACAGTAGTAGCATGTATACATACACATATAGCGGATCGAAATTTGAACCTACCACCCGAGTCGAGCATTAATGACCTACGTCCAGATCTTGCCGTTTATTATTTGAGGAAATTGTTCCAAAATTTGTCTTTCTGTACCACTATCAAGTAATTTACTATTATTATAAATTAATAAATAATAGATTAATATAAATAAAAAAGTCGGGTCGCGGTTGAAAATAGCAGGAGAAAATTTTGTTCTGTCGGAAAACAGTGTTCCAGAAAAACTTTTGCGAATAACCTACGAACGGTTGTTTTACATTAAAAATCGTTTGCTCGTTGAAATCATCGTCATGAAACATTTTTGAAAAATTCACATTAACCTGTTCCAATCCGTATCCAGTTAGGGTGAAGATTTAAATCAAAGTTTTCGTTCGTGATAAACTAGACCAAAAAAAGCGTTTCTTTGTCTTAGAATTTTTCGGAAAAACGCACCAATAAAAAATATAAGGGGGAACAGAAGGTAAACTAAGCCTCTTTATCTCATTTTAAGGGGAAAAGGAGCTTTAAAATTTTTGCCAATGTAATATATTCTTATGGGCCGATCAACAATGATCCTGATCTACTGATTCTCTTCTGATTTCTTAACTTGCTAACTAAATCAGCGTTTTTTTATACCCCGTGACTGCGTACCAAATCTGGATTAATATTTAAGAATGTGGTACCTGGTCAAAAGGAAGTGGAAGAGGCTTCACCAAGTGGTCAATTTCGTAGTATGCAGCTACTTCTCTCTGTAGAATTCTTATTTTAATGTCAATTTAAAATATTTTTGAAGCTAATAAAAACCTGAAATAAATATAGCCAAAATATGGCACAAAAATTATCTAACTTCTCTTGCAATAATTAAAAAATAATAAACACGAATTTTCTGTGAGGCAGTTGTTAGTAAAAATGATATCACATCTTAGCATGTTGTTGTCACAATTTGTGTTAACATGTTTGGCATATGTAAAAATGAAGGATACAATTTTGTATACTTTCTAATCGAGAAATAAGGGAAACAGACGCGCCGCGCCGTCTCGAGATTCGTCGCAAGGGTGGTAATAAGTCTATTTAAAATCCCTCCGAGCCCATTGACAATTTGCTAAAGTCTTTACCGCTCTATTAAGCGGCCCTTCTTTACAATTCAAATCGTCGAGTGCGGATATTTGAATTATTTATGCTTTCCTTATCCAACGTGTCTTTCACTCGATTTGAAATGTCCCACTGTTCACGGGACGTCCGTTCGACCGGAACCGCTGTCCCAGTCACAAAGCCGGATTTTCTTTTTTGTTTTTTTGTTTTTTACAATTCCGCGTCCTCGCTTCAAACTCATCACGGCCAATGCTGCATCAAAACAAGCTTTTAAATCCGCTTCATCCGGGCCCAACAACGTCAATTTGTTTTGATAACTTACCTACCTAGTAACTTCCAATTATTTTAAAGATTTCGTACAATTGTGCCTTATTGTATTATCTATCATAAATACATTAATCGTCAGTTGAACGATTGTTTTAATGTTCCCACCGAAATAATACAGGTTACTTAATGCCCAACACTAAACATATATGGAAATCGTGAGATGGGGTCTGGTGTGACATAGATTTTCGAAAAACATGTTTTTTATCATGCCAAGGATTCGATCTTTATTGGCATCATCTTCAAAGCCTTGTGTCGTCTGCATTTCGACAAGGCTCTGAAGATGATCTCAATAAAGTTCGAAACGTTGGCGCGATAAAAACGTGTTTTCTGAAACTCACCCGACCGCAACTCATGATCACCATTAACTAACGGTCGCTAGACACCACATGTTTAACATATTAATTATTAAGTCCAAGTGCAAATCTCTTGGACACGATTTTATAATGCCATACTTTTCTGAAACCGCGGAAAGTTTTTTACTTTAATTATCATTTACATTTTTAACATATGTATCAATTACTTTCCTTTACCATGTAATATCTAAATCACTGTCGTATCTAAGACAATCCTACCCATATACTCTTACAAACCTATAATCTAGTTATATATATACAGGATTGACCACAACTTTTTGCACTCCTACCTTCCCCCATAACACCTCCCGTTTCTGTTTCTGTCTCTCTCTCCTCTCTCTCCACTCTCTCTCTCTCACTCTCTCTCTCTCTCTCTCACTCTCTCTCTCTCT
>CM077099.1:25884180-25914570 GCA_039619505.1 Cimex hemipterus
GGTTTCTTTCTCTCCAATTTTATATATATATATATATATATATATATATATGTTATCATTTTATCAATTATAGCATACTTACTTTTATGCGACCAAATTAAAGAGATCACAAAATCCTTGCGTTTCAATGAACAGTCATACGATTATAAAATTCGCTGGTTTGAAATTCATCGAAATACCAGAAGATAAATTACTAATAAATTACAAATTAATAAATAATTTGTTACGGAATTTCACTTTGAAAGGTTGTCACGCCCTGATTTGCTGACCCAAGGGTCAATATGTCATGGGGCTCTCCTTTATGTGGCCGAGTCCCTAAAAGTCCTCTTAAGCTAGATGCCCGTGAGCTCGGCGATTTCCAACCAACCGGGTTAGGCTCCAAAGGGAGCTGTCGACATGAAAGTCATTTCAATCCCAAACAAATGAAAAATATAATCTAGAGTAAAACTAACCATTACCGCACAAGTCACGCAAATAAATGCACTCGTACCAGAGTTGGGCCAAATCTAACTAATTTAATCATGATTAAGAAGTTTGATTGAAGTTTAATCATGAATGAATTAGTGATGAGTAAATGAATCATTATATGATTTAGTCATGATTAATTCAATCGTGAGGTATGACTTAATCATACAATGATTAATTTACTCCTAATTCAATCATAATTAAACTTCAATCAAAATTCTTAATCATGATTGAATTAGTTAAATTTTGTCCAACTCTGTCTACAATGATCAACTTAACAAAATCCAACATACTCAGGATAAAAATTGTGAGATTAGAATCGTGCTCAATGCCAACATTCAAAAAATATTATCACAAACGAAAACCGAAGTTATAAAATTATTCGACATGTCTATGTTATTACAATCAAGACAGTTTGTTTTCCAAATAATGTAGAAATCTCACCTTTCAAGTGGAATAAATTTTAATTCAAAGAATTTTTTTTTCGTTAGTCGATTATGTAACCAGATTTCAAAGCGTAGCTTGTATTAAGTTTATTTATTTTTTTAATTTTTTTTATTATTATTATCACCATTATTTTTTGGCTTTTCATAACGGCGTAGTTTTACTTATAATTGGAAGATATATGGAAATATTTGTTAAATAAAGTGTTGAAAAATTTTCGTTTTGATGAAATAAATTTGTTAGAATTGTTTTAAAGTGAAAATTGTGGGTTTTTTTGCATTTTTTTGAGCACCCATTTGAATATGAGTTATCGAAATTTAGTCATGACTAACTATATTATGACTAAATTAGTCATGCCTCATATTTAATTACTAGTCATGACTAACTATATTGTGTCTAAATTAGTCATGCCTCATATTTAATTACTAGTCATGACTAACTATATTATGACTAAATTAGTCATGCCTCATATTTAATTACCAGTCATGACTAACTTTATTATGACTAAATTAGTCATGCCTCATATTTAATTACTAGGCATGACTAATTTAACCATCAATCACATATCATGACTAATGACTAAATTAGTCACTTACTACTAAGCATGACTAACGTTCTGAGTTATCAATCATTAATCATTACACATTCCTATTTTTGCCCGACTCTGATTCGTACATATTTTGCACCCATTTTGATTAGTCGGTGGAGTACTTGATATTCCTCCATCGACACACATATAATTTCCATAACTTGGTAAATATTTCGTCGTCCACCCTCACACTAAAATCGTACTATTTAATAATTGAATAGGCCAAGGGGTGCTAAACGGACGCTTACTTTTCGGACAGCCCGCTTCAGAAGGTAGAGAAAGGTTGCTGGATGTGCTTCACTGCATTGAACGGTGCAGTTCTAAGGTGATTAGGGGTTTATTGTAAAGTTTTTTCCCCACTAAGTAAATCCGAGGTTTCTACAACATAAACCTAAAGTATGTAAATTTTCGGTTGTACAGCACCAAATTTATGTGGTACCTAGAAATGATGAATGATGGTGTGATTGTGGTGTTCAATCCTTTTGAAAAAGATAGTTCCTACTAATAGTAAGTTGCCTTTCAGGTTAGTCTCTAGACTGAATTGCAAAAGAGAACTCGCTGATACTCCCGCCAACTAGCAGCTGTTTTTTTTTTTTTTTTTTTTTTTTTTTTTAATTTTTTTTTTTAATTTTTTTATTTATTTTTTTTTTAATGGGGCTCAATTTGAACGTGGGAAAAGCTAGTATTATAACACAAATAATTATTTCAATAGTAAAAACTAAGAAATTAATTATAAATTAGTGATTAAAATAAAAAGATAAAAGGAAAAATTAAGATATCTTAATATTATTAAATTATTATAAAAATAATAACAATTGAAATAATTAGTGTGTAGAGATTAGCGACCGTTCATCTATAATTATTCAGATATCGTGAGATGCGGTCTGGTGTGATGAAGGTTTCTTTTTCTTTATAGTGCCGACGTTTCGATCTTTATTGAGATCATTTTCAGTAATGGCACAATTACACACTTTGAGTGAGATTGAGGTGTTCTTAAAATAATTGAAATTTTAAGGACTCTTTTTATCAATTCCGTTGGGTTAAAAAAATAAAAGAAATAATTTACGTGACAGAATCTACAATGACGATATTAATGTAATAATATCTAATATTAGGTATCGATTATTTTTTGATTAAACTAGGCCATCTTCTCCAAGAGGGTCTGGCCATTGTTAATTAATGTTTGCTAAACAAAGTTAGTTCAAAATTAATTAAAACAAGTGAAGAAAAGCGGTTTGATGTTGGAATTTGCAGTGTAAAAACGTTTGGGAACATAAAAAGTTCTTTTAATATAGGAATGTTTATTTCAAAATTCAAATTGATTTCAACTTGATTTTAGAATTTTACAAACTTTCAATTTGACTTTAGAGACATTTGTGCGTTTTAAACGTCAAATTTAGTTGTAAAATAAAACCATGTCGTTTTTTGACCTGATATTCAATAAAAATTTCAAGTAGTTGTAAACAGACCATAAGAAATATATAAACTATTTCCCACCTCAACCGCACCTTTTGAATTTTCCCTCTTTACTACTAAATACACACGTGCAAAAAATCAGGAAATAATAGTATCATGTTTAATGGTTCGTCTATTAAGGTGACATAAATGAGCTTATGATTTTGATCTTTTTAATATGCTCAGGAAGGCTATATTATTTTTCTTTAAACATTCTATCATGTTTATTCTGATTACCTAATAAAAACAGCTAACACCTAATGAACAAAACATAACCGAGAAAAAAGATTTTAAAAAAATCATAAAGTAGTACACGGACCACCAGATATGCTAGTGTCATATATAGTACAAATGCATCATATAAACTGTCAATTACAATTATTTAGAAATCGTGAAATGCGGTCTGGTGTGACGTAGGTTTCAGAAAAACATTATCTTTATCGAGCCAACGTTTCGATCTTTATTGAGAACATCTTCAGGACTCAATGTGTTTGTATTCTGTGTAATTGCGCCATTCTTGCGTGTCGTGTTGACAGTGCTCTGATTTGGGGGTTATTTCTAAATAATTCTCGATTAACTGTCACTAATCACCTACATTTCTAAACTGTCAACTTTAAACCAATTTAACACGGTTACCACAATTTTCATGCATCTTAATCTCCTATCCTACCAATTTCAAATTTGAACTAATTTATTGACATTAGTTTGCTTGTGAAATATTTGACAACCGGAAGACAACTTGAGCTTTTGATCTGATCTTTTTAATATGTTCAGGTAGGCTATATTGTTTTTCTTTAATCATGTTTTCAACTTTGTTTCCGATTACCTAATAAAAAAGCTAACACGTAACAAAAAAAAAATCTTAGCAAAACGGTTTAAAAAATCATAAAATAGTATTGTGTAGAGATTAGTGACCGTTAATGTTTAATTAGTCAGATATCGTGAGATGCGGTCTGAAAACTACATCACACCAGACCGCATCTCACGATAACTGACTAACTATCGATTAACGGTCACTAATCTCTACACATTTGTACAAGAGAAAACCGAAGAATATGGGATTCTATGAACAAGTTTCAAGTACAAACGGACAATAGCTAAAAGTATTCTGAAGGACATCGCCAACAATAAGAAGAAACTCGCATCGGCCATCAATCAGAGAACTTTTTTGCTGAAATGCAGACAACGCAAGGTATTTCCTCCTCGCATCCAAAACAATTTTAACTTCACAAATGCCACACTAACACAGCCAAACACCAGAATTAACAACATACATAAAGCCACAATAAATTTCAAACGAAACATCTCAAACATAGAAATCACCACGAGCATCAAAAACGTTAACAAAAAAATTACACCAATTAAAACTCAGTTCCGCCAACATAATACCTACAGGCATTTTAAAAGAATTTTACACACACCAAAAAGATGCATACAATGTCCACTTTGACCAAATTAAAAACAAACACAACAAAAAGGGGTAATCTCAACACGACAAGCAAGAATGGCACAAGTACACAAAAGACAAACACTTTAAGCCGTGAAGATGCTCTCAATAAAAGATCGAAACGTTGGCACCAAAGAGAAAATGTTTGTCTGAAATCTGAATCACATCAGACCGGATCTCACGATTTCTGAACGGATGCCGGGCAATAAAAACGACACACATTTTTGAGGCGGCGAAAACACTTACCTGATGCAACGCTATGCGACGCTACCCGATGCTACCCGACGCTAATTTTTCATAAGATTGTATTACGACCCGTGCACATCTGCCTAACGGCACGCAACGCTACCCTACTCTACGCTATGGACCCGCTGTCCAGAAATTCGTCGGGTAGCATCGAGAACAGTCGAAGACAAAATAACGGACACTCGTATTTTTATTCCAAACCATATGTATTATTGTGTTATGTTATAAACACATCGAAATAATTAAATAACTCAATAAAAAAATTTTAAAAAACTGCTAACACAAATAAATGGCACCATAAAGAAAATATTTTTCTGAAACCTCTATCACACAGACCGCAGTTCACGATATCTGACTAATAAAATAGTTCACCAGACGTGCTACTATCGTATATAGCACAAATGCATCACACAAACTGTCAACTTTAAACCAACTTAACATGTTCACCACGGTTTTCTTGAGTTTGAAAACTTTACTTTAAATATATTAGTACACCAGAGCCACTTTACCCTACTCACATCGCAGCATGACACCGAGGGTCAGATAGAGCGGATAGTTTCCCTGGGTTCACTACTATGAAGCGGCGTTGGTTTTTGAACCCCTTTTTGTAGCGTAAATTTTCCATTTCTATTTTATGAAATTTTACAAAATCATTCATCTTCGCCTGGAATTCTTCTATTATTTTAACAAGTGTTGGTAATATATTTGTTCAAGTGTGAACTACTTAGTAATTGCGAAATTTATTTTTGGGATAGGTGTTGAATCTGTAGACTATTCGTTTTCAATAATATTGGTCTGCCTATCCGTGCTGTTTTAAAAATGGGAAGATACTTTTTTTCAGGACGCTAGTCTGAACTGATATCTCATCGAAACTGGTAACTTTACTGGGTCAAACTAGTCTCGATGGATCACGTTTCAATCAAACGCGCTTCCGCTCCTCGCCATCTCTAGTGAAAACCCATTTCTTTTAAAAAACTCTTTTTATTCACTGAAGTTGTCGTGAAGCCGAAATGGTTCTGATGAAGTGCCACCTCTGGAACAAAGTAAATTGATCAGTACCTATCGTTTGACAGCTCAAAATGATCGGAAAGAAAGAAATTACACATTGACTATAAATTATATACGAATAAATAATTATAAATTAAATACGACATTTAAAAAAAAGAGGGAAAACTTATAAGGTGGGGTTGGGATGGGGAGTTGATGTCCGAGTTGATCGAGGTCACGATAGGTGGTAGAGCAGCGGCGTATCTAGCAGAAGGTCGTGTGTTCGAATCCCTCTCGTGCCATTAACTTTTTTTAATCTCAAATAAAAACCTTAATTAATCGTCATGTATTAATTGGTCAAGCGGACCATGGAAACAGTGAATTATCTGTAAAAATGATTTGTAATTTTTAGGAAAACATTTTCAAAATGTTTTGTTGTTTTCAGCTCTGGAAGGAGATAACGAAAACGAACACTTGATGCCGGCACCATTACTACCGAACGTGAAAAAGCAAAGGTAAGCGATTACAGCGTACAAACTGATATTGTCCCAGATGGTTTACCGAGAGCGGGCAATTATCAAAACTGCGGAAAACCATCCGCAGTTCGATTCGATATGCTCGCCGATGCCGCCTACAAATGGTCGAATTAACTAAATTGATACTAATGATAAGTAAAGACGAAGCGCATTAAACTGCTTGTAGCCATTAGTCAGTGTGGGCTGGGTGGCAATTTGTAAGGCGGTGCCTCTTCCTGGACCCCCTAATGAATCAACAAGAAGCCTGTTGAGAAACTACAAAGCTCTCATACGAAGTCAACGTTTTCCGTCATCAATTTATAACTTAGAGCTTGGCTTAAACAGTTAATCTGACGGTCAAATCTGCTTAGTTTTGACATACTAAGTTTCTACTGGGTATCTTAAACAAGGTTTTATTTCCTGACTTATATCGGGTTGAGTTAGACCGAAGTTGAGATTGAATAAAACATTTTCCCCTTGTCACTGTTTAATTAAAACAACCAATTATTATATGGAAATGATTAAAGGCTTTCTTTAAGTCGCGAACTGTTTACCAGTTTTATCAAATTCGAGGCGTTTTGCTTAGAAGTTGATACCAAGTGAGATATTTGCACGGATCTGAGAAACAATAACAGCCTAACTTCTACAGACCGCAGGGACAAACTTTTCCTCGCTCCATCCCCCAAATGCTAAGATCAATTCTAACCAAAGTTCAGCAATCATTCAGCTTAAAAATTTTCTTCGTTCATAATATTAAACTCAATTGCTTGTGAAAGGAGGAATATCCCTAAAACGTATATTAAAATATCTTCTCTTTTTTTATTTACAATTTAACAAAGAAAACCTCCTACACTGTTATAAATATAAAGACTTTCAATAAATTAAAAATAATATATAATGGCATCTAAAAAATAAAAACATTATTGACAATAATTATTCAGATATCGTGAGATGCGGTCTGGTGTGATGTAGGTTTCAGAAAAACATTTTCTTTAGGCTGCCAACGTTTCGATATTTTATTGAGATCATCTTCACGGTCTGGGATTTAGAAACATTGTTTACATTTAAAAAATACATTTAGGATGTGGAAAATTATTTTTTAAATGTAAACAATGTTTGTAAATCTAAAGATCGAAACGTTGGCACGATAAAAAAAAGTTTACATCACACTAGACTGCATCTCACGATATCCGAATAATTATCTATTTACGGTCACCAATCTCTACATTATTTAAAATTATCGTATCTAATCGGTTTCCTCGACATACATTTAAATTTTTAGCTTGGGCCATTTCCGGCTCCTCGTTTTTTGTCTCTGTATCTCATTTGTCCATTACATTTATTATTGACGTCTAACCCTTCCACACGTGATGAAAATGTCCTAAGTGAATTAAAATACACGTTCATACTATTAAGGCGATAACCTAATTTAAGTTGGGCGGCTCTTAGAGGTTCTCGATAAATTGTGACACCACCCGTACAACTGCGTTAAAATTATGGACAAAGTAAATCTACAGTCGGGACGACGACAAGGGGTTTTACACCTTGACGTTTCATTCACGCCTATACATGAAAAAGTTGTAAAATTCACCCATTTGCTATATTGGTTATCCTAATCGGTTGGGCAGGCCAGTGGGTACTTTATATTCTGCACAGAACGTAGACACAACTAGATCCTTTTCCGAAATAAATACATTTACATAGTCAAGTAGCCACCGGGGTTTTGGTAACTGGAGTAGAATGCCGTAAAGCTCATGGTTTTATATCAGTTCGTTCAAAAGTTAACATTTTTTTAATGTTTATTTACGTTTATTAAACATGCTTCTTTATATAAAGCCTGAATTTTCTCTTCGGAGCAAATCTCTCTTCTTCTTTCTCTTCTCACATACCTTTTTGACCCCTTGATTAGATTTACCACCGGATTTCTTTTTAGATTAGTCCAGTTTTACAAAATAGCTCCGTTAGATTACTTTTTTTAAATATCAAACCAACTAAAAACGCAAACATTTTATAAGATTTCCAAAGCACTATTCGAAACCTCGATTATTTTGTTTTTGTGATGAAAAACGTGGTCCGGGAAGTATGCTAGTAATGCATGCTCCAAGGGTTGGTTAAGTTTTTATTCTGAAGAACAATTCGTTTACTGATAAAATATTTCAGATATGTATTTGATAAATATTAATTTACATTCCCTATCATCTGGTGGGTTACTGATTGTCCGCCTCACAAATGGCCTCAATGGCTTTGTGCCAGCCCGGTGTGGCCTATCTTCAATGTCATTCCTTTTTTTCCATTTCATGCATTGCTCAGGATTTGAAGGTTCGGCCAATTTTTCAACATTTTAAACATTTCAAAATCTTCACGTACACTGGACTCATAGTTTTGGTTGCTTGGTAGGCTTTTCGTTATGTTTTTTTCAACATCGTTTTGTTGTTGTTATTAATATTCCCAGATTTTTCTTTTCCCGTATATTTATTGAATTATTGGATACATGAAAAAACGTTCGCCATAGCAACCGAAAACAACAATAGTATCAACATCTTGGACTTAACACTCACCAGAACCAATAACAAAATTGATTTCAAAATAGACAGAAAACCAACTGCAACAGACAACAAAATAAACCCACAGGCTAACCACCCACACCAACACAAACTTTCATTACTGAGACACACGATACATAGACTGAAAACAATGTCACTCAACACCGAAAACTACAACAAAGAAGTACAAATAATAACAAGCATAACAATAAAAAAACACCATACAGAAACTCCTAAAATGACAAAATAAAAGAACGATAAAACGGAGCTCAAATCAAAAAGCAAATGAAACAACATTCACATACGCGGGAAAAGAAACCTACAAACTAACAAATCTGTTCAACAAACTCTGGCTGAAAACAGCACTAAGGACCAAAAATAGCACAGGTACACTACTAAAAAGAAACATAGACACAACTAATCCACTAGACAGCAACGGTGTTTATAGCATCACATGACAATGCAGATACATAGGACACTAAGAGATACTACAGGAAACTAAGAGATAACAAGCATGATTTTAATACACAACGAAAAAAAGGTCGAAAACTAAACATACTGGAGAACCTCGAGATATATAAACAAATAACACATAAAGACGGAAAACTCATAAACGTCAAAACAAACATACATGCACACACGACCTTGACACCATTAAAAACACTTCATAACAAAACATGAAAACGTTCGGAATAACAAAACATCGTAACCAACACCAGGAAAAAACAAAAAACCAACAACATACAAATAATAACTGACAACGGAAATAACCGCCACCGAAACCGACCAACGAGCACGAAGACCACGCCCCCTATCACAACGCCCCCAGCGACAAGGGACGCAATATTATCTCTACTCAGACTAAATGACAGACAGTTTTTCACTTAAGATGGCGTAATGCTGGAACGCGTTTGAATAACTCAAACAAAAAATCGTAAGCAACACCAGCCAAAAACAAAAAACCAAAACACACAAATAATAAGAGACAAAGGACATACCGCAACCGAGACCGACGAACGAGCACGAAGACCACGCCCCCTATCACAACGCCCCCAGCGACAAGCGACGGACGCAATACTATATAAACCTTACGCAGACTAAATGACAGGCAGTTTTTCACTGAAGATGGCGTAATGCTGAAACGCTTTTGAATAACTCAAACAAAAAAGAAGACAGACCCAGTAGAGCCCGTATGCCAGTTCAACATATGTTCGCCAACTACAATTATAAAATTATAATGTTTATAATCAAAATTGAATTTTCTCGTGAAATAAAATGACTGATTTATTACAACCGTCGAGACATTGAACTTGCGAAAAGTAGAAAGTACACTTATGAAAATAATAATACGTTTTTTCATTTTGTCAGAGAGGTAGATTCAAAGTGAGGTAGATCAAAACAAAGATTCAAGTAAGTCCATACAACAAAACAAATATTTTTACACTAACCTGGCAAGGTTTGGCATATACAGTGAAACTGTAAAGGAAATTTGACAGCCCGTCGTATAATTATGACCGCCGTAGCCCTAGACAGAGTGTGTACCTTCTAATTTGCTAACGAGCCGCAAGCTCTCAACATAATTAGGAGCGGACATTAGGAAAGCCGTCTTTACCTGAAAACCGGCGAAAACCTTTCCCACCACAAGGAACATTTGCATTCGAAAAAAAAGAAAATAAGAAAATTAAAATAAACAAATGGTCCGTTATTTGAAAAAGTTATTCAATAAAAAAATTAGACAAGTGATCTGCTTATAAAAACATATCCGTTGTGATTAAACGTTTTAATCCACGATTATCTACAACGATAATGTTTCTATATAAAACTGATCTTACTAATCCGACCAAAAACGTTTTTCTTTGGTGTTTGATGTATCGATCACATTTTCACTCACGAGTAATCTGGATTGAGTACGGTATGAATGAAATTGTTTATCATGCTTTCGACCTAATTTAAGGTAATCAATAAAACAAGCATCTCAAAATTCACATAATTAAGCTTGGAACGAACGGTTTCAAATTTCTTAGAAGATAGACCCAGTACAAACATTACCAAGTTCTCTAACACAATAGTGTTTTGTATGTTTTGCACCGATGATGACCTTAGAATAGGTCGAATGTTTGGAACAAGTGAATTTAAGTTTTCATTCAGAACAAACCGAGTTCGAGGTTAATCTGATTAAATTCACCAGTTTTTGTAGTACGCTTGACCAATTGATATATTTCAATTAATTAAGGTTTTTAGTTGAGATAAAAATGTCAGTGTGACGAGCGGGATTTGAACCCAAGGCCTTCGGCTAGATACGCCGCTACTCTACACGATCCAGTTCGACACTTTTGAATTTTCCCTCCTTTTTGCAATTTTTCAAATGTCGTTTAATCTACTTCCGTGTCCGATTGGATCGAATTCACGATTGGTCATGTGGCAGAGGAGCAGCGTATCTTGCCGAAGATCGTGGGTTCGAATCCCGCTCGTTACACTGACTTTTAACTTAACTAATTATTTCTTTTTCAATTGTCGAACAATTCGAAAACCTAACGACAAAAAGAAAAAATTGTCATTGATTAAAAAACAATTTTATACTGTACAATATATTTATTGTTGTAATATAATCACATTGATTGATTTTTTTTAAAGAGATTCTATTCTATTTCTAAAATTTTAGACTTTGAATACACTTCTCTGGTTTTCGTTGTCCGCTTGACCAACTAATATCTTTAAATTAATTAACATTTTTAGTTGAGATAAAAAAGTCAGTGTCCCGAGCGGGATTCGAACCCAAGACCTACGGCTAGATACTCCGCTGCTCTTTGAGCTATCCTGACCTCGATCCACTCGGACACTAACTTCCCATCTCAACCCCAAGTTTAATGAAGTATACCTTCACTAAAGCTATTGGAAAAAAGGAGGGAAAATTCAAAAGATGGGGTTGAGATGGGAAGGTAGTGTCCGACTGGATCTAAATCACGATAGCTCAAGTGGTAGAGAACGGCCTATCTAGCCGAAGATCGTGTGTTCGAATCCCGATCGTTACACTGGCTTTTTTATCTCAACTAAAATCCTTAATTAATTGAAAGATATTAATCTGATCATACAAACAAAAGCCAAACGTCTTTTAAAATTCTGTTGAAAATGTACCCAGTGTTTTTCTAGTAAAGCTTTTATATTTTATGTTATATAATTTTTTTTACTGTCAACACTGTGACGAAATTATAGTAATGGACAAGGTAAAAATATTGCAGGTGACCCATATTTACGCACGTACCTTCTCTTTGTATGCAAATATGAAATACGAAATCTACCAACTTTATTGTTTTATATTCAACTGATGCTTTCAGTTATGTCTTGTCGATTGCATTGTTAATATTTTTTTTTTATAGAATCGAACTTTTACTTATTAACGGGTTAATACTATATTATTTGCGCAGTTAGATCGTTACCTATTTTGGCCTCAATTTTGTTGATGATTTCTGATGACTTCTATGATCAGGTAGCATCTTCGTACCTTGGATGTTGTCTCGTTTCTCCATTCTTTCAACCTTGACCACGCAATCTAATCATAATTAAAACGCTTAAATAATCAAAGGCAAAACGTAAAAAGATGGTAATTTTGAAATAAATATAAAATTACCATAATTTTAGAAAGATTACTAGATTTGAAACATTTGACATGTTTATTTTTTTCCTTTGGATGATAAAATCTGCCTAAACTTCAGAGTATATGCAATGAAACCAGTTCCCCTTGGCGACTTTTTGATTTAAATTAATATTTTAAAATAGATGAATATGTATCTATAAACTAAATTATAATAGAAAATTGTATTTCTTTATTTCTCAAATAAGTGGTTAATAATTTCTTCATGGATTTTAAAAAAATCCAATTTACATTGCTGTCATAAACTTTGTTGTATTTAATTCAGTCTACCGGTAATCGAGACGGTTATTGTAGATAATGTTGAGCCAGTGTGAACATATGCGCTTCCTTACAATCATCCCTTGGTTATATTAAATTTTAAATTGGAAATATTAGAACACAACAAAAAATTCAAGCCAATAGCGTTCTTTCTTCAATATCCAAAATCCTCGAAATTCTCATTGCAAATAAATGTAAAAAACACAAGAAAACCTGATATAAAAACTTAACAATACCAGAAAATCGTTTAAGACGATTGAAGCGAAAGTGGCCGCGAAAATGTTAAGGAGTGCAATCATCGCGCAAATTCTACGCGTACGACAAGTCCGGCATATATTGAAATTATTTATTTAATACAATATTAGTATAAAAATAATTAATTTAATAAAAAAGATTGTACACACACTAGAAAAAAAATATTTAAGAAAACGTCTGGTCTAATAGACCTAGGTTAATATCAGTGTCTGGCTTACTTCGCTTACAATCCTCGTTGGTCTGATCATAACTTAGTAAGAGAGAAATGAAAAAAAATATTAGGCTAAAACGCTAGGAATACAGGAAACAAAAAGAAAACTAAGAAAATGCTGGTGATGGCCAATGTACTGCTTTCGGGTTCGAAAAATTACGGAATTGATTTAAAGATAAAAGTAGATTCACTATTTGTCGTAGTTCGCTTGACCAATTGGTATAATTTAATTAAATATGGATTTAAGTTGAGATAAATTTAGTATTACGCGACAATATTTTGTAACCAGTCAATTAAACTACGGTAAAATCATAATAAAATTTTAAATATTCACACACCAATTGGGCCGTTAAAGATTGATAATTTTTTATGGATTAACGCGTTAAAAATGTTCGAAAGAAGTTTTAAAAATGTTAACATTTATATGGGGATCGTGAGATGCGGTCTGGTGTGACGTAGATTTTTAAAAAACATTTTCTTTATCGTGCCAACGTTTCGTTCTTTATTGAGATCATCTTCAGGGCTCAGAGTGTTTGTTTTCTGTGTAGATGTGTGTTGAGAGTGACCTCAATTAGTCTAGGGGTGCGCTCAGTCTACGCGGAAAACAAACACTTTGAGCCCTGAAGATGATCTCAATAAAGATCGAAACGTTGGCACGATAAAGAAAATGTTTTTTAAAAATCGACGTCACACCAAACCGCATCTCGCGACGTCCAAATAATCATTGACTAACGGTCGCTAAACACCACACAAATTTATTTTAACTTCCAAATAACACTCTGTAATCCCTCTCTGTCTTGTTACCTTCAGAATTTGTCTACCGGCGTAAACCGGAAAAGGTGGCCAATTGAACGGCCCTATGACCGGACGTAAATCTTAACGGAATCCGATTAAAAGGTATACAAAATCGTAAAAATAAATTCGGTACCTGTTGCAGATGAGGATTAAGCTTGGCAAGCCTGTTCTCCAGGCCTGAACCTCGTCGAACATTTATGGGATAACCTGAAAAGAGCACATCCTTCACTTCCTGATACATTCCACGATCTTGAAAGAATGATCTAACCTCCAGGAAAAAAAACCAAACATTTCCACAGAGGTAGAAAGTATGCTGAGGCGTCTTCGAGATATAATTAACGCAAGAGGAGAAAATGCGCAATATTGAAATGTTAATTAAAAACGTTGAAATTTTATATTTTTCTTAGCAATTTTTTTAGACATTTCTAGACAAAAACTCAATTATTAAACGTTAAAAAACGTGAAACTTTCATTAATATCTAAAACTATAAATAAATCAAGTTATATTACAAGCGGATTGAATTTTTTGCCTGTCATTGTTGATTCAGACTAACCAACCATACTTCGTCGAACAAATGAAAAAGTCTTTTTCTGGATTTACTGATAGCAAATTATATATAAGTTAAACCTCCCGAGAAGGTCAAGACTGGTTAAAAGCATAAAATTTATCGCAGACTATGAAAAATGATGACCGACGGTCTTTGTCGCATGGTCATCCGCTGATAAATGACGAGTCCCGTCTGCTCAATCACAAAACTGTGAGCATAAGCCGTGAACTATCACTCTTTCTAACCTCAAGAAATAATTTGACTGACAACATTTATTATCATTAATTATATCTAATTGTTATATTATCACATATAAGATTATTGTCAATGCGTTTTTTCTTTGTACAGTTTATTTGCTTTTGCGTATAAGGTTCTGCCTATGCATGTCTGATTATTGAGCAATCAAATCGAATTGACAGACTATCAAGTACCAATTGAAAAACGAGTGTTCACCGCAGGGATCATCCTGTTACCCGGTCAAAGGTGCAAACGTTCTAATCGAATGAAGCCGGGGAACACACTTACCCGATGTAACGCTATGCGACGCTACCCAATGCTACCCGACGCCGGGTCACGTTTGGGCGTGTGTGCACATCTATTCGACGCCACGCGCACGCCGCGTTCAGCGTGAATAACAAATCAGTATCGTAATCGCAATGTCTCTTTTGTTTTTAACGGATTATTTTGAGTAAAACCATGTAATAAATTATTATTTAAATTTTATGATCACATCCATGTAGTACATTGTTCTTTAAATTTAATTATTTTAATTCTGGTGTTTCAATCAATTTTGTGCCTAACCATCATAATAAAATAATTCTTACAAAAACTCATGAATTTTTGATATCGTTTAATTTGGTTTATATTAAAATAACCATGCACCAACTGTAACGTAGACATTACCTAGAAATAGATCGAAATAAACTACAAAAAATATGAGTGTGCTACTAGACGAAAATGGGGTAATTCTTTGAGCATGTCATAAATTGTTAGTTAAAATTTTAAAAACAAACCATGTCACAAATTAGTTAAACTTTATGAGCAAATCCAGGAAATAAATTATTTCTTACATTTTATGAAATAAATTATTAGTTACAATTAATTACGGTTTTTAGTTGAGATGAAAAAAAAAGTTACTGGCACGAGAGGGATTCGAACCCACGACCTTCGGCTAAATACGCCGCTGCTCTACCACCTGAGCTATCGTGACCTCGATCCTCTTGGACAACTCTCCATCTCAATCTCACTTTACGAATTTGAGATGGGGAGTTGCTGTCCGATTGGATCGAGATCACGATACCTCAGGTGGTAGAGGAGTGGCGTATCTAGCCGAAGGTCGTGGGTTCGAATCTCTCTCGTGTCATTAACTTTTTTCATCTCAACTAAAAACCGTAATTAATTGTGATATACTAATTGGTCAAGTGGACCACGAAAATGGGGTAATTCTTCGAGCAAAACCATGTCATAAATTATTTGTTAAATTTTATGAGCAAATCAATGAAAAAAATTATTAGTTACCTTTTATGAGCAAAATCGTGTAATCAATTTTAGTTAAATTTATGGGCAAAACCATGTAATAAATTGTTAGTTAAATTAATTTTATCAATAAATTGTATTCCAGTGTTTTGATCAATTTCTGCCAAATGCCGAATCATTAAACAATTTTTTTAAAGAAAAACTAATAAAATTTTGATCTTAACTTAGTTTATATTCAAATATATATGTTTTAATTAATATAATAACAATAATACATGTGGTTTGAAATAAAAATACGAGTGTCCGTTATTTTGTCTTCGACTGTTCTCGATGCTACTCGACGAATTTCTGGACAGTGGGTCCATAGCGTAGAGTAGGGTAGCGTTGCGTGCCGTTAGGCAGATGTGCACGGGTCGTAATACAATCTTATGAAAAATTACCGTCGCATAGCGTTGCATCAGGTAAGTGTTTTCGCCGCCTCAAAAATGAGTGTCGATTTTATTGCCCGGCATCCGTTCAGAAACCGTGAGATGCGGTCGGATGGGATTCAGATTTCAGAAAAACATTTTCTCTTTGGTTCCAACGTTTCGATCTTTTATTGAGAGCATCTTCAGGGCTTAACATGTTTGTCTGAAGTTTTTCTGAAACCTACATCACATCAGACCGCATCTCACGATATCTCAATAATTATTATTATTTGCCTCCTGAGACATACTGGCGAAAACGTTCGCAAAATTGTCTCCTATTTTTCGACCTAGTGCCACCACAATGCTTTCGATTAAACCTGCTATCCCAGACGGTTAGCCTTCCTTTCTATCTTAAAATTTAAAAAAAAAAATTAAATATTTACATGTTTTATAACGATCTCATAAACTCGTTGTTATCCCTCGTCATAAATTTTCAACAAAAAAATATGTATTTAATAAAAAATGATGACTTACGTTTGTATAACTGTTTCGATTGTTTAATATCGTTTAATCAATTAAGGGATTAAAATAATCACTATTTAATTAAAATCTAATTAATTAGCTTCGTCCAGTAATCAATGCAACCGGACGGGTAAATCAGCTCTATTTCATGATGTTAACTAATAGCTATTTTAAAAGTCCAATTGTTTACCGATAGCCGAGGGAACCGTGGCCTAGTTCGAATTTCGAAAGATTTCGCCTATTTTCCAGGAACCTTCGATTCCACTCCATTCTTGTTTTGTTTAACTTTTAAATTTCAGCGCATACATAAATTTAATCATATGTTTTCTACAACCTTCTCGTTGAGAAAATACGGTCTAACTAACATATAACTAACATAATTTAACTGACAAATGCGCAGGCGTGATGACACATTGCTTAAGTCCAGAAGGTTTTCTCTTCAACTTGTCGACTTGGTTAATTGAGATCCTTCGTCCTTAAGTTGACACGCGACAGGTTTGACCCGTGGATTATAAATAAAACTAGTTTCAGTTTATGATAGCGTCCTATATTTTTGACAACTATTCATAGAACCTGTCATAGAGACATATTGTCTTAATTTGGGCAAATTGATTTTTGATTTACATTTTTAGCCTGATATTGATTTTTTTTTTTTTGACAAGGGCGTCGGACAGCCCCGATGCACTAGCAAAATGTCTCAACACGCTCGGTACACACACACAGGATCACACCAATAAATACATTCATACTTATTTATAGTCATCGCACTCATACTGTTTGGTATTCCTCCATCTACCTGTTCACTAAAATAAACTAATCTAAATTGGGTCGATGAGGTATTTGTATAAAGTTTCCGACGTCAACCCAAATCATGCACAAAACTTGAGTGGCAGTGGACCTACTTCACCATCAGCCCCTCTCCATTCACACCAATAAATACATTCACTCAAACAACACAAAACGCAAAACACATAAATTGACTTCTATATACAATAAAAAATTTCCAATTCCCTTAAAAAGCGGAATAGGGGACCCTGAAATTCGGTGATTTGTCCGAAGACCCTCTTTAAATCTGGCTGCATGCCTACTCGCGCCCTGAAGGCTTGTGGCCTGCGAAGAGATCCATAGAAAAGCTATCCGTAAGACATACACCGAAAAGTAACCGCAACAGAACCAGGATTCTACTTGGGCCCCTGACAAGGCACTGCCGCCTAATATCATGCACCGGTTAGGAGGACAGACAGAACATAGCCTTTGCAGACACCGCTAAGAAAAAGAGGAGACTGTCTAGGTGTGGCGTCTTGCAAATAGGAGAAGAAAAACCGTAAGCGATCCCATACTAAGGTGCCGCTGACGTAGTATGTGGAAGTTGATTAAAAACCTGATGCTGGCTGGAGATATAAATATAGAAAACTGCAATAGGACTTACTCAGATCGAGGTGCAGAAAACCTTGAAGCCACCCCTTTCCCTATCGCTATACCCTGCTGGGTCTTCCTTTGGTCCTGCACTTTCGCCCAAAGGGCTCTATCAGGATCTATCTTCTCGACCAATCTGCCTAGGGATCTTTTCCGCCCCTCCAGCATTTTGTCACGCTTGAGCCTGTGGAAGTAATGGACCTCTTGACGGTATCCGGTCGGGACGCGGTAGCGGAATTGCAATTAGTTCATGGTTAGGACTCCAATCAAAACATATTTATCGCTCGGGATTTTTTGTGTTCCATATTGATATTGTAAATAAACTGTTTTATGACTATAAAATTTTTGTTTGTGGCAAACATGGCGTTACTCTTCTTTCAGCTTCTCTTTTCCACTTACGTCTTAACGTATCAAAATTTGTGGTTTCAATGAGTGTATGATTTGGCGTACCCTGAGGTGCTCCACATGAATACGATGGTTCTTCCTTTGTACGAAGTCCCCATGGCCAGTCGTTGCTTGAGATTTGAAATGGTCGACTGATAGGTGCTTCATTTTCACTCTTTGTCTTATGCTAGGGAATATCTGGTATGTATATTAGAGGGATGATGCGTCTCCATCCCCAATAAACACTATACACATCGAAATTAATCAAACAAAAGTGAAATGTATTTATTTTTTGCCAAGACAGCATGTTTTCCATCACCTATTAATGGATGGAGCAATATTTTTTATACAAAAGAAAAGCTGTTCAGATGTTGAATTTCTTGTTTAAAGGAGTTTTGTCTGTTTAGTAAAAAATTGACGGAAGAGCCTTTTTTCCTATTAAAGCCTTAATGGGACTTCCCATTAAATATTCCACATGTTGTTTCATAAAAGTGGGTTACACCATTTATTATTCAGAAGCCTAATTTCCAGTTTTCTGTTGAAAACATTTTTAATAAATGAGCCGACACCGTGTTGATTCCGACGGTCCAAAGTAACGCGGAATTTTTAATTGAATTTATACACGCACGATCTTTTGAGACGAGGTTGTTTTTTAATAGATTGCCGCCTTCTTGAATCTTTCAAAAGCACGATTTGGTCTGTCGTGACCGGATTAATAATTTATTAAATCCATTATATTTCGTGGTCCGATTGACCAAATAATTTCTTTCAATTAATTAATCTTTATGTAAGGTATTGGTTGAAATGAAAATTTAGTGTCACGAGCGGGCTCAATACGCCGCTGCTCTAACCAAATGAGCTATCATGCGATTCGATCCACTCGGATCCACTCACCAACCACGTAATATATCTTCACTCAAGAGCTCTCTGTGGCCATTTCATTTGACGCCTAGGATCGAAACCTGAACCATTTGAAAAATTGAAAAAAAGGGGGGAAATTCGAAAGGGTATCTAAGTGGATCCATGTCACGATAGCTCAAGTGGTCGTGCCGTAGGTCGTGGGTTCGAATCCCGCTCGATACGGTCACTTTTTCATTTCAAACAATACCTTACATAAAGATTAATGTGCTTGCCGAGAAGAACCCATTCACTTCTTGTAGTCTACCGGCAATTCCGGCTTTTGTGATTTAAAATAAATTGCTGGCAGACTAGAAATCACCCACCCCGAGTGTTGGCAGTCTGGGGACAGAACCTCAGTCTAATCCGTCCAGCCGCTGAGGTTGGGGTCGAGGGTGAGTATGCTGTCAACATAGGTCATTTAAGCATTGAACGCATGCAGTTATTATTACTTCATCATCCTTTAAACATATTGTACAACTAGCCTACTTGAAGGTCGATGGGTGTACTTGATATTGCGCGATCGACATCACTTATTCACGCCTATAAATACATTCACTTTCAACATTATATATAATAACCTAATTGAAGGTCGATAGGGTACTCGATATGATGCCACAGATCATACATTCACACTAATAAATACATTCATTCACAATACAAACTTGGTATACACAATTATTGTTACTATATAAAATAAACAACCAAATTTCCTTGAAGAATTTGAACTGGTGACCCAAATACTGCCGTGGTCAAGCACAATTCTTATATCGGGTGGCATTCCTGCGCACTCTTGTATTGAGCCATTCAATTAGAGGGACACATCAATTTGCATGCGGGACACATACGCGGGATTTGCCCCAAAAGTAAGTCAATTTCCCTTGGCCTATCCTTAACCGGGTGAGGATGACCCTTCTACGAGTCAGATCCTCCGAGGGCCACCTATCGACTTGCACTCGATACGCGAGAGCTTCTCTCTCATACGGAAAGCTAATATATTTTTGCTCTTTACGTCCATTCTGTGAATTATTCTGTAGGTGACTGGTGGCAATGTACGCGACCGGTATGGAGGGGTTCCGCTATAAATTATAAAACGCATAATTTTTATATTATTTAATGTCTTGCTCATGGCATAGTAAGACCTGTAAGTACATGAAGGGTACGGGGGAAAATGAAAAACTTGATTGAATTGACATTTAAAATGCAAACCAAGAACTAATAATAATAATATATAATTTCTAATTGTATTTTAAATTTTTATTATTCAGATATCGTGAGATGCGGTCTGGTGTGATGTAGGTTTCAGAAAAAGCATTTTCTTTATCGTGCCAACTTATCGATCATTATTGCGATCATCCCAGGCCCTGAAGGCACGATAAATAAAATGTTTTTCTGAAACCTACATCACACCAGACCGCATCTCACGATATCTGAATAACTATTGATCGGTCACTAATCTCTACACATTACATTTTTATCTTGACCCATTATATAACAAACGGAGACAACTAAAATAAATTTTTACTAAATTTTTCGTTGCCTTCGTCTGTAGAAGCGAGTGGAACAAGATAAAAAAATAAATTTTGACAACAACCTATAGAGTAGAATAAGAATAACAATATTACCAAGATAAAATAATATAGTTTTTATACATACTAAACAAGCTAAATAAATAGAGATTCTTCCTGCTTTCTTGAACTTCCCATGCCCTTTTCTGCTTGATGCCTATTCATTGATACTTAAATAGATTATGTGATAATGTACGTTTTAACCCATGGAATGTTCAGAAAGGTTGTGCAAGAAGATCCAGGACCATTGAACCAATTTCGGATCTCACAGCATGCGATTTCGCTATTTAACTAGCAAACTAGTCTTGTTTCACCCTTTAATTATTTATTGTTCAAAACTCTCAAAGATAGTTATCGTCATTTACAGTTAATAATGTTTCAAATTTAATTATTACTTTTTTTTAAATGTTAAACGGGGAAATAAATTACATAGAGTAAAGCTAAAACCTTATAACTGCATCATTTATCATAAAGATAAAGAAACTTTTATCGCATTATTTCCATTCAACTCATTATGGATTAGAAGAAAGAAAGGGCGTGTGCGCGCAAACAAACTCAATCCTGGTAATTTTAATAAATTCAGAACTTTTTTAAAAGTTAATGCGATATTTATAGGCGCGCTGATTATTGAACGTTTACAAAAATCGTATCTCTAATAGTTATTCTCATTAGCTAACCGGCCTAAGCGAGTCCGGTTGTTCGGCAAATCGGCGAGATTAGCTCGTAAATATCGACGACGGCGTTCGGAATGTCATTAGGTGGAGAAAAAAAAGGTCAACGATTGCTGTCCCTAATCCGCTCGTCGCTATGAGAAAAGGGTGATAAATTGAAAAAGTAATTGACGGAAAACGTTCATTTCTCTTGCCGTTCTTTCGGAAGACAAATGATACTTTTGTCTTGGACAATAAGTCGGCGATGATTATTACCGTGCTATTCAACTTTTTAAACTTTGTGAAGGAAAGGACCTAGTTGATTATTTATCCCGGACCTAGTCCTTAAATCCAACACTGAGTCTATCAAAGCGACTCGATAAGCCGTTGAGAATTGTACTGGAAAAAGGGACGTAAATTATAAATTGCACGATTTCCTCTTGGGGTCTACTAGGGGTTGAACCACGGTGCGGGTTGTTTCCGATTATTGTGGTATTCCTATCCCTGCTGGTTTTGGCTTCCCGCCATATTCAACGGTGGTTTCTTTCATTATACTTCAATCCGATACCTTTTAAACGTCGTCGTGAAATATATTATTTATATCTATAACGTCTTTGTCAGAATAATTTTTCTCTATTGATAGGTTAAAAATTTCAAGATCTCCTTGGTTGAAAACTTTGATTCAATTTAGTAAATTACATTCACGTTTCGGGCCTCTGGCCCATCATCAAGAACTAAAGATAGAGAAATCTCATGATATTTATTATTATTTTTCCACCCCCTTTATTAAATAATAAAATAATATGTATGTATCATTGGATTAATCCAGGTATAAATACTTTTATTTTAAAAATTGAAAATATTTGATGGGTGTGTCTTCAGATTGTAAATTGTATCATGAGATTTCTCTATCTTTAGTTTCTGATGATGGGTCAGGAGATCGAGAAGTCGATGCAAATTATTAATTGAATCAAAGTTTTCAGCTACTATCTTGGAATTTTTCAACGTATTAAAAGAGAAGATACGAAACGTTGAGTTGCTAATATATAAAATAATATGGGAATATTTTTTATTAGTTTGCTAGGTTCGTTAGGTTATCTTGCTCACCCGTTTTATAAATAGGCATGCGAGGTTGAACTCGGACTTACTTCTGGGCCAAAGCCCCCTCTGTCCACATTGTATACAAAGGTTGCTCGATGTGACCAATTTAATTGAAATTTGCATTCTTTGGCTCCATACAGGAAGCGCGTAGGAACACCACCCGATATTAGAATTGTGCTTGAGCATGGCCGTGTTTGGTCCCCCTACTCCTTCTCTTGGTGAAAACAAGGTTGTTTTATTGTATATAGTTCTCAAACTTTCGTGTTCTCGAGTGAATGTACTTATTAGCGTGAACGTGAAATGTGAGAGGGCCTTTGGTGATCTCTCAACTATCCAATCGGCCCTCAATTAGTTTATTGGATAGTTTGTGTTGAATAGGTTATGTTGAAGTGAATGTATTTATTGGCGCGAATGTGAAATGTGAGAGGGTCTTTGGCGGTATATCGACTTCCCAATCAACCCTCAATTAGTTTATTGGAAAGTATGTGTTTAATAGATTATGTTGAAATTGGCATGAACGTGAAATGTACGAAGTCCTGTGTCCGCGAACTGCCAACTTCTGGCTGAGTGGTTCTCGTGACCTGTCCGTAATTTTTTGTAATTACAAAAGCTGGAAGTGCATGCACTGCAACTAATAAAAACAAGTAAATCATTATTTAACTCTGTATGAATTCACCCCTGGCGGGGTTAACCAAACCGACTGGGTTTTAAATTGTATAACCTGTCGGTAATGATCGTAAGGACCGAACTGCCGAAAGTTATCACCCCGCAGGACCAAAGAGGAAATCTCACAATATACAGTCGACTAAACTATAAATTTTAAAACTTGTGCTTTGCACAGAGAAATTGCGCAGTTCAAGTATGTATGTATTATATCTCTCTGTGCAGTTACTAGGAAGTTCAATATAAACAATACATAAACAGCAGAATTCGTAAATCAGAAAAGTTAGGAGGCAAACAAATCCTTTCATCGTTAAAGTAGCCTCATCCCGGAATCCACAAATATTTAGATACGACACTGGATAGAAAATTAGGGACCTTGATAGCTGAGTTTCGTTCAACTCGCCTTGTAGACTGTCGTGGGTTCGTCCCACCTTGGAATTATCTTTAGGTTAGATGGGAAGTTAATGTCCGAGCGGATCCAAGTCACGATAGCTCAAGCCTTTTTAAAAAGATAGTTCCTGCTCACAGTAAGTTCTTTTTCAACGATCCTAATTTCGAGCCATTTAGCTCATCATCAGCTTGAAAGACTTCTACAACCACGTCTCTCGACATTAATTGCCGAAGTAAACCCCCTGATACCTCCGCCGACGCGACGTCCCAATTAGAAGCTGATTTTTTTAATGACGCTGAATTTAAACGTGCGAAACGTGGAAATTATAACAAAATAAATATTATAATAGTAATGTGTAGAGATTAGTGACCGTCAATAGATAATTATTCAGATATCGTGAGATGCGGTCTCGTGAGGCATCTCACGATACCTGAATAATTATAATAGTAAATACTTAATATTATTTAATTACCATAAAAATAAAAATAATTAAAATAATTAGTTTAATACGTTTGATATTTATGTCCATAAGATAGATCAAAATGTGTTACATTATTAATGCATTTAACAACATGTTCAAGTTTTTACATTTTTTAATTACAAATTTCCAAATGTTGAAACTATGCAACATTCTTGTATTTAAATTTGTATTGAAATTACGTTTGGTTTCTTTTATAATTCCGGCCCTTAAATAATTTGTTCGATTTGGGCAAGTGTTCTTTTACTCTTGTTTTTATTTCTCTACTGCTTTTTCCTGTATTGAGTTGGTAAACCCCGCTTTTTGCCAAGTTGTCTACCTTGCATTTAGGTCTTGAGAGGATGTTTTTCCATGAACCCGTACTTCTAAAATCTATTTTAAAACCTTCTTGTTTAAAAATGTTATTACTTCACTTTTTTCCGATGATTCACCAATGTATGGCAAACAACGGACACCTAATGATTCATTTGTGGCAGGGTCGCTGAGCCCTATTAAGATAGCTCAAGTGGTAGAGCACCGGCGAATTTAGCCGAATATCGCGGGTTCGAATCCCGCTAAAAACACTGACTTTTTATCTCATCAAAGACGTTACAAAGAAAGATTAATTAATTGAAAAAATGTAATAATGATGGAAATTTGTAAAAAGAAGAAAACAGTGTGTTCATCGAGTGGTACTGTAGACATTTATAAAAAAAACCAATAAATCTAAAAACATAATCAAAAGGAATGAAATCATAATCGATATGATTGTGTATGGTAATTAGTGACCGTTAATCGATATTTATTTAGAAATCGTGAGATGCGGGCTGGTGTGATGTAGGTTTCAGAAAAAAATTTTCTTTATCGTGGCAACGTTTCGATCATTTTTGAGATCATCTTCGGGGCCTGGGAATTAACAAACATCGTTTACATTTAACAAATACATAAAACAATTACAATCGGGATGTGGAAAAGTGAATTAATACAATGCAAAATATATTTATTATTATTATTATTATGTTCCTAGCTGATTTGTATAATAAATTTTTACAATTGTTAGGCGAATATTTTAGAAGAGTTTTGCTAATTTTCAAAATGCAGTATAGTTTCGGAGAAAATAAATCGAAAAAAATCAAATTCTGTTCAAATTAAAATAATATCTTAGGAAAATTTATCTGCCATAACCCCTCGACATACATTTACAATACGTATGCAAAATGACGCCGACTTTTTTTTATCTCGACCAATACCTTTTATAAATATTAATTAATTGAAAAATGTTAATTGGTCAATTGGACCACGAACTGTAATGGACGATCAACAATTTTATTATTAATTCGTGAAAGGTTCGAATCCAACTCTCATAAATTTGAGTTGCCCTATTTCAAAACGAACCCTGTTCTGGCTTTTCACGAGGCAGAATGACGAAATTCAAGAGACAGACGGTGGATGATTTTCGCCGGCCCCAAAAATCGGACATGTTTTCAAAGTCGTTACAATTTGCCTTTTAAAACTGAACATTTTCTTCTTTTTTCATATATTGTTATTGTAATTTGAAACATCTGCGTTTTGTAACGTTTCCCCCTCTTTCTGGGCATCTTCTGGGAGATTTTCCAGTGTCCCCTTTGGTTGGATAGACGTGCGAGTGCGAAGCGTTAGTGAACAACGCGGTAGTTTTCAGGGTTTATTTTCTTATTTCATCTCTAGTTCCGTTTCATTTCAAGAGAGAAGATGCCACAACGGAAAAAATACGTAAGTTCGATTTTTTTTATGTTAACGACCTGATTTAACGAATATCGCCTTTCGCAAACAGTATTAACACAGTTGTTTTGATTTGAATAACCTGTTGTTGAAGTTATCATTTCGTCGTATCAATTTATAATGTATTTATCGAAGAATAACGTAAACTATTAATAAACTTAATTTTAATTATTTTTTGGTTGTGATATTAAAAAGCGAAGGTCTAAACTACAAAATCGTGTATTGTTCGAATACGCAACCTTACATACAAGTTTATTTTATAGCTATTAAAATATCCACATTTGTCAAAACATGCTTCTTATTGTTTAAACATTCTATAAGATTGTATTTTCCCAAACACTGCCACGTTTCCAACTGTCTGAATTGCACGTTACTTGATAACGTACTTATAATGTAAGCAAATATTTGTATTAGTGTAATTTTGTAATGTTAACTAGCATTTGTAGAATTCAAATAATTTCGAACAAGGGGTTTACTTCGAGCGCAATTAATCTGCTCGCTCAAAAGTTTACTTAGTTTGTGATAAATAAACCGATTTCTACATGGAAACATGTATCTGGTTTTGCCAATATTTTGTAGAACATGGTGAAATTTATAGTCCAATTACAAAGAGGACAGATAGTGAAGAAGAAGACTTGTAGGATAATATAGAAATAAATACAGAGAGAGAGAGAGAGAGAGAGAGAGAGAGAGAGACGGAGAGAGAGAATTTGTATATGAATGTGTTTTTAAATTTTTAATTGCTCACATCCACCATTCATCACGTAAAACATGAATTTTACATAATGAAAATGTTATCTGAGGTTTTTCGTTGAGATGAAAAATTATCGTCGCGAGCGGGACTCGAACCCAGGACCTTCGGTTCAATATGCCACTGCTCTACCAGACGAGCTATCGTGACTTCGATCCACTCGGACACTCGTTCATCTCAACTTACAACCTTTCGAATTTTCCCGTCATCACCTGGAAAGAACAAAAAAGTATTTAATAAATCCTTTATATTTAGTAGTCTATTGACCAAATTACTATTTTCAATTAATTTGTCTTTTTTGTAAGGTTTTGGTTGAAATAAAAAAGCTAGCCTCACGAGCGGGATTCGAACCCATGACCTTCGGCTAAAAACGACTCTGCTCTACCACTTCAGCTATAGTGACTCCGATCCTCTCTTTAGTACTTTTATCCTCTCAGACACTAGCACCCCATCTCAACCTATCAACCTTCGAATTTACCTCTTTTTTCCTTATTTTCTGCCTGTTGTGTGATTGGCATTCGATTCTCGGCGACTTATGAAGTGGCCGAGGGGAGATGTTAGCGAAATAATTACTTCTTTAATTATTATATTAATCTTGACAACCTACAACCTTTCGAATTTGCCATTTTTGAGTAGTTTGTGTCCGAGTGGATCGTAGTCACGATAGCTCCAGTGGTAAGAGCAGCGGCGTATTGAACTAAAGGTCGTGGGTTCGAATCCCATCCGTGACACGAATCTAAACCAAAAACTTAAGATAAAAATTATAATTATGTCAATTATGACGCCTAAGCAAGTCTGGATTACTTTAATTACAATAAAAATTTTTTATGGGTTATTCTAAATGACATGTGGTTTTTGATACTTTCACAAAGTTTAGTTTATTTCAAAACAATTTTTTTCATATATCAGGCAATTTTTCGCCCATCATCAGTAAAAGCCTAACAAGAAACATTCAGAATTAACAAAAATTTGGCATGGTATAGTAATACAATTTTTATACTTTTTACATTATTATTATTATTTTATGGTTTTAAAAGAGGCAATTATTTCACGCATTTCTCTTAAAATAGTTTTCCTTCGAGGAGAGACGATTTGAGGTTTTTAAGAAAGATGCCGCTATGGGAGAGGAAGCGAAACGGCGAGGTAATTACCATTAACTCTGAACCGTAAACTAATAGATAAAAATGTAAACAAAAACTTTAGAAATTATATTATTATACTATTGCTATAATTTTTGGCAATTGTCCGGGTTAGTTGTTAGGGTTTCCTGATGATGGGCGAGAACTAGCCCGAACGATTAAAAAAAGGAATCATTAAATCTTTTTGAAATAAAAAAGGAATATAAAATCCTGAAAAAACCCTAAGAAAAATCTAAAAAAGTATAATAATTAACTGCTTGGGATTTGCAATAATTAAATCTATGAATTTAAGTTTGCAGCAGGAAAAGTATGTTAATGCATGTGTGTTTGTGTGAGCTGTATGTCTTTTTTTACATTTCTTGTCGCAACCGAGTCGGTCACTCGTTAACAGAAAATTAAGTATTGCAATCATGTCGGCGCCATTCAAACGACAACAGCCTTCTTGAATAATTTATCGCAAGGAACATTTTTTTCGACTCTAGTCGTCTAGTTTCCTATTGAATAACCTGACAGATGATTTGCAAGACTAATGTGTTTTCACGGCTCATTCAAGAGGTAATAAAGTACTTGAGGTACAGCATCGACTGTAAGATTAACCGATAATCAAATTACGTTATTCCTCGGAGTAAAAATTAAGCTGGCGATTCTTAAAGTGGAGATAAGTGACAAAAAGAGGCCGCCGCTCTGTCACGTTGGTTTACTTATCACTTCAGAAGCCGGTGGGTCTCCGTGAATTGTTTTTTATTGGCCTTATCGCGCTTTTGTTGAAGGATAAACCGAAGCTACTTGGGCTCAATACCACGCGATAAAAAGCATCTCGGCCGACTTGAAATTATACAACGGGCCCCATGATAACGCTAATTTCCTTCTGAATTATCGGATCGAATGCCTCGGCTTAGTCGGTTACAAGTCTTTTCCGCGCTGATATCCCATTAAATCCTTCTCGTAAATGTCATATAACTTCCGTTTACCGTTTCAACAAGTCAACAATACGTAACGTAAGTGAATGCTTTCTAGCTAGTTTGAATAAATAGCACAACAACCAAATAGTTATATGTAATTTTCAAATTTGTCAATTTGTTAGAAATTGGTCTTCAATATAAAGAACCGGCACCGATTTTAGGTTGTACTCTATGTATAAACTTTTTTGTTCACATTCAACATGTATTTGTAAAATTTAAACAATGTTTATAAATGCCACGTCCTGAACATGTTCCAAACAAAGATCGAAACGTTGGCACGACAAAGAAAATATTTTTCTAAAACCTAAGTCACACCAGACCGCATCTCACGATCTCCGAAAATCATTGACTAACTGCCACTACACACCACACATTTTTAGACTCCATTGTTGAGAAAAGTGGAAATATATCCATGAACTCATAAAGTATCATATTGTTCAATAATTTTTAGCCTAAAACATTTCTCAGTAATTAGCGGTAATACTACGGGGTTCGGTGTTTTTCAAGAAAACAAGTACTCCTGTCTTGATCTTAAGATTCGACCTCTATTTCATTGATAAAGTTGTTAGGAAATCAGAGATTGTTATTAAGTTTATCGATAAATTACTAACATAAAATAACTTTACATAAAACTGTTTGTAATGTTTCGATATTTCTAATATACAATGATTCAATCGTATTTATTAGCGTGAATGGAGTAAGTTGAACCCAGCCCGAGGAATATCAGTTACTCAGAGGGAGTGAATATGACCAGATTTGTACGTTTGTATCTGGCGTTGTGTCATGTTAATTTATTATAATGACGTACTTTATTGGCGTAAAAAGAAAAGGTTGGTTACCCCGCCCTGAGAAATAGAGAGTTCACTAGGGTGTATAGGGGGGTAAGTTATTAGCGTGAATGTTATGAGTTGAACCCAGCCCCGAGGAATATCTGTTATTCTTAAAGGAGTGAATTGGCCAAGACTCTGTATCGGGAGTTGTGTTTATGTTCTTTTATTGAAATGATGTTATTTATTAGCGTGAAAGGAATGGGTTGTCTAACCCCACGCCGAAGTATATCGAATAGCCTTGAGGAGTGAATGTGATCAGACTTCTATGTTTTTATGATGTATATGTGTATGTATGTTTTATTGTGTATTTGACAACCCGAGGAACAAGTTAGAAGTTAGAATTTTAATACAAAAGCAGAGAGTCACACCAAGACGTTCAAATTGCGGTAGGCGTTAAAATGTGCGTGAAAGACCAGAAAAAGAAGTAAAAACCCGCAGAGGACCGGCGATGGCGAACTTCCCAGATTTTTATTATGATGATTATTATTCAGTGCTCCGTAAGATGATGAAAAGACCACCTGCAGGTTCTTAACTTTAAAAATCTCAATAGTGAATTCCATTTTCACAGAGAGAGAGAGAGAGAGAGAGAGAGAGAGAGAGAGAGA
>CM077099.1:25914970-25933819 GCA_039619505.1 Cimex hemipterus
GAGAGAGAGAGAGAGAGAGAGAGAGAGAGAAAAGAAAGAGAAACAGAAAGAAAAAAAGAAAGGAAGAGAAAAAGGGAGGGACAGACAGACAGACAGACAGACTGGACAGACTGTCAGGCAGAAAGAAAGAAAGAGAGGAGGAGAGAGAGAAACAGAAAGAGAGAAAGAGAGAGAGAGAGAGAGAGAGAGAGAGAGAGAGAGAGAGAGAGAGAGAGTGAAAGAAAGAGGGGGAAGAGAAAGAGAGAAACAAAAAGAGAGAAAGAGAGAAGGGGGTAAGAGAGAGAGAGAGAGAGAGAGAGAGAGAGAGAGTTTACATTAATAAATAAATTGATTTAACTAGAAATGTTTACGAAGATGCAAATAGATCTTTAATTTTACGATTCAAAAAAATTAATTAAAAATTTTGGACTCAATTAATAAGTTGTCCGACTGATTACTAAATCAATCCGCTGGCCGGAAATAAAAACCTCTAAATTATAACCATTTAGCATATAAAGCGGTATATTAATTGCATAAACTATGAAATAAGTTGAAATCTTGTTTTCTATGTTAATTTTGAAATTTAAGCCTGTTATGTCCAAATATAGTCCTATGAATTTATTCGTTTCTTATTTACTTTTGACTAACTGCGAGGGCATAAATAAACCCAAAAATATTATTAAACTGAAGGAGAAAACTAGAAAAAGCTAGATTATAATAGATATACAGTCAGGGAACTGGTCATCATCAATTCGTAGAGCGGTCAGATATGCTTTAGAGATAATTTTTTATAAACCCGTTTGTCGTTTTCTAGGAATGGTTCATTTTCACCACCACTGGCACAAATTAATTTAGATCTATTTCTTTATGCCGATGGCTGGTTTTGCGTTTGTTTACCGTTGCCGAGTACTTTGATATTAAAGAAGTTACAGGAGAAATTTACTTTAAAATAATTTAATAATTCAAAATTAAGAAAATACAGCAGGGAATTGAGAAAAGGTCAGAGTTTGTCCGTAATTGAAGAGGAATTTCTTTAGAGGGAGTCGGAATTCGGGTAGGACGTGCAATAAGCGATCGGCCGGCTCTGCGGTAAATCGGTGAAATGCGGTCGGCGAAGCGCTGAGGTCACCCCGTTTCGTCACTCGACGCCCTCCTAAATCCCATTTCTAATTCATTCGGTTTTAAGTGAAAAGTTTCCCCTCCTGACGGCATTTGAATAAGGTAAAGTGAGGTAACGAGGTTAAATCCCTTTCCATTTGAACGTGGGGGAAAATAAGGACAACTGTTTTTCCATCGGGGTTGTCGTGGGCGTTCGTCCGGTCCTCTTCAATTTCCCAACTGGCTTAAAGGGTTGATTGAGTTAGAAACGGGTCTGGGACGGCTAACGTTTACATGTTCGACATTTCGAACAATCTTAACACACCCCTCGTCCAACGACATTCGGCTGCACCCCTTCACTCAATGACTTAAACCATGAATAGGCCATCAGTTTGGAAAATTCATATTTAACTTTAAAGCTATAAGTTTTGCAAAATGCATACCTGTGTGTACAAGTACTAAGAAAACAGACGCCCATTGGCTGTATTTTAAAAGAAAATAGACCTGAAAAACCAGAAAAGGAAGAAAAAAATCACGCAGAGAGCCGACAGCGACCTCAGCTGTTTGTCGGTCCGTAAACCTCCCAGTTTACACTAAGGTGGCACAAAAAATGACCTCTTTTAATTTTTTTAAAAATTATCTCTTAAAACATCCTCCATTGACTATCTTTCAACGATATTTGGTCCGTTTTAAAGGATTAGAGGCAAAGAAAACATAGATAAAAAAACCACTTGTGTTTACAATTGGATTTTGCAAACAAATATTCGAATATTCAATCTTTCCTTTGTTGATTTTTCGGTAAAGTTCTTTCTAACCTTCAAGCGGGTTAATTTTTTTGAAGTCGTACCATTTTTAAGTTTCAAATTGTTCGAGTATTCAAATTGGAAGAAGGAAGATGCCAAGCGATATGACCAGGATGCTTAACATTACCAGACCAACTGTCACCGAGATGATGTTTTATCGATTCGAATGTTCTTTAACCGCTTATTTTCTACCGCTGTTGTAGAAAGATGTTTTATCAAGCAACGACATTAACACGTTAGAAACATTAATGTCAGCTTACGCATTGTAATTAGAAGACATCAGAAGCTGGATTGCGTACGAGAAAGCCTGCGCCCGAACCAGAACTATCTGGTCTGAGGAAAATTGGACTAAAGTCTTGTTTGCGGAAGAGTCCAGGTTTTTTAAACTCTTTTGACCGTCGAGAGAGGGTTTAGAAAACTGGAGATCAATATATCCCGCACATTTTCACCTCGGAGAGGATATAGAAGTGGTAATGGCACTTGTATGTAAGTTAGCGCAAATTTGATCTTCATTGAGGGTTCCCTAACAGTTGCGCGATACATTGAAGATGTGCTCTCAGAAGTTGTTCCTTACACCCCACTATATGCCATTATATTAGTCGGTTTTATGTTTATCCATGATAGTTCCAGGCCATTATAGCAAGGATAGTCGGTGACTACTTGGAGCTGTCATCGGTTCAATGTTTGGTGTTGCCAGACTGTATTCTCGACTTAAACCCTTTCGAACACCTTTGGGCCGAGTTGTCAAAAAAGGTAGATTGTTGCCCAGTGATGCCAGAGAATTTGCGGAATATCACTGTTTGGGGAGTATGAAAAATATTCCTCAGCATTCATTCAAAACTTCATTAAATCGATCCCATGTCGAATGCAAATAGAAGAAATGCTCAGTAGTAAAATGAATATTTTTTTCATTCACTAGTTTCCGTGGCGTGTTTAGACCGAACAATATGTTTTAATTAATTAATGTTTTTAGTTGAGAAAAAAGTTAGTGATACGAGCGGGATTCGAACCTACGATATTCGGCTAAAAACGCCGCTGCCCTACCACTTGAGCTATCGTGACCTCGATCCACTCGGACATTATTTTCTCATCTCAACCCCTCCTTTTCCTTCCTTGTTTTCATAGCTACATTTTTGATAAAGTTGTTTCTTAGTACTCAAAATAATTTTTAATTTGAGTATTATATCTAATAAATTTCTTTAAAAATATCCAGTAAGCAACAAAAATAAAAATAATAACGACTGTTAGTATTCACCAAAAAAAAAAAAAAACTTATCCGTTCCCATCAATGGGGGTCTGGTCCTTGATGATACACCGTTTTACATTTTACAGATTAATTACATTAATTAAATGACATACGGACCCTAGCACCGAAGATGAAGATAAACCGAAACGCTCTTGCATAACTATATCACACGACCTGAAACGCCCAAACTACAAAATCTACACTGCCTCATTTTTCCAAAACAGACCAGAGGTCCAAGACTCACTGCTACCATTTAAAGAAGGTGACAAGCATCACATTTTTACAGACCCGTATGGAGGGCATGGAACGACCTTTCGATACAACATGTGGCAGTAACGCACTGCTTATGCTGACTGCAAGGAAAACTAGCGCTCAAACGCCGTGCCTACACGCTCCAGAACAGAACATCCGACAATACCGCCTACATAGAATCGATAGACTTTAGCATGATTTCTTCTAGATAAACTCTAAATCCAAATATTCTTTGTGTCCAAGAATATTGCAATTCGTTTTATCCAACTTGATTATCGAATAGAACATTAAATGTGTATAGCTGATAATGCATTGTTAAAACAATATCGTTTTAATCATAATCATACAATATTAATTTCCAATACGTGGCCGGAGGGCTCGTTTGAATAATAGGGGACGGAAGGCGTTAGAGCGTCACCTAGTTCACACGGTTGGCTCTTGAATTAATTGAGTACAAGGATTCCATAGCACACCTTCTTCAGTGATGCAAATTACAGGGGGACTTACGGGATTCCGCCATTTTACTGTCAACCGAGCTTTGATGACAAGCGATACGCAAACAGAGAAAAAAAATCGTCAACGACCGGCGTTTCAACCGAACAATTGATTGCGTTTGTTTTTTCCTCCTAGCGTCCCGTGCAGGACGTTTGAGCAGTGTTACCATTAGGGTTTCTAGTTTGGCTAGTATTATGTTCCATATCTAAAAGTCAATAAACACTTTTATTTATGTAAAAATAATCGGTGCGAACATATAATATCGGGGTGCACAGTGGTTAGGTGAATCTGACCATAATAAAAATGCTCTGATTAATTACTCATTTAAACAATAACAAAGATTATTATTAGAAAAAAAATCACACACTTTTTGGAAGAAAAAGAGAAAGAAAAAAGCAAAGGAAGAAAATCCCAGAGGCAAGCTTTTCAGTTAGAATATGTTTGGTTTTTTCAAACAATAAACATTTAACATTAGAATATAGATCAATCTTATACATTTGGATAAAACAACTGTACATTTGTACACTTTTCTCTGATACAGGTCGATCAATGAGAATGAAATTTTGCATACGTATTGTAAGTGTATGTCGACGGGTTATGACAAATTTTCCTAAGGTATTATTTTAATTTGATCAGAATTTGAATTTTTTCGATTTATTCTATACTGCAATTTGAAAAGTAGCAATACTCTTCTAAAATATTCGCCTGACAATTGTAAAAATTTATTATACAATCAGCTAGGAACATTCTTAGAAAATTAATATTTATGAAAGGATTTGGTTAATAATAATAATTACAAGTTATTGTGTTTTGTTTCTTATTATTTTTATGTAGAACTAGTTATCATACTATATTTTGCATTATATTAATTCACTTTTCCACATCCCAATTGTAATTGTTTTATGTATTTGTTAAATGTAAACAATGTTTGTTAATTCCCAGGCCCTGAAGATGATCTCAATAATGATCGAAACGTTGCCACGATAAAGAAAATGTTTTCTGAAACCTTCTCACACCAGACCGCATCTCACGATTTCTAAATAAATATCGATTAACGGTCACTAATTACCATACGCAATCGTATCAATTATGATTTCATTCCTTTTGATTATATTTTTAGATTTTTTTTTATAAATGTCTACAGTACCACTCGATGAACACACTTTTTTCTTCTTTTTACAAATTTACATCATTATTACATTTTTCAATTAATTAATCTTTCTATGTAACCTCTTTGTTGAGATAAAAAGTCAGTGGTATTAGAGGGATTCGAACCCACGACCTTCGGGTTCGTACGCTGCTACTCTACCACTTGAGCTAACGTGACTTGAATCCCCCCCCCCCCGGGCACGATACTTCCCATCTCAACCCCACTTTTGAATTTTCCCTCCTTTTTGGCATTTTCCAAATGTCGTGTAATCTATTTGATTCTCGGCGACAAAGCAGTTCTCTATTAATTAATTGAATGTTCATAATTGGTCAGGCGTTCCACGAAAAATAGTGAATTTATTTATTTTATTTTCTGTTTTATGCACAGAACACTTTAGACTGCTTTTATTGAACTTGAGCCTTGTTCATTGTAGGGTACAATACCGTCGGGTACACATTTTAATAATGTGCAGATTTGTGAAACACTGAAGAGGGCTTAAGTATAATTAAAATTAAAATTAATAAAGTAATTACACAAATAAAAACGTATATATAAGCACAAATAAAATATTCTCTCGCCGACCTAGCAATTCATTTTCCAAGAAAGTATACTAAAATTGGATAAAATAAAATATCATTTATTGAATAGAAAAACTAATAAAAAATATGCATTCATTAATACATATAACTTCAAACCAACTAATGAAATACTTTTTAAATAATTATTTACAATTATGAAAGTTCCCGGTTGGAAAAAATGTGAAATAACTTCACTGTAAAATGAAGGCAATGTTGATTTTCTACTTTTCTTTTTTTATTATTTTCTCTCCTTCATGTCTATGTTGATTTAATTAAACTGCTTTACAAAACTGCCTAAAACATTCTTTCTGAGGATTTTAAGAATCCACGGATTTATAATTCCACCAGGCCCCTGTTATTTATGAGGGCGTTAGATAACTGCTGGCCTGAAACATGTAGGCCTTAGTAAAGTGTAACGCGTGAAGAATAGCGAGTGCGGGGGATGAAGGTCCGCATGATCACAATTTACCCCGAGCAGCAGTACGCGGAGTTAAGCATTCCTAGGTGGCGCCTGGAACTGTGTATGTTTTGATGAAGTGGTTCAAAAGGAGCGGAGTTTGTTTTGCGTGGAGAGGGTCAAGGCCCGGTGCCAACTGGGTCGGCAAGCCCATCGTCCAGAAGGCAGGGTGGATAGGCAAACAGGACAGAAGTAAACTGCCAAAACTCCTACAGAGATCTTATTATTATTTTCACACTGATTCTATTCCGCTCGTCTATGGCCACAAAGTCCGCGCAGCCCAAGACAAATTAATAAAACATGTGTAATTCTCTAGAATACGAGTCATAATACTGACGTTTTCTTATATAAATAATATACAAGAAAAGTCAATATAACTGTTTATAAATTTTAAAAAAATCATATTTATAACCGTTCAGGACGGTACAATATAAACATTCTTGCTGGCACAAGCAATCACTAAGATCTCTTGAGTAAATGATAATTGGTGAATGATATATTTCGCCGACCTAGGCCGTGCAAATTTAGAATTCTTCAATTTTTATCTTGAGAGGATTTATAAAGGAATTATGAAATATGAAATTTCCATAATATTTAGTGTTATATTGACCAAATTCATTCTTTCGATTAATTAATCTTGTTAAGTAAGGATTTTGTAGAAATGAAAAAGCAAGTGCAACGAGCGGGATTCGAACCCACGACCTCCGGCTAAATACACCGCTGCTCTACCACTCGAGCTATCATGACATAGTCCTATTTGGACTCCAACTCGCCATCTCAACCTACAACCTTTCGAATTTTCGAAAAATGTCAAAAAGGAAAGACAATTCCTATGATTTTAGGTAGATGGTGTCCGAGTGGATCGAAGTCACCATAGCTCAAGTGATAGAGTAACGGCGTATTTAGCCGAATATCGTGGGTTCGAATCCCGCTCGTGGCACTAGCTTTTTTTCGTTTTAGCCAATACTACATAAAAAGATTAATTCGAAATATTGTGGATTGATATTCATTAGAATTATAACGTTGGGGGATTATGCTTGTAAAAAATAGTTAATAGCAGATTAACATAAAAAAATTTCTTATATTACAAACAAATAATAGAATCAATTAATTGTCATCAAAGGTTACTTATTATAAAGAAACGAAGAAGGAAAGAGAACATTCTCTACTTCTTATCACTGAAGTTTAGTTCATATAATTAAGTATAAAGCTTTTATTAAATATCTTTTTCCCTAGACAAGATGCAAAAAATTTAAGTAAAACTTAATATTGTAACAATACTGTAAAAAACCCTGATACTATGGGCAACAATCGACGAAGAATCCAACACAAGCAGATTTGTTTGCCTTTAAAGTCACACTCTTTCTTTACATTATTTTTTTTAACGCGGAAAGCGACTGAACAACCAAAACCAGCCTGCCTCCTCAATCGTTGGAACTCATTGCCTTCTTGATTGTTCATGCCGTTTTGGCGGCCGTTATGAAATGGCTTGTAGTAGAACATAAAAACCGCCACTTTTTTTTTGTAAAGTAATTGTTTGTACTAACGGAGTTTACTGAATTTTCATCAAGGTTAGGATTAAAAATATTACCACTAAATAATTTTTTTCTTCGCTCGCCTTATCTCCTCATTTGACCGGGAGCACATGCCAGTACGCCCTCTGCGACGATCCTTTTTAGTCTAGGTATAATGATTTTAGAAATATTTCAAAATTAATTGAAGTTTTAAACAAATTACTTAAGTTTATATAACTTTGATCCAGTAAAAAACTTTTTTCAGAAGAAACTAATGTTTGTTTTAAAAAAATTCATCTTGATTTTTCATTTTAAGAAGAACAGAATTATATATTAGATCCATTATTTATTCCACTTGAACTACATTATCATGGCCTAATAAAGTTCTCATATTCAAACTGTCAACGATAAAGTCATCACGTTTTATAATGGCTTAAATTCTCTTGAATGAAAGAGGGGTTGGTTAACTGCTATTTCATTTTTGCCCTAACAGCACCCAGGGGGGCCCCTCTTTCTGTAAAGCGGCTTCGGTTCTGTATCATTAATTTCCTTTTCGGAGCACATGGTCGGCCTTTTAAGAACTAGTTGCTATGCAGATTCGACTCCGCGGTGTACATTTCGAAGGAAATCACATTTTCCGCCTTTGAGAGTCATTAAAATTCACGTTGATCACGATTTTGTGACTTAACTATCCAATTCACTTGGGAAAACGCTACGCCGTATTCGCCGAAGTAATTAAACAAATGATTAATTAAACTGGTAAATAATTTTGTTCACGTCGTATACACCTCTGACTGGATATATATGTAGATCTGTAGGGTAAAGAAAAGTCGATCGAGGCCTAAGGCCGGGACTTCTCAGTCGGAACATATGAATTTAACCACCCCCAACCGGGCCTATGACATTAAAATGCGATAAAAATATGTCTAAAAATGCAATGACGGTAAACTGATCGAGAAGCTCTCAAGTACCAATCACACAGACGGTAAAAAAAAAATTCAGCCCTCAGAGGATCCGACCAGTAGAAGAGTAGTCAACTTATGCAACTTAGTGTTCCGATGCTTGTCCTATTGCATTTAGAATAATATTCGCTAGTGCCAATAGCATGTATTATTTAGGCTGAATGTATTTATTTGCGTGAATATAGAGCCTGGAGGCCTTTTATATATCTCTCTCTTTTTCCTTTTCTATATTTCTCTCTCCCTCCCTCCCTCCCTCTGTCTCTCTCTCTCTCTCTCTCTCTCTCTCTCTCTCTCTTTCTGTCTTTTTCTTTCTCTCTGTTTTTCCCTTTCTCTATCTTTCTTTCTCTGCCTCCTTCTCTCTCAATCTCTCTCTTTCTTATTCTCTCTCTTCCTATCTCTATCTATATATCTATCTCTCAACACATACTCTCTCTCTTTCTTTCTTCTTTTTTCTCTCTATATCTTTCTCTTTGTTTCTCTCCCTTATTTCCGTTTTCTCTCTCTCACTCTCTCTCTCTCCCGTCTCTCTCTTTCTTGCTATTTATCTAATTATCTGTCCCTGTCTCTCTTACTTTCTTTCTGTCTTTCTTTCTCTCTCTCTCTCTCTCCCCTCCTCTCGTTCTCTCTCTATCTTTATCATTCTCTCGATTTCTCTCCCCCCCTACATATGTCTTTCATCAATGCTTTTTGTGTCTAAATCCTTTGCGACGTCCACCCTACTGTTGTGCATATACCTACATGCAAAGATTCCGTCCAATTGATTTTTAATCATTTTCTCGATTAAAGAAAATTTTGCCATTAATTTGTCTCATTATTTTTACCGATTGATATTTGGTTGTGTTATTTTTCATTCCGGAATATCAATTAGAGGTAAACACAATTAACCCTTAGTCCAAAACGAGGATAAAAAATTTTAATGTTTACTTTTTACGGAACTTAAAATGTTTATTCAGACTTTTTTAGTCCGTTACAAGCTACTTAGCGATACTTACTTCGTTGTTTTCTTAATTTCGATCTTTAGCATAAAGATGCCATTTAGCCTATTTATCTCTCTCTCTCTTTTTTCTTTCTTTTTTCTTTCTCTTTCGTTCTGTTTTTCTCTCTCTCTCCTTCTCTCTCTCACTGTTTCTTTTGCTTTCTTTTATTCTTTCTCTCTCTCTCTCTCTCTCTCTGCCTCTTTTTCTTTCTCTTTCTTTCTTTCCCTCTTAAGACGATCAAGACGAGTATAAAAGAAAATTTCAATGTTTAATTTTTACGTCATTTAAAATGTTTATTCAGTCTCATTTCAATCCGGAAGTTATACGCTATTTAGTTTTCATTGTTGTTTTCTTAATTTCCATCTTTAAACATAAAGATGTCATTTAGTGAGGATATTGTGCGTGGCCTGAACCTTGATGATGGACGATCCTCGACGTCCGGAGAGATAAGACCGAGGTCTGACCCCGGATTGCAACCCAATGTGGGTGATTGTTGAGGCCTACAGGTAGTTTCTCGAAAATTTCAAAACCCGGAATTACCAGTGGACTGTGTAAAGTGGTAGGCTCTAATTTGTACACGTGTGTAGTACATACATGTGCGGACTAGTGTTTACATAAATCAATAATCAGTGAAACACTTTTCATGATCTTAAAGCATTTACAAGGTTGAAACTCCATGAATATTGGAACTGAGATCACTCTCCTGTCCTGGTCTATTATTCACATTCTTACCACAGTTCACCTCAGGTTGTCTGCTGATTAACCCGACTCGCAAATAAATTATAACTCCGTAGAAAGATCAGTGTGAGCCTAACGTATTTTTTTATCTGAATAAATAAATATAAGTAGTGAATAAATGCTTAATGTTGAAACCATTTTACAGGATATTATACTGCTATTTTACAGGCAAAACTATTTTACTTATTGAGATTAATTGATAATTTACGATCTTATTTTATGTAAAAAAGGATTTGTTGGTTGTTTAATTTGGTAATTTTTTGTAAATTACAAAAGCTGCAAGTGGGGATGGGTTGCCAGCTCAAGTACAGAAGTGACAGCTCAATTCTGTACAAGCTACGCAGATTTAAGCATATTACGTTAATACGTTAATGTCAAAGTTTATTACTTCGAATGAACAAATCTTTTATAAGTTGGCCATGCTTTCAGCGTATTTTTGCCATCTTAAGAAGTTTTAACGGCGAGTCTATGTATCCCGATTTCTTTTATTTTTCTTGTTTTTCATAAATTGTTTGGAAATTTGACAATTTTTACTGGAGCTCTTGGTGAAATTGTTAATAATGAAAAACGTTTGCCAATTGTAATGGCCGGGGGAAGGCAAAATATACACTCTGAAAGCTTGGTAAACTTATAAAAGTTTCGTTCGTTGTACCACATCCCTAATCCATATCTAGAATTATGAGTCAGTCCATATTTGTACTTTGTAGATGTAGATGTAGAAGTAATTTTTCCAGTTTCCAATTTGTGCCCTGCACTAGCTATTGTATCCCCGTTCTCTGCTTAAACCACATCGGTCAGTCCTATTTCGTCAAGAAATTTGATTAATAGGCCCGGTCGTCTCTTCTGCTTCCTTGTAGAATCTGCGTGTGCCATCTTGGATTGTTCCAGTCTTTTTTAGGTTTCCGTTTAATCTACTGTGTCGTGTTAGGATTCGCAGTCCATTCCTGTTTCCTTTGACACATTCTGTGATTTGTTTCTTGCCAAAATTGGTTAGATAATTCTTGGATTGACCAATGAGTGAGTTCCATTGTTCCTTCATTTCCTTTATGTCCTTCTGTTTGGGATATTAGTTGATAGTGTGGGTTCGTATGCCACAGGAGGGTTCGGGTCCAATCAGCGGTGTCGCAGCCGCTTTTCTTGCAAGGGTGTCCGCTTTCTCGTAGCCTTCTACTCTCATGTGTCCTGGGATCCAGCAGAGGCTGACTTTATTCTGTATACCTAATGTGTTTAATTTGTTTTCTACACTATCCTTGAACTAATGATACATGAACTTAGTGCTTTGATAGCGATTTGACTATCTAACATGATAGATATATTCTTCTTTTCGTACCCTTTCAAGATTCAATTAGATACATCTTTCAATTGCATGAGTCTCAGCTTGGAAGATACTGGTGTGTTTTCCCATGGGCTCTGAGTATTTGGTTCCAGGTCCAAATACTCCTGCCCCTGTACCTTCTTGTGTTCTAGATCCATCTGTGTACCAGAGGATGGTGCCATTTTTAAAGGGGTTGTTTCCCTTGCATTCCCATTCCTTTTTGGTACACAGATGTGTTCAATATTTTTGGTTAAATTCAAACATCCTGTTCATGTGTCATCTCTTGGAGCCATGAGTGATGGATGGTTTTTCCACAGTTTGTTTCTGTCTCTCCATTTCAGTTCTATTCCTGTTGGAGATTTGTCTCTAATAAAGTTAATTATTGTTTTGTGTGCTGTCCTTTCTACCGTGTGATGTAGGGGGATTAGTCCTAATATCTTTTCCACGCTAATCGTAGGTCACGTTCTCATGGCTCCTGTTATGCAGATGCATGTACGTCTCTGTGTTTTTGTGAGTTCATTCCTTTTGGTTATTTGTTCTGCTTTATCAGCCCAGGCTATGGCTGCGTATGTTAGTAAGGGTCTTACTGTTATGGTGTACATCCATAAAAGGTTTTCTGGCCAGCCTCTCCAGTTTCTTCCTGCTATTGCTGATTTGTTTCTTAAATGTTAGTTATTTTTGTTTTGTTTTTTTTAGTTTGATGCCCAGATATTTGACTTGATTTTGGTAAAATTTAATTTTCATGTTTGTTAATAATGAAAAAGATTGTTTGCCAATGTGTAGAGATTAGTGACCGTTAACGGATAATTATTCAGATACCGTGAGATGCGGTCTGGTGTGATGTAGGTATCAGAAAAACATTTTCTTTATCGTGTCAACGTTTCGATCCTTTATTGAGATCATCTCTCAACACGACATGGCACAATTACATAGAAGACAAACACTTTGCGCCCTGAAGATGATCTCAATAAAAGATCGAAACGTTGGCACGATAAAGAAAATGTTTTTCTGATACCTACATCACACCAGACCGCATCTCACGATATCTGAATAATTAATTGTTTGCCAATTTTAATGGCCGGAGGAAGGCAAAATATATACTCGGAAAGCTTGGTAAACTTAGAAAAGTTTTGTTCGTTGTACCACATTCGTAATTCACAGCCAGAATTATGAGTCGGCCCATATTTGTACAGATTTCATGACTACAATATAAATTGAACAGTTTTAAACAGCGTGTAGTTAGGATTAACAGATTTCTTATAATTTCATCTGCTGAGGAGTTAAGTCAATACTACATTAATCAATCTGAATAACGATGAATATTATACAATGGAACGCTATGAATATAAAATTACCCACTTTAATAATATAAAGTTATACATTGAAAATCAAAAATTCTCTAAAAGTTAAAATTTTTAAATAAACTGTTTTAAAACCATCCATAGTTTATTGTATTAAAAAAATATTCGTTGATGGTAACTCCTTGGTAAACCATGGTAAGGCAAATCCTTGAATGAAGTCATTACCTCTAAGTTGGTTTTGGTGTTACTTAGAACTTCTGTTGTACTTTGTTGTGAGAACGTCGAAGATGCGCTAACTCCGTCTCAAAAGCCGCGGCTAATCCGCAAGGCTCGTCAAATCAAAATAAATCCTCGTCCTTTAAGGTAGCTCCCGCTCGGATATGCACGTATAATCCATTGGGTAATTATTATACAAATTGTCGGCCTGTAATGCAATTCAATTTGTTATCAACGACCAATAACACTCGTAGAATTTTAAACGAATTATCATGAAATATTTTGTTCACTTTAAAAACCTATATTTTATACATTTTATTAATTATTTATCGAGTATGAAAAGTGGACAATGTAAATGACAGATATTAGTATTTTATCCCCAGGGGTACTAGGGATCTACATAATTATCTAGAAATAAATAAAAATATAAATACAACAATTTTGTAACCAGAGCTTTCTGTATCTTTTGAGCATTTATAGAAAACGTTCTGGAAAATAAAATTACATGTCAGTCTAAAAGATTATTCGGAAATCGTGAGGTGCGGTCTGGTATGATGTATGTTTCAGAAAAACCTTTTCATTTCCGTGCCAACGTTTCGATCTTTATTGAGATCATCTTCAGTGCCTGGGATTTACAAACATTGTTTACATTTAACAAATACATTTAGGATGTGGAAAAGTGAATTTATACAATGCGAATATATTTTATATTCAATCAAAGTATTTCTACTCTCTCAAAGTGTTTGTCTTCTGGTGACGCCTGAAGGTGATTTCAATAAACATCGAAACGTTGACACGATAAAGAAAATGTTTTTCTGAAACCTTCATCACACCAGACCGCATCTCACGATATCCGAATAATTATTTTTTATATTCAATTTACTATTATATTTACTCACGCAAATTGTGTACTCACGCAGAAAACAAAAACTTTGAGTGAGTAGAAATACTTTGATTAAATATAAAAAAATTTTTTTTGCATTGTATCAATTAACTTTTTCCACATCCTACTTCGAAAAAAATTAATTAAACAAAATAAAAAATATAAAACAAATAATTTTAAAAAACATTTTATTATCTTCTTTAAGAAAAACAGATGAGTATTTAAAGTTATATGTAACAGAGATAACCTATAGGACTACGTTTATGTTTTTAAATAATTTTTAAATTTTTATTTTATATTATAATGTTTAATTGTTTTTCATTAACTTCACACTGTTTTTTTAATTAATTTTTTTTTATTTTACGACGGCTCTCAACAGCGTCATATAACCTCGCTGTGCTGGTGTTAAAAAAAATGTAAGTATGCCGTGCTCGAATGCAGGGCCGCTGGATTCGAACCCGGGACCTTTACCTTTCCTTACACCATTGTTTTAGATACTGAGCTTCACCTAATTTTGATTATTATTACATACGCAGTTTCTTTTTCTCCAGATATATTTAAACACTCTTCTAGTTAAATTAAGGTAAATATTTGTTTTTTATAATTTTGTTTTTTTAAGTGATATAATATGTTTCTCACTGAGATATTTTGCTAAAACGATGACGATATACTCGTCGAAAGCTCGGCAAAGACTTTGTCGTTGGTCGTTTCTGTTGCGCCCTCACTGAAGATCCTATTGTTTCAAGTCGTTCAGTAAGCAGGACGATACATCTAACCTTTAATTTCGAACTTGAAATCTTTCGCTTTAGTTTTTTTTTTTTTTTTTTAGATGAAATAATTTTTCGTTATTTAGTGTATATATATCCGGGATTGTCGATCTTTTTTCGCTTGACCATTTAAATGTTGTCTGTTGAGTTGATGTGCGTTTGTTGTTTCCTTCCGTTCCCCCCCGTCTCTACTTAAAATACCGACATTAATTTCCACTAATTAAAATATGTTTGACCCTGTATATTTCCCCAGGGTACAAAGGGGAACTGTTTGTATGATCATTAAGTGAACACGTACTATTCTCTGGCGGTTAGAACAGTTCCGTCTTGCTTAGTTAAACTTAAACTTTATTTTGTTTTACTCAACTAAAATATTCTCGTACTTTCTATTCTTCATATGATGTTTAAACCTTCTTAAATTTAAATTGTATTACTAACCCGCTTTGGTAGGTTGGAGATCGGCCAGAAAACCGCCGCATCGTGTTTCTGTTTATAAAACGGTTGTTTCCTGTTTTTACTTTTGTCAGACAGTTGTGAGACATATAATCATAATTTCGACAAAAATTTTAACAGCCAGACAACGGCTAAGCCACGACTCTGTAACATTTAGAAACGCTTGGGCTTTACGGTCGATGATAAATTTTGTTAGAAGTACGTAATCTAGTGCAGAAAATTCCATGCGCCCTTTGGTTTATTAATTTTCTACATTGAACGTTAAGCAGCTGCATTTCAATTTTATGAGCAATATGGTGAAACGATCATGTAATATCAATAATTCCATAATTATTTGGTAGGATTAGTTACGAGGCTAAAAATTAAAGTTTCTGTAATTGTTAGAAGCATTGACCACTTTTTCACTTACGACCTCTCCGGATCAGGGTATACGTTGGAAGTTATAGTCAATAAGAAGAAAACAAATTTCAACCTGTTTTTAGGTCATCAGGGTTTATATTAATTTCGTATGATGAAAAAAATATTTGTGCAATTGATTTATCAATTATCAATCAGTATAACATATAACATACATATTTTATAATAATTTTTTTATGGCGATCTCAAATTCCCTTGAAAACTTGATTCTGTCCGAGCATTCCGAAGACAGCAACCTTAGCCCGGAGGTCCTCCTCTCGTTATCAAAGACATCATTTTAAAATTAATAAGACTTTCATTGAACATAAGTTCATAGTTACTATTATTATTTTCTATGTTAGATTATGTACAACCTCTTTTAACCTTCTTGTGATTAATTGTGACTTTGTCAATTAAGTCAACATTCAACAAGTCAAATTGCTTTGCGGCCTTCAGTTCAAAAAGAGCTAAAGGCATTAACGTTTATGCAAAGAAAATTGGCTAATTTTAAATCCATTGGGTGGTTCCTCCTAAAATGTGGAACGCATGGCGTCTTTCTGTCATTTATCGCCAATAAAATAAAAAGTGCAGAAAATTGCCTGAAAGACGACAGGGAACCCTTTTAATATTAAAACGTGCCAACTTGTCAGGAAGTTTCAAAAAGAAGTACACAATAAAATAAAAAAATGCTGAACTTCGAATCCCGCTCGTGCCATTGTCTTTTATATCGCAATTAAAAATCCTAATTAATTGTAATTAATTTTAATCCTTTGTACCTAGTTTCTGTAAAAAGTGAAAAAGACTCCCTCTGATCATAAATGTTACTTGTAAGAAATTGTTAGTCAGAACAAAATTGTTGAGCCTTTAGTCATATTAAATTTTTATTAGAAATACGTCTATTTTACCATGTAAAACGTAGTATGCTGTCCATGTGCTTCATAACCTCAAACGCAAATCGCTTTTCCGATAGTTTTCCATGTTAAGGGATTTCTGGACTCTTGGGAAATGTTGATGGCACGTTGCTGAAAGCTTGGTGAACCCAACATTTAGTCTTCTTCTTTCTTCGCCTGTCTAATAACTTCTTCGAAAATTGAAACTCTACATAGATTATCTGCAGGTCGACCAACGAACAACATACGTTCAGAACCTCTTTTATTCTTCCTCTTACTCATTTAAAAGATGCAAATTTCTGTTCTAACTTATAAAACCCCTAATCACAGAATTGTTGCCGATTTGTAAATGTGTTGAACAGTTTCAAAGGATAAACTACATTTAGATTACCTATTACGTATTTAATTTTTAAAATTTTCAAATTTCCAAATACGTTTTTTAATTTTTATTGAGTCCTTCTTTTTGAAACTTGCTGTCAAGTTTGCATGTTTTAATATTAACAGGACTCTCTGTTGTCTTTCATGCAATTTTCTGCACTTTTTATTTTATTCGCGTTAAATGACAGAAAGACATCATTTTCTATGTAGAGACATTAATGCCTTAACCCGTTTATGAACTGAAGGTCGCAAAGAAATTTGACATTTCTAATGGTGACAAAATTGACAAAAAGAATCAGTTAATAACAAGAAGAAAAAAATAAGTTCTATATGATCTAACATAATTATTCAGATATCGTGAGATGCGGACTGGGTGTGGTGTAGGTTTCAGAAACCATTTCCTTTATCGTGCCAACGTTTCGATCTTTATTGAGATCATCTTCAGGGCGCAAAGTGTTTGTCTTGCGTGTCGTGTTGAGAGTGCCTGAAGATGATCTCAATAAAGACAGAAACGTTTGGCACGATAAAGAAAATGTTTTTCTGAAACCTGCATCACACCAGACCGCATCTCATGATATCTGAATAATCATCGTTCAACGGTCACTGATCTCTACACATTATCTAAAATGGTAAATAACACTAGTAACATTTCAACTGGTACTATGGGTTTAAGTTCAATTTATGAAGGATTGATTAATTTTAAAAAGAGGTCTTTGATAACAGGAAGAGCACTACAGAGTAGGGTACAAATAAATATGTCAATTTGTAGACAATTGAAGGTTGTTTTTAAAGTGTAAATATGTTTTTCATAATGCGAAATTAACATTGGCCATGATGATGACCTTAGAATAAATCTTGGCATTAGCATTTAAATTAGCTTTCTTCTTCTGCAAGACTATACCTTGATCCAGAGTATTCGTAAAAATAAAACTAGTGGAAGGCAGATTATATACCCACCTACAAATCTTCATCTTATAATAATCAATTAACTTATTAGTGAAATTTGGCATTAATGATCTTCAATGTTAAAAAGCATTGGTAAATAACTAACTCACAACTTTATAAAAAGTTCGCGAATAAAACCTTTATGGTAGAATTAGGAAGAAGAAGGTAAAATGTAGAAGGTATAGTAGATATATTACGAAAAAATCCGTTCGATAATTTTTTATTTTAAGTGTTCGACTATATGACCCCTCTGGATCATGGTATTGATCGAAAAGGAACTTTTTTTTTGCTTTTTTACGAGGGTTCGCAACAGCAGAGTCATATAAACCCTCAGGGTGCCGGTGTTCTTGAAAAAAAGCCCATTTATAAGTATGTCGGGTTCGAATGCAGGGCCGCTGGATTCGAACCCTGGACCTTGAACTTACAGTGATGAGCGCCGTGTCAAAGACGAAACCTCGCGGCCACCGATGCCCCCTCGAACTTTTTTTGATACCGCCAAGCTGTCGATACTTAAAAATTGACATAGGTGTAACTAGTTTTTCATAGTTTTTCACATACGATTTTTAAATTTCTATGAATACCGACTCAGTCGCAATATTACGAAACATTTCGATTAGTATCGTCTGTGACAAACCCAATTATGTAATCTGTAGACATATTTAAGATCGTTTTACCCTGATGATGAACATGAAAATAGGTCGAAATTTGAATTTGCCATTTCAATACGACGAGAGTATTCGCCATGTTATACAGGAATTTTACAATTCTGTTGATATTTACATTTTATCCGATAAACTAATAATTTCCCACATATTGTCAATATTTGTTCCAAACTTGTGGCGTAATCTTTTCTTTAAGCCGTCCGGCTAAAAGTTTCCTAAGAGTTTACTAAAAGAACTAATCCAGTGCTGAATAACTGGAAGTTGGAGGACGAAAACCCTTTAGAGATGAAGCGATTATAAGGTTAAAATAGATTAAATGGCTCGGGATCAATATGAGAGGAAGAGATGAGAGAGAGAGAGAGAGAGAGAGAGAGAGAGAGAGAGAGAGAGAGAG
>CM077099.1:25934219-25957986 GCA_039619505.1 Cimex hemipterus
AGAGAGAGAGAGAGAGAGAGAGAGAGAGAGAGAGAGAGAGAGAGAGAGAGAGAGAGGAAGAAAACAGATCCGATGTTATCGGCCGAGACTGTGGCCAGTGATGCGTGAAGTTGGCAAGCTGACAAGGCCTATTTCCCCGCCCACACACTCCAGTGGGACGGTATTTGGAAATCATCCCCCTAGCGCACACGCACACCCAGGCAGACGGTCCCGCAGTGGAAATTTGCACTTTCCCAGTCATCATTGCGATTACGAAACGTTTTCTCCCCTTGACCATAGCCACGAAATTTAATAACCTCAAAAAAGTGGGACGGTAAAGCGGAGGTGGTCAATTTCGACGCAGGAAACGTAACTGCAATAATCAGACTATTTTTGTGTCAACTAAAAGCCTCTCGTTTCTTATTTCCTGCATACCTGTTCAATTACCTGCAATGTGAACTTTAATACGTCCAAAAATAAGGCTATTTTCTTTTAGTACTTTAACGTTTTCACTACATTTATAAGGTTCCATTGTCCCACTTGACGAAATAAAATATTTTCAATTAATTAATTGAGTTTAACCTTTAATTAAGGTTTTCAGATAAAAATTTCAGTGTCATAAGCGGGATTCGAACGCACGACCCTCGGCTAGATACTTCGCTGCTCTACAATTTGGGCTATCGTGACTTCGATCCAAATTAATACTAACTTGGAGGTAGATCTTCATATTAAATTATGTTTTTTTTACTTTTCGATAGTTCTTAAATGCCGAAAATTTGTTCGATTTTGGCAAGTGTTCTTTTACTCTCGTTTTTATTTCTCTACCCCTTTATACACTCCTATATATTTAATTTCACAATCGTGTCAATTGAGTTGACAAACCCCGATTTTTGCCAAGTTGTCTACTTTGTCTTTAGGTTTTGGGAGGATGTTTTTAAGTGAACCCGTACTTCTTAAAGTTATTTTAAAATCTTCTTGTTTAAAAATTTTACTACCTTTCTCCCATAATTCACCAATCTATGGCAAATAACCTAATGATTCGTTTATGGTGGGGTGGCTGAGTCTATTCTTGATTCTTTTAAAGTTAATTTTTATATTTTTTTTAACTAGCAACCCATCAATCATTAGAAAACGATGTATTGCGAGTAGAAATTATCTTTAAAAAGGGTTGATAGGCTCAACTCTATAATGTGTTCAATTATTCAGAAATCGTGAGATGCGGTCTGGTGTGAGATCAGTTTCAGAAAAACTATTATTCAGAAATCGTGAGATCTTTATTGAGATCCAAGAATGTGTCAAGTATACAAAAGACAAACACGTCGAGCCCTGAAGATGATCTCAATAAAGTTCGGAACATTGTCACGATAGAGAAAATGTTTTGCTAAAACCTACATCACACCTGACCGCATCCCTTAACATTCAATTAACGGTCACTAATCACCATACATTTCAGAAAAACATATGTAGGATGTGGAAAAATATGAATTTATAGAATGCAAAATATAATTTTTTATATTCAATCAAAGTATTTCTACTCATTCAGAGTGTTGTCTTCTTGCGTATCGTGTTAAGATTGCCAGTCAGGTATTGCTGTTTTATGCAAGAATGGCACAATTACACAGAAGACAAAACACAGGTAAAATATGTATTTTGCATTGCATAAATTGACTTTTTCCCACATCCTACATTTATTTGTTAAATTTAAACAATGTAAATCCCAGGCCCTGAAGATGATCTCAATAAAGACCGAAACGTTGGCACGATAAAGAAAACGTTTTTGTGAAACCTACATCACACCAGACCGCATCGCACGATTTCCGAATAATCATCGATTAACGGTCACCAATCACCACACATTTTTATGCGTACGTATGTACCTGCTTGTGCAGATTTGAGCTTGCATTACTCTGTAATCAGTACTTACAATATTATTAATTTGTTACGCACCCGGTTAAACTAGCAGAGTAAAATTCTTTAGGAAATTAATTTTAAAAAGTAGGCAACTTTTCTCTTTTGGAATATTTTGATTACAAGACTCTTTTCATGTATTATTTTCTAAAGAATTTGATAACTTGTACAAATTGGTTTGGGCTACAAAATTCACCACGAGGATAGATTTTTGTTAACCAAAATAAAAATCGTTATGACTATAATTTACTCGCATGATTTGATAAAAGAAGAAATTTAGTGTATAAATTGGAGAAAAAAATTAAACTTAAAAATGTACAAGGTAAAATGCCGAAATGTTTAAGTAATTAAATTAGTTTCTAAACCATATGTTGATCTGGTTTAAATTTCTATTATTAACACTGGAATGAAAGGTTTTTATAAGAATTATTATTATGGAATGGTATAAAAATAAATGAACGTTTTTCGAAACACTGTTTAGGTTTTCTATGTCAGAGTGATTAATTCACGGCATTGTACACCGTAAGGGCGTAAGCTGACATTTAAGCTCGCACTTTTTTCTTAACTTTCGGATTATCACCCGTCCCTTGTTGACAGGCTATTGTTTATAACGGGCCTAATCCGCCGGATTTGTTGGATTGTCACATCGGCCCTGTTAAGAAATACCAACGCGCCAATGACATTTGCGGTCAATGGAGATCGCAGGTCTAACGTTCCGCAATGAAAATGTTATTATGTCACGGTGCTAAGCCGTCAGTGTTTTGTTTCCACAGTTGCCCAACGACACTCACGGCTATTATCACGAGCCAGCATTAACTCTAACTGTCGCTAACGTCATCGTCTTCTAATCATATTAAACGGGGATGTGATTTAACTATTGTAAATACATTTTACTATTGGGTTGTCCGGAAAATAATGCAAGATTTTGGTATTAAACAAAAAAAAAAAGAAACTAGTTACTTTAAAGCAATGTTATTTAATCAAAATAATTTCCCATACTCTCAATACATTTCTCCCAACGTGTTGGTAACTTATTAATTCCGTCTGAGTAGAATTCAGAATTTTTAGAATTGATAAAGTCAATAAATGCATTTTCCAGTTCCGTTTGATTTTTGAATATTATGTGTTGTAAGTAGTGGTCCAGGTGTCTAAAAAAATGGTAGTCAGTAGGCGAGAGGTCCGGAGAGTAGGGTGGGTGAGGCAAAGTTTCATAGCCAAGCTCCAATAATTTTTGTGACGTTACACGTGACACATGTGGTCGAGCGTTGTCATGCAACAAAATGGGCCCTTTCCGATTTCACTTTTCCAATCGCCTTGAGGAGGTCAGCGACGGTCGTTTTACTGACTTTGAGTTGCTCTGCAAGTTCTCGAACAGTTGTTTTGGGGTTTTCTTCCACCACTGATCGCAGAACATCATCATTAAGAGAGGAAGGCCTTCCACGACCTTCTTCATCTTCAAGGCTGAAATCTCCCTCCCGAAATTTTTTAAACCACCTTTGCACAGTGCACTCATTAACACAACCCTCGCCCCAGACTTGGTTAATGTTTCTAGCCGTTTGGGCTCCGCTTCGGCCGAGTTTAAACTCGTAAAAGAAAATCGTACGAAATTCTCGCTTTGACATTATAAGGATGACTGAATTATTTCCAAGTAGCGGAATGCTACAGAGGTAAACAAACAATATCATTTGGAAGAGGATTAATAAGTGTTGACATTCATACAAATGAGTAATCCTGTAAACGTAAACAGAATATTTTATATAGATTTTGTTTAATGAAAACTTAAAATCCTACATTATTTTCCGGACAACCCAATAATTTATTACATAATTTAACTCCAATTGTTCACCCAACCAAATATTTGCTGTGAATATAATTCTTACATAATAATACAGAAGTTTTTGTCGAACTTTTGGATATTAACAAATGCAAATCCATGCAAATATATTGTATTGGACAATAAACAATTCTCAACAATACTGGTTTTATTTCGAAAAAAATTAGCATTATCAAGCTAATTGGGAATGAGAAAACCGCTGGGCGCGAAGAAATCGAAATAACCCTGCCAAACTGTGGTAGGTTAAGAAAGAAGTCTGTCCCTGCTCCACGGAGAAAGGTTCGAAAAGTTAAAAGGCCGTGCTGATAAGACTGCTCAAAGGGCATACAAGAATATCGCACGGGCACCTTCTGGCCTGAAAGTGACCGCATAGGTGCCCGTTATGTAAGGATGGAATAACAATTGAGCTCCTCATCCATGTATATAAAAAAAATGTTTTGGCGTACCATCAGACCTGTGCGCAGTCTTGGGGCACTGCAGCGGGCACAGAAACTCAGGGCTGTAGGGATTTTTAAATGAATATAGTTTTATGTGTTTGTGTTGTGCCTATGTTTGACTTTATGTTAATTTATTGGAATGCATGTAATTTATTAGCGTGAAAGGAAGGGGTTGGTTATAACCCTGCTGCTAGAAATAGCAAGTACTCTGGGGTGAGTGTATGACGTCTGGAGTGTAAAAGTAATTTATTAGCGTGAAAGGCACTGGTTGCTTATAACCCCGCTCCGAGGAATATCAAGTACTCTGAGGTGAGTGTATGACGTCTGGAGAGTAAAAGTAATTTATTAGCGTGAAAGGAAAGAGGTTGCTTATAATCCCTCCCCGAGGAATATCGAGCACTCTGGGAGAGTGAATGTGACCCGATATCTATGTTTGTGGTGATTATATATATATATATGTGTGTGTGTGTGTGTGTGTGTGTGTGTGTGTGTGTGTGTGTGTAGAGTATGTTTTGTTTTTATTCTGTATTTCACAACCTGAGGTACAAACGAGAGACTAGCATCCTAGGACATCAAGGTAGTAAGTATACAGTCAGTAACCAAACGAGACACTAAAATGGTTTAAAACAAAATATGCGCGAAAGAATTAAAAAAGCAGAAAAACACGGTTTAGACGTTTATAACAACAGAAATCTAAAAAAATTATCAAAAAGGAATGAGGTCATAATTGATACGATTGATAGCTTGACAGACAAATATTGTAATAAAATGTTACACATTGTCAAAAAGTCCAATGGTATGTTCAGTTAATTTGACCGATGTAATCTGTATTAATACTGTAAAACAATGTAAACAAAAAGATTTTTTTTATAACACATACAAATGTAATTACCTCTAAAGCGACACTCGTTATGATGAAGAAAATATTATGTTAATAAAGAAAACTCCATGCTGCAACATATTGTTCAACAACCTACAGTACAAGTGGAATAGTAGAGTATAGAGGTGCGTCGGCGGCTGCAACGGTTTAGCTCATCACTGTATGTTAAAGGTCCCGGGTTCGAATCCAACGGCCCTCTATTCGAGCCCGGCATACTTAAAAATGGGCTTTTTAAAAAAAAAAACACTGACTCTCCGAGGGTTGATATAACTGCTGTTGCGAACCCTCGTAAGAAAAAGTAGAGTATATAAGAAAAAAAATTAATTATTAGTTTAAAAAATACGATCTTGATATTGATAGAATTGAAACGTCAATAGTAATAGTCAGGCATTTCGTGTTAAGCCTGAAAAAGGTATATTTCTGGGAGGCGAACAACTTAAAGCTAAATACATGGGTGTAAGGCTGTAAATAACGCATATCATGAAGACAAGTTTCCTATTCGATCAAACCCTTTTAACAACTCTATACGTCGGAAAGTTAATAGACCCATTTACGTCTGTCGGATTTCAAATTGCCTAGATAACGATCTATTTCTTTGAAGTTAAGCGAAAAAAGAAAAGTCGACTCTGTACAATTAAACAGATGGAACGTTGATTATGGAGAATTCAAATGAAGCCCCATTAATCACTACTAAGGGCGGACTTCACGTGAAGAATAATGGTGCATTTGATAGGGTGGAAAGTGAATTCTCTATTACAGCCGGTTTCGTAAGAATGAAACTGTCATTCCGTCGAACGACCCGCAAACGGTAAAGTGTCTTGACGAGCTCATTTTTCTTAGGTGACTCTACAGAAATTGTTACACTCCTGCGATATGATACTACAAGCCAGTTGTATACAAAAAGCAAAACCTTTTACTCTCAGTATAATTATTTAAACTACATAATTTATCAACAGTAAAAGTGAAAATTCTGGAAATTTATCGTTAAAGTTAAAACATTTTATAGACGTTGACATAATGAAATATTGCCCTAACTTATCAGTAAAAACCGATGATTAATCATAGATTGGCCATGTTATAAAAACAAATAAGCATCGCGAGTGATTGATAATGAATTTGCATTATCGATAAATGATAAATTTTCACATAAAAATTACTTTCAAACCGATTAACTTTTATCAATGAGCGTCGTTTTAACCGACTTGTAATTTATTTATTTTGTGCAAAATGTATTTTAAGATAAAATTGTAGGAATATCTGACATAGGTCTTGGTTAACAGAAGGTCGAGATTCAAAGTTAACATCTTATTTATTTAGAAATCGTGAGATGCGATCTGGTGTGATACAAGTTTCAGAAAAATATTTTCTTTATCGTGCCAACGTTTCGATCTTTATTGAGATCATCTTCAGGGCTCAAAGTGTTTGTCTTCTGTGTAACTCTCGGCACGACACGCAAGAATGGCACAAGTACACAGAAGGCAAACACTTTGCACCCTGAAGATGACCTCAATAAAGAACGAAACGTTGGCACGATAAAGAAAGTGTTTTTCTAGAACCTACATCGCACCAGACCGAAATCTCTCGATCTCTGAATAATTATCGATTAACGATCACTAATTATCATACACGTTAACATTCTAATTAAACCTGATTGATTTATAATTCCTTTAATGCACAAAAATGATAACTATTTTTTAATAATAAATTAATAAAATCACCGCTATAAAAAATGTACTATCTAATGGGGTTTTAAACATACATTCTGTCTCATATCTTCTTTTTTGAATAAATGGTTTTATTTTTGAAAAGTGTAACAGGACGGCATTATTTGGTCAGCTCTCGAAAAAAAGTGTTCTGTTAAATTTGCTTTTATACTTAACTTCAAAGAAAGCAAATAAAAAGCTACGAGAATGCTTTCTTCTTTTTACATAAAGCCACTTCGTTCTTTTTGATGTTAGAAAAAAAAATTATTCACCTTTTCTGCTAACTTGGTAGAAGAGAAAAAATTGAAATATGAATTATTCGTTTTCCAAATGGAATATTTAATGAAAATATGCCAATTATAACCAAATTTTCATTACAATTGGATTTGGTCAGTTTTTTTTTTCTGTTCTTGTCTTTAACTTTTACCGATTATAAATAATAACAAATAAGTTCAAAATGCACTTACTCTAATGAAGTGAACAAAGTCGAAAGTTTTTCGAAGTCCACTGGCAGTTAAACCTTGCGTAATTTACTATAAATTAACGACCTCGACAATCATCAACGCGGTTGCGCTCCAGTGGCTATCAATCAACGGTTAGGTCATTTCTGCCCCAAACGCAATCAAGCTCAGTCCAAATCTACTCACACTCTCGTGGTGGAGTGCCAACTAAATGCATTCGCGCTAATAAATTCATTCTATCTCAACAAACAGAAAAAAAACTATGGCATATCAATTAAATATTAAATACAGTAGAACAGCCCTGAATCTTCCAAAAATCGGAAGTAATCAAGAGGAATTGTCATCCCTACGCGCTTTCTTTACGGAGCCAAGGAGTTGCACCCTTTTGTTGGGTGGGACAACCATTCTACACATGCCAGACTAAAACGCGACCCACAAGTGTCAGCATAATGTTTAACTTTTTTTGGGTAAAAAAGTAGTTTAGTTTCACTATTTTATGCTTTATTAACTCAATGTAATAGAAGAACTGACCAAAAATTTCCGAATAATGACATTGTGATATTCATATGTAGGTTATGTTCGTGTTAAACTTTTTGTAATTTCACGTTTGAATATAAGTCGAATTAAATTTAAAATTTTATTTTATATAATGCACAAATGCAATGAAATAATTTCCTTTATATAATATTTTATTTGATTTAGTTTAAAACCGGGACATTTAATTTAGACTTGAAGGTGAAACTTTTAATACTCAATTTCGAAGTTTGCCGACAAGGACTGCGAGTGGATGAACTTTTCTAAAAGCTTGTATCATTAGCTATTGTACGCGGGTCTACCCGTCCCCTTGTTCTCCTTTCTCAAGGATCGAGATGATTTCCACAGGAAAAAATATCCATTCTTGTTTTCTGTTTTGTTAGTTTCTTTATGCACAAAATAAAAGACGTGTAGTATAAAGATATTCACCGTTAAATAAAGGTTTCTTTTATAGTAAGTACACTGTTAACGAAAAAATCATTAAGATTTACAATAAATAGGTAGATAGCGTAAAATTATTATTTGTACATTAATATCGTTAATTGGTTCATGCAATATGTCCTGGCCAGGCCGGAGGACCCCCTTGCTATGGAAATCCTCCACTGCCCGTACAGAGTAGTTTACGACAAGCTTCGCCCGCGGACGCGACCGCTTCGGTGAGTCCTTACGGAGGGCCGGATTGGCTCTGGGGACGGGGCTTCGGTTGGGCCACCGGCCGACACCCCCTGGACCTTTCCTCGTCCGCGACGATCTGGCGAACTTGCCTAAATCGTGTACGCCGCCCTACCTTTACAGGTTAAGTTCCTTGAACTTAGAAATAGATACGCCGGTTTTCGTCTGATTTTTACAGACGGTCCAAGTCCAAGATGCTGTGCATAGCGAGGGAGTAGCTACTGGTCGTTGCCGCCTCACAGCAGCGTATACACTGCAGAGCTGTATGCGATCTGGCACGCCCTCCAGGCGGTGCGGACCGGGGAGGGCTCAGCCTTCCTCGTATATACCGTCTCTCTGCGGACCCTCTCGTCGTGCTCTTGCTAGAGAAATACGCAGAGCTAGCGTAAGGCTTTGACAAGGTAAAATAAAGATGTGAGGCCGTTAAAATCACTGTGTTGTGCCAAGAATTCGGCTTTTTCGTCGTCGGATTTTGATCAAGTAGAGTCGAAAATATATACTAGTATTGTTGAAAATCATGTAATTAAATTACTTTGTTAATGTTTAATATAACTATTCAGATATCGTGAGATGCGGTCTGATGCGATGTAAGTTTCAGAAAAACAGTTTCTTTATCGTGCCAACGTTTCGATTTTTATTGGGATCATCTTCATGGCTCAAAGTGTATGTCTTCTGTGCAATTGTGCCTCTCTTGCGACACTTTGAGCCATGAAGATGATCTCAATAAAGATCGAAACGTTGGCACGACAAAGGAAATGTTTTTCTGAAACCTACATCACACCAGACCGCATCTCACGATATTTGAATAATTATCGATTAACGGTCACTAATCTCTTCACATTTCAACACGTTTAATATAACACTAATTTACGCTTAAACTGATTTTTTAAGTATATTTTAATTAAATTTTTCTGAATATACAAGTTAAACTTCTTACAATTTGGGGGACCGCAGTTCATTATTAACGTTTTAATGCTTATAAATCGATTATTTGTCCGTTAATAAGCAAGTTCCGTTAATGAGCATTATTTTATAGGAGCAAAATAAGGAGAGCCTCTAACATAGCCTTGGATGTCCTCAATAACATTACACTGATTGTGCATTTTTAAAAAATCCTTTTATTTATCAGAGAGCCGTGAAATGTCTCCAAAGACATGCCACATCAGACCAATGCCGAGACAAATCCAACTAGCATGAATGAATATCCGGTTTTTTCATATGACAATAGACTCATTGTTGTCGCACTTGTTCCAACCATGTTAAGCTCGGCTTTTCGTTTAATTTCCCTACCAAAATGTTTCAATCGTTCGATTTTCACCGGAAAAAACGAAAAAGGCGATTAATTATTATCACTTAGTTTCAACCTTTGTTTTTTGAGGAAATATCAAGAACCGCCGATCATTCAACGTTCACGAAAAAAAACATTCATTATTAATAATTTAAATGGAGTATTGCATTTGGTCCGATTCATTTTGAAAAAATATTTCATCTAGAAACTTTTAATATTGAATTTCCTTAATAATTTTTGTTTGACCACTTTATTTTTTATTAAATAAATATATATTATTTATTACATAAAATTTTATATCGATTTGGGTTCAATATCGTCCCGAGCTTGATAAAACCCGGGTAAAAAGATAAACGAAATTTCCGCCTCTGCCGGTACCTAACAACCTCCGAGACAGGGAACTCGACCCGCGATAGAACCCAAAATCTCATTTTCTTCGCATCTAAAGTATTGTTAATTCTCTATTCTGTACATACTGACAGAACGATAAGCCTTAAAAAAATTAGTGTTCAAAAGATCTACCTACTTGAAGAACGCGAGCCTGACAATGCTTCATGACAGTTTTTAGAGCTTTTGGTCTCAATTTTGCAACAAGTGTAAATATTGATTTATATAAAATTTTTTATACGCTGTTTAAAAAAATATACAGGATGTCACGTGAAATGACGTCAATACTTCGGAAGGTTATCCTACATGTCAATTTGGACTAAAAAAGCCCCTAATGTCTCAAGCCTCATTCTTAATTTTATTTGAAACACGTTATTTTCACTTACTTCAACCTTTCACAACTTTATTCTATAAGTCACCCATATCTCGTAAAGTTTTAATCCTACTGAAAACTTTATTACACCAATATAAACAGAATTAAACCCCTTATTTAATTGTTTTGTTGTAATTTTAAACCAGCAAAATATAAAATTAGTTAGAATGCGATGAAAAAGTTAGTGTCGCGAACGGGATTTGAACCCACGACCTTCCGCTCAACACGCCGCTCTCTACCACTTGAGCTATCGTGACTTTTATCCTCTCAGGTACTAGCGCCCCATTTCAACCTACAGAATTTCGAATTTACGTCCTTTTTTGCCATTTTTCAAATGTCATGTAATCAGGATTCGTTTCTCAACGATATATAAGGTGGCCAGGAGCTGTTAGTGATGTTGTACTTAGTTTTATTTATTAAATCCATTATATTTAGTGGAATATTGGCCAAATTGCTATTTTCAATTAATTTGTCTTTTTATGTAAGGTTTTGGTTGAAATGAAAAAGCTAGCGTCATGAGCGGGATTCGAACCCACGATCTACGGCTAAATACGCCGCTGCTCTAACCACTACAGTCATAGTGACATCGATCCTCTTTTGACTATTTGTTTAAATCAATCCGACAATTTATAAGAATATTGTTGTCCGGAGGTATCGTGCTAATGAACCTATGGTTCTGTTTTCTGTATAATATTTTATTAATAATATTAATCTACATATGTTTAGCGGTCAAACCGTATTAATTAATAAAAAGACAAATTAATTGAAAGTAGTAATTTGATCAATAGACTACTTAATGTAAAGGATTTATTAAATGCTTTTTTGTTCTTTCCAGGTGATGACGGGTGAGCACTGCGCCGAAGATTTGCACGAAAAGAAAGGGGAGCTGAACCCCGGTTTCGAACAGGATGAACCTAAGAGGAAGGTGAGCATCGCCTCGTCTCCGACCATTGACGGCAATGAGGAAAGACAGAGAAAGATCAGCAGTTCGTCGAACCAGAGCAAACCAAAGAGCATATTAGTGAACAACGACAACTTCAGCCACCTCTCATCACATGGTATTTCTATAAATCTTTACTTGTATGTTTGTGTTTTCTAAAATCTAATGATTTTTTTTAATGGCCGTTTGTATTTAGAATGAATTTTCAAAACAGTTTAAAAGAGTTACAATTGATTTGCATAATTTATGTCGGAAGCTACTTTATGTCGTCACCACTTGAAAATTGTTCTCAATTTACACTTTTCTGTCCCCCTTAAAGGGCAATTTCAATTTCGCGATGATCTCTGCGGAAATGATTTTCCGAGCAGAGAGTTTAAACCCAGAGAGAATCTGCATAATAATTTCCGAAAAGTTTGCCCGGAGTGATTTGTATAACGAGAAATTAAATCTGAAACAAGCCCCGTTTTGATGTCGTTAGCTGTATTTCGGTTGGGTAAAATGAGCTAATGATTGTCAAACTGGTTCTGAACAGACGTAAATTTCCTCGAGTTAGCAAAACGCCCGGAATCCCGCCCGGGTCAGAGATGTCGTCTAAATTCGGAAGAATACTTAATGTTTTCACCTTGTTTTACATTTACAACTTTAAGTCCGAGAAAGCCAAAACGGAAACTAAAGAACTTTTAAAAATTGCAAAAATATATTCCTGTCTAAGAATAGCGAAGTTATCACAAACTCACTCGCAGACAAGTGAGTTTGTACTTTTAACGAAAAATTTTATATAAAAAATCCCATTTTTAATTATATATAAATTACGTAAACAACCAATACTCGACTTACTGTAACAGTAAGTACTGACGACAATTCACTATGGACTGCTGCAAGAAAAGTCCTCAAATATAAAAATACATCTCTTCCTCTTCAACGGGCAGATGGAACTTGGGCGAAATCCGAAGAGGACAAAGCCCAACTCCTAGCCCAACACCTCTCTGCCGTATTCAATCCACACCCAGACATCCAAGACCTCCACCATTCTGAAAAAATCCTTAACGAACTTGACGAACCATTACCTCTCTCCCTCCCTACAAACCCTTTCTCCCCAAAAGAAGTCATGCAGGCCGTCCTAAACCTTTCCAAAAACAAAAGTCCAGGTTAGGACCTAATCACTCCCAACTACCTAAAAAAGCCATTATCTTTACAACCTACCTATTCAACGCAGTCCTACGAACAACCCATTTCCCTACCTGCTGGAAATTTTCTTCCATCAGGACGCTCCCAAAACCTAAGAAACCATATCACCTCCCTAGCTCCTACCAACCCATCAGTCATTTGCCCATTATTGGCAAAATACTGGAAAAGCTCCTGCTGAATCGCTTGTTCAAGGAAATACCAAAAATACAATTCCCCATCACCAATTCAGTTTTCGGATTTGCCAACTGTACAACAAGCACATCGCATAATCGACGTTATTTCCACATCCCTTGAGCTAAAACAGTACTGCCCGGGTGTGTTCTTGGACATACACCAAGCTTTTGGCCGAGTATGGCATCTAGGGCTGCTGAGGAAGCTCAAGAACCAACACCCGGGCTACCAGCAACCTATTACCTTATCCTAAAATCCTATCTTAACGATCATTACTTCCAAGAATCTCAAAAATTCAATGTCATCTACCCATCCTATTCTTGCAGGTGTCCCACAGGGCAGCGTGCTCGCTCCTTTCCTATATTCAATTTATACAACCGACCTACCTACGCAACCAAACACTATTACCTTCACCTTTGCCGATGATACCGCAATCCTTTCTCCTGATAAAGATCCTGTCACTGCTTCCCGTAATCTTCAAAATCACCTAAACGCCCTTGAATCCTGGCTCCGTCGGTGGAGAATCAAGATCAACGAATCCAAATCAACTAACATAATATTTACACTAAACAAGAAAACTCTCCCACCAGTATACCTCAACAACATTCCCATCCCAATTGCGAACGATGTACGATACCTCGGACTCTACCTAGACAAACGACTGACGTGGAACTCCCGTACACGACTTAAACGCACAGACTGTAATATACGATTTTTCATGCTTAAACGACTAATGGACAGAAGATCAAAATTTTCATTAACAAGCAAAAGAAAACTTTACATTGCCCTCCTGGCCCCCATTTGGACATACGCACTTGAACTTTATGGTACTGCTAAGCGTTCCAACCTCAATCGAATCCAATCCCTTCAATCTAAAATCCTCCGAACAATAGTACAAGCCCCTTTCTATGTATCCAATAACACCATCCATACTGATTTATACGTCCCTTTTGTTACCGAGCTAGCCCAACATCGCTACAAAACATTCCACTCCAAATTACTCCATCATCCGAACCCTTTCGTCAAAAACCTGTCATCCACCACATTACCTAATAATCCCAACAGAAGACTGAAGCGTCCGTGGCCCCGCGACAACCTTAGCGATTGATCGAAGGAATACATCTCACTCATCGTATGAAGTACTAACGGCTACCATCACTGGATGGTAATTGTTCAAGCTTTCACGCCACCTTTAATAAGTAGTGTAAATACTATCTGTTTTACTTGTTGCACCGAAGAATGCAGTTGTAAAAAACAAATAAAACGTTTAAAAAAAATTTATAATCATAGACGCAGTAATCAATAAAATCTGTAAGAATCGTGTTGTACTTCTTGAAGCGTTTTCCCCATAACCTAACTTGATTTTCAACTTGAATTTGACATGACGATTTTTTTTCCAAATGAAGTACGCATTTGTTACTTTAGAACCTACAATTTTGTCTATTGTGCTGATATCTGCTAAGGGATTTCTTGGAAGATGCTCGTTTATTTTATAAAGTAAATAATTATTCCCATGGTATCAAGATGTGCACAGGTCAGAAACAGTTTTCCCAGGAGCGATAGTCTTTTACTCGCTATTGCATGTAGTTGATATGTAGGATGTGTTCAGCTGTCATGTTCTATTCTAGACATAATCGACATTAATCATCTGTGGATAATTCTATTTTTATGGTGATATTCAATTGGACATCTGTAAATTTGCGAGTTGGAGTTTTTATTTTATTTTTTTTCTTATCTAGGACTTCCTAATCCTTTTGGGTTGTTTATGTGGGTAGTTTTGCTTGTCCGGTATTTGCTGTTAGTATTTTATATGTACTTTTTTACCCAAAATAATTTTTCATATTTTTTTAAATGTCTTTTTGATGTGGCTACAAATTTTTCCACAATAAGGATTAAATCCTCAAGTCCATGAATTCATGTAAAACTATTTAATGTAAAAATTCACAATTTTAAATTACAATACCAACTGTCTTAAAATTCCCTAACAATTATTTGTAAATAACAAATAATTTTTACTTTATTGAAAAAAATGCGTGGTTATTTTTTAAGCATTTGTGAAAATGGATGAAAGATCGTTTGTAAAGGACATTGGTAAAATAAACACAAGTTAAGTTATCAACTCCTTAATTTGAGTTTCAGTTTTTGACGAGTCTTTCGTAGTTGTTAGCCTCCTTTTGTATGTACGTAATTGTGTGATTGTTTTTTCAATTGGGTTTGTAACTTGTCCGTACTTCTTGCGGTCCTGCGGTTGGGTAAAAGGCCTTTTTCTACGCGTCTATAATTATTTAGGTTTTGTACTGTGCAGTTTAATTGGATGGTGAATTGAGTCACTGAATTTGAGATCATAGAAAAAAAAAATAAAACACCACCAATAAAAATCATTCGACGCATTAACATACACGCAAAATAATAAACAGAACGACCCACAAAAGCAGATAAGAAATTAAAACAGCACTCACAGCCAGGAAGACATTTGCAAACTGTTTAGATGAACCAGAAGAAATACGCAGATATACGCTAAACATGCAAATGCATAGACAAATACATCGGGCAGACGGGACAAAAATGAAACACGGATACAAATAACATCATATAAAGATAATAACGTAAGAACAAGTTAGGTAACTCTCTTCACAGAAAACCACGAACTCAACAATACAGAGAAGAATGGAACTACTAAAACGACACAGTACAATAACGACAAAAATGCACATCTTCGAAAACATGGAAAGGTCACATTAAAACAATACAAAATCCTAAATAATAATTGATAGTTACCCGCATGGCAGATTGGAATAAGTACGCTCAAATTGCCCACCTTCCTAACCTATGTAATATCGTCAACATAAATTAAAGCTGCCGCCTGTGAAGCGATTCCAAAAACGGGGAACAGGAAAGTCCGTAACTGGGGGTAGAATAAGGAATGCGAATTTGACTGTAGGGCAAAAAAAAGGCCCTAAGACGGCTGCGGAGGTTTCCAACTGATGAAAATGTGTCAATCTGTCGTAAATCTAGAACCAAAGAAAGAAGAGTAATAAAGGAAGCCAAACAAAACTCTGAAATATTTAATTTCCAATTTAACACCACGTATGGAATCCTCGGATATATGGAGGAAGATCAGGGCAATTTCGGGCAAAAGAAAACCCCCAATTTTGCCAATTCTCCCGTGCAGAAGGCATGGCCATAACAGAACCGTTTCATATTGCTGAGCGAATAGCTGGTCACTTCGAATCTGTTTCTAATTCCAGCTGGTATTCGGAGCGTTTCAAGCACATAAAGGAGGAGGAAGAAAGATACGATTTAAATTTTTCAACCGATGAAGAAAAGGTTTGGAACACTTCTTCAGAAAGTGATGAAATCACATACTCCATGATTAAAAATCTATCTCCAGAAAGAAAAGTAAAGCTTTTCGAGTTATTTAACTTAATACGGGGTGCGGGATATTATCCTGAAAACTGGAGGGAGTCGGTCGTGATACCCATCCTAGCCCCCTAGAAAATTACAGAACTATTTCTCTAACATCATGTCACAGCAAAACATTGGAAACCATAATTAACAAAAGGTTAAAGTGGTTTATTGAGAAAAAAGGTATGTACAGTCCATACCAGGCTGGGCTTAGAAAGTTCTGAAGACCATGTAGCGCTCCTTGAAAGTGCTATACAGAACACTTTCTTGGAGAGAGAGAGCATGTCTTAGCTGTCTTCTTCGGCCTGGAAGAAGCATACGATACGACTTGAAGATTTGATATTCTTAAGAAACACTATGATTGGGGTTTAAGAGGGAACATAGCTAAATTTGCAAAAAGCTTCCTCGAAATGAGGAGATTCCGGGTGGGATTAGGTACCGCCTTATCTAGTACCCATTTTAAAACTTAATTAAATAAAAAGTAACAATACTAAAACCCAAACATAATCTACAATAGGCCCAAATGAACAAAGAAAACCCTCATCAGAGACCGTATTACCTGAATTTAAATGCCATAGTGAAGATGGCAAAATACCGAAACGCTACAGATCAAACAAGCTAAGGCAGTATGCGAAAATGATCGGTAACATTAGAGAAAATTAACTTCTAAACGTAAGTAACAAATATAAATGAATTAAAAGTAAAGATTAAATAAATGATTGGCCTCCGCTGTTCGGATTTATGGAGGACATACGTTGTTTTATGTACATAGTACTTTTTGACTTGATAGCTAGCGTGTGTTGAGAGTAAATGTATTTATTGGCGTGATCGTGTAGTGTGAAAATCTGGAATTGCCGATGGCCTAAGTGATAGTACTTAGTAGTACATTTGGAATACGAACACACATATGCAGATCTGAACATATACAAAAATCAGTATTCATTAAATCATAAAATAATTAATTTTAAAGCGTATTCACAATAACAACGAGTTTTAAAAATGTATATATGTATACTTGTTAACATGAAAGAAATATACTACAAAAATCTACTAGTTTGTTTATGTCGAGTAGAAAGAACATACATTTTTTTAAAGTACAAAAGTACAAATTACGAAGCATCCTCTTCAGATACTCCCCTGAATTATTATGAAGATTGTTTGTACGCTAAAAGTTTTACAAGTTCGATGTTTGAATTCAATGAACAATGGTTTCTACCTTTTTTACTTAGAAAAGGAGTCTACAAGGTTTTTCAGAAAAATCAACCTTTTATTTAAAAAAAAACACAATCAGTTCGTAGTTATATGTCCACGTAGATTAGAAGTTGTAGAGTGAATCGACTAAGGTGTAGTGGACTAATTCCGCTTAAAATTGCCTAGATAACAATGAGCAATTAGTAGAGAATATCTGCCATCTTCGAGACTTATATCATTAGCCTAATTTGAGCGAATGAAAAATTCACATCTAAGCTTGAACAACCACCGCAGCCCGGTCAGGTGAAGACCATAAAACTTATTACGAACTCCGTAAGTCAAAGGAGGCGGGGGGGGCCGCGGTAGCCGAGCGGTTTAGGCATCAGACTATCGGCTAGTAAATCCCGCGGTCGTGGGTTCGATCCCCACCGTCGCCTCTGGAATTTTTCTGACCCCTAATAAGGGGACCGGTGGCTGCCCGATCTCAGCGACCCTGAATTTGGTCCCAACCCCCTTCAAAAATGAGTTTCTTCCATGTACGAACACTGATACAACGGGGTCTCAAGTTCACCTTTGTGTTGTATGCCTCAAACCAGTAGTACATTGATTGAACGCCCATTGATGGTACTCAAAGATGCTAAAATATTGACTATTTAAATAACACCTTTTTTATTGTACCATCACGTTTGCTCATTGCATAGATCTCACGACCATCGTCTTTTCAGCAAGAGAGAAGGAATCTACGAAGTTTTTGGATGTGCTGATGTATAGTTTTGTTTGATGCATTGATGGAGCACCAGGTTGTTTTGTAGTATTAAGAATTGGCCTGGATTCAGCGGATGTTGGAATGCTTGTTTATTACTATATGGTACGTCCATAACGACTTAACTATGGTGCTGTAAAGCATCCTTTAATTTTTGAAACGTAAGTTTGGTTTCATAACTTCTTGTCGTTGTACAGTCATGCTCGAGAAATCCAAGTTTGCCCGAATTACCGCACCTTGTCCGCAGTTGGGTAAAGAATATTATTTAAGTAGATTAACGGAAATCCTCTTACGAAGTGTTAAAGTAATGCGAGTGGATTTATTTGTTTGTGTTAATTTTATCCTTTCCTATACCCGATGACTCTCGTAGTCTGGTGAGGTGTTGTTGAAGGTTTTGAGTGAATTATGATACGATTGAAGTTATCGTTGTGGGGCGACCAAGACCCGAGAAGTTAAATGTCTGGGTAGACTCGTACCCCATCGCTATAAGGTCGGGACTTGGTCGGCTCACGTAATATCTTGTACCTGTTCACAAATCCCACGATTTTGGACATTTAATATCGGGGAGCAATTTGGTGATGCCCTCTCTTCAAAGATTTCAAATCTAGACCTAGCACACCTATCACACACTGCGATGTAGAGCCTTGCCGTTTCTTTCTTTATTTCGCAAAAACGGCAAAAGGGATCTAGTAGGATACTCCTTACGAAGAGGTGTCTTCTCAGAGGACAGTGACCCGCCAGAATACCTACCAGCCTCCTAATTCCCTTACTTGAGAAAGAGAATGGCCATTTCGATTCTGTAGTTATGATCTTCTTAGCAAAATCTTTCGATTGCTTAAAGCTTAGATTCGGTCGAAGTTACTGTATAGTCTGCAAAAATAAGTGTGGTAGTTTGAGGATGAGATTGAATGTCATCAGTGTAAAGCTAGATGGGGAGGGCCAGAACCTGAGGAACTCCAGCATGGATAGGGAAAATGCAGAGAAGGAATTGCCTTCAATGACTCGGGTAAACGGTCAGTGAAGTAATTGTAAAATATATGATTACTAAACTCGATTGGAAACTTAGTTAAAAAAAAGCCTCAGAATAGTACTGCCCTATCTCAAGGGACGAGGAATTAATATCTTCCACGCGATGGCACTGTTGGACAGTTGAGTGGCAGTTGTGCTAACTAAATTGATGGGAGAAGATTATATTTTGAAAACTTTGATTTATGTATAAAAAATAAACTTATTTCCAACAGGACTTTTTGTGAAAGTAAAATAATAAAAATATTTTAAACTTCAAATTTAAGCTGTACTTAAAAAACGTAAAGTTGTGCGAGATTATCCTTTAGTTTTATTTATTACCCGTTTAACAAAAAACAAAAATCACAGTACGACCTCAAACAGCTTCAACTGTTACCCAATTAGTTAACCAAAAAATGTTCCAATAAACAAGTACAAATTTTCTCTCCTGAAAATGGCCGATTTTCACATTCATTAGTTTAACATTCACGCGACCCTATGACAGTTAGACATTCGGGAAAAAAATACAAGCTTCGTGCCACAGGCGTCAGACGAAGTATGCGTTTCTCACGAAAGTGAAAAGTTTATATTTTCTATTCAGGTTTTTCACTTCCCGGCCCTGACAACATTGACTTCTGACTTAATGCTTTCAGGTAGTTTTAAACAAGTTTTGTCTACTTTAATACCTCCCCATCTAAGTTTGTTTTCCGTCTTTTGTTTTTTTTTCCTACCCATCTCTGTGTCTGGAATGTTTTATTCTTAACGCTTTACTACTTCATAATTGATTCATGCATAATTTCATAATTCAACAGAGAATCAAGGTTATCAGTTAATGCTCAATTCGATATTTTTGGTTAAGTACGTAAAACTCACAATTTAACAGTTTTTGGAGGAATTCCTTCTAGTCTCAAAGAAAACGTAGTATCCGATAATACTTTAAAGGAAAACCAGCTTAGAATATGACGGCCTTTGGAAATAAGGCATAACGTCGGAGGAATCCCATTCAACCTTCTTCTTTGAACCTATTGTAAAATTTATATTTTTAGTTTTTCCGGTTTTAATTCACACGTTGTTCAGTTGTTTTACTTCTTTTTAGCCCAACCAGCCAACAGCTAAGCAGGAATGTCAATGCTTTCAGTCAATAACCGATTTTGTTTCATTGTGTGTCCACCTTTCTTGTTTTGTTGTTTTATTTTTTCGTTTGTTGAAGCTGACGGCAGGACGTTTTCGATCTACAGCGGCGATGAGAACAGAAGACACTCGATGGCGTACGATCAAGGTGTCTCTGCCGAAGAGTAAGTGATTACAATTGATTTAATTGAGATATTTATTTTTAAAAGTAATTTAAAAAATGTATATAAATATCATAATAGAGAAAGAGAGAGAGAGAGAGAGAGAGAGATCATCTTCAGGGCTCAAAGTGTCGCAAGGGTGGCACAATTGCACAGAAGACATACAATTTGAGCCATGAAGATGATCTCAATAAAAATCGAAACGTTGGCATGATAAAGAAAATGTTTTTCTGAAACCTACATCACACCAGACCACATGTCACGATCGGTGAATTATTATCGATCAATTGTCACTAATCTCTACACACTTAAATTAATGAAGGTACGACGTTAACATACAGTCAGCATAACTTGAAATAAATCACATACACAAAATATAAAAAATAAAACTAATATTAGCAATAATAAGATTATGGATAAAAATAGTCATAATAAAGAATTCCCTGTCTTCTGCGAACATGAATATGAAAGTTGAGTAAAGGGTAGAAACAAGCTGGCTTATGTAACAAAAGGACCTACTAATATTTCTGGACAGTGTTGCCTCTTTTTGGAGGGACATGAGTTGCACAGGAGGGGTTTAAAAGCGAAAAGGGTGATGGCTTTGCGAATTGGCAAAGGAAGATAATTCCAGAGATTTGTGGCCCGAGCTAACTGCTCAAATGCTGTGGTTTTATAGCGAGGAAGATACTATATATGCGACTTGGAAACGAAAAGAGAATGTTCAGAAGATTTGAATGGAAATATATGGAATATGTAGTGAAGTCTACGAGAGTTTATGGATTGGGAAAGGAACGAGCAAAAGAAATTTTTTCAACAGAAGAAGGGTTGAAGCCACGATAGGTCTGAATGCATGTGTCATCAGCTTTTTCAGATGATTTTTTTGCTTCTACGAAAGTCCACTATAAACGACACAGCTGTAGAAGAAGGGAAAGAAGAGGTAGGAAACAAGAAATTACGAACGACGAAGAGTATGAACCAGGACCAGCGGAATTGAATGAGGATACAATACAGCGTGGGTAAATTTGTTGTTTCCAAGAAAGATTTTGGTCGTAGGTAACACCGAGGTTCTATATGGATCCTGTAACAATGACTCTGAACTTCCTAGGATTTGACTAGGTGGTTCTTATGTGCCCACTCATTTATGCATTTTATATCTTCCTGAATATGTGGATAGCCAATATAGATCGGAAGAAGGGAAAGATTTAAAAAGTAGGCAGTTGTAGACGTAGGGGTGGTAATCGCATTTCTATATGGAGTCGGGGTCAATTCATTAGAGTTAGTGTTCCGATTGAAGGAATAACGTTTTTCAATAAATTAATATAAGGTATTGGTTGAAATAAAAAGGTCATTGTCACGAGCGGGATTCGAACCCTCGGCTAAATATACCGCTGTTCTACCACTTGATCTATCGAAACTTGGATCTTCTATAAAGATTAATCAATTGAATGATCTTGTTTGGTCAATCGGACCACGAAAACTAGTGCATTTAATAAGTTAAATGAAGCTGATCTTCACGAAAGCGCACCGTGGCTATTTCATTTGTCGCCGAGAATTAAATAGTTTAAACGACATTTGAAAAATGGCAAAAAAGGATGGTAATTCGAAAGGTGAGGTTGAAATGGGAAGTAAGTGTCCGATGGGATGGAAGTACAACTCGAGTGGTAGAGCAGCGGCATGTTTAGCCGAATGTCGTGTGTTCGAATCCCGCTCATGCCATTAACTTTCTTTCATCCCAACTGATAACCAGATCTTCACGAAAGCTCTCCGTGTCCATTTCATTTGTCACCGAGAATCAAATAGATTACACGGCATTTGAAAAATTGCAAAATGAAAGGAAAATTCTAGAGTGTGTTGTCAAGATTTTTGAGATGGGAAGTTGGAGCCCGAGAGTATCGAAGTCACGATAGCTCAAGTGGTGGAGCAGCGGCGTATTTAGCTGAAGGTCGTGGGTTCGAATCCGGCTCCTCACAGTGAATTTTTTATCGCGTCAATACATTATATAGAAATTAATTAATTTATGTTAATGTTGAACCGAAGATGTGAAAAATAATTATTTAATATCAATGTAAACAAATCTTAACCAATACCTTAATAAATACTAATTAATTGAAAAAAGTTAATTAGTCAAAGGGCTGCGAACTCTAATGGACTTAATGTAAACTCTAATTAGTCAACTGTAATATCGGCACCACTTACAATTCAAGCCGATTACACTGCATAGAGATATTTTTTCCTTTTTTTGCATATCGAAATTGCATAATATTTTCATATTATCATATTCTGCGAGAACTTTTGCGGAGTGATTGTAGAGTTCGACTAGTATTTGGAAGAACGGTTGTGGGTTCGAATCCCAGCACAGCCTAAGAAATATAAGTGATGGTAAATTTTAATGGAAAATAACGTAAAAAGACGTTCTGACCGTCCGCGATACACAAAGGGTTGAGTTAGACGATAAAACTGCTGTATTACACAAATTAACTTTTACTTCTTGTATTATCATAAAACAATCAATTTTTACGTAGGTAAGTACACCTGATGACACCTTGGACGAAAAAGATATTTCCTAGAACATAAATGATTCTGTTTTTACTCATAAAAATCGACGTGTACAACATTAAGGCGCATATTTTATTATTAAAAGAGATTTCCTGTCATAATTAAGTTTAATAATAGCAGTGATTGTCTATTTCAAGGAAAATCCAGAAAAAATCAAACTGGCGAGTAAAACAGGATACACTCTGTGTCTATTTCCTGTTAAAGTGCAATTAAGAATTTATACAGGATGTCGATAATTTGATAAAAATTTGAGTTTTATGTAAAAATCTGTGTCACTGGCGATGATTCATTTTAATATCAAAGTGTGCTTCAAAAATGCTGAAGAAGTAGTATCATTTTAGTTTAATTATTCAGATATCGTGAGATGCGGTCTGGTGTGATGTAAGTTTCAGAAAAACATTTTCTTTATCGTGCCAACGTTCCATCGTTTATTGAGATCATCGTCAGGGTTCAAATTGTTTGCCTTCTGTGTAACTGTGCCATTCTTGCGTGTCTCCTGTTGAGACTGTTGTGACTTTGAGCCCTGAAGATGTCATTTCTATTCCGTACTTAATTATTCAGATGCGGTCTGGTGTGATGTAGGTTTCAGAAGAATATGTAGAGATTAGTGACCGTTAATAGATAATAATTCAGATATAGTGAAACGTTGGCACGATAAAGAAAATGTTTTTCTGATATCTATATCACACCAGACCGCACCTCAAGATATTTGAATAAATTCAGAAGAACGTTTGTAAATCCCAGGCCCTGAAGATGATTTCAATAAAAGATCGAAACGTTGGCACGATAAAGAAAATGTT
>CM077099.1:25957996-25973517 GCA_039619505.1 Cimex hemipterus
CCGCATCTCACGATATCTGACTAATGATTTCAATAAAAGATCGAAACTTTGGCACGATAAAGAAAATGTTTCGCTAAAACCTACATCACACCAGACCGCATCTCACGATATCTGACTAATTATCGATTAACGGTCACTAATCTGTACACATTTTGATTTAAATTGTTTTTGGATCAGAAAAGTGTACAACGTTGAAACTATGTTGAACGTTGAAATGCTACATGAATATTACTATAAATTTAAATTTTACATTCCACCGGCCAAACTCCGTTTAGATAAAACAAAGAAATTACGTTTCAAAATTTAAACGACGAATTCTAAAACGTCGTTACTTTTAACTGTCCTGGGACTCGCTGTTTATTCGACCGTTTTCGCCTCCCTGAGGACTCCTATCCCAGGACCAAGCGTACGATTAAAGGCTCCATTTATACATTTTCAATACTTTGAAATAAACATTGCAAGTGACGATAAAGAAAAATCGTCCCAGGGTGAAAATCACGAAGGAGGTATTCGAGAACGCCAAAAGCTTTTATATTCAGACGAAATTGAAAAACGTCTACATCTGAAAGCCACTTTTACGGCCCGTATATTACAATTCTATTCAGAAGAATTTATACTTTATTTCTGTTAGCTGTAGCTTTATATGGAAAAAGAATATCTTACGTTTATTGTTTAAAGCTTTAAGAAAAGATTATGTTTGTTTGCTTTTTCGTTCAATTTTTCAGTTATATTACTTTTTTATTGAAAACTCTTTGATATGAATGTTTGCTAGCAAGTATTGAACTGGTGGTTTTCTCTACTAGCTCACGGGAGATCATGCTCAAACTATTATATAATTTCCAACCGTGATGCCAAGCGAATGAATAAAATTTATAAAAACTTAATATTTTTGACAATTGGTTTAATGGATCTGTCTTAGGGAGTTTGGCCTGCTAACTCAAATCCATGATGATGTCGATGATGTCATGATCCATTGATGCTATCATAACTAAAAAAAGCATTACAAACATAGTCAATTTGTGTAAAAAATTGAGAAAAAATGTGATTTGTTTTATTGCCGGATGGCGAATTGTGCTTCAAGATAAATGATGTAGACGACTATAGTGTAAATTACCCCAAGGAAATTGAACAACTGGTAAAGAAAAGAAGCCTAGGAAAAAATAGCCCGGGGGTTAGCCGAGGGGTTTAGGCATCAGACTATCGGCTAGTAGATCCCGCGGTCGTGGGTTCGATCCCACCGTCGCCTCTGGAATTTTTCTGACGCCTAATAAGGGGACCGGTGGCCGGAATTAAAACAAATTGACACGGTATTCATCAATGAAAGGGGCGGGACCCGACCTCAGCGACCCTGAATTTTGTCCCAACCCCCCTCAAAAATGAGTTTCATGAAAATAGCAGCCATAAGAGACTCTGCAGACAAAAATGTCCATAACAGTATGACACAGCAAATTAAAAAAGACCTTAAAAAAACCCGAGAAGACTCCACCATACTGCCAAGCAAAGATCCTTCAATTCCTCCTTCAAAAAGGTAGTACGTAGACGTAAAATAGAAGAGAAAAAGGCGATGTTTTCGCCAGTTGCTTTGTCGAAATTTTGAAACCAACTTTAATGGCGGCAGCGTAGTAGAAGTACCGATACATAATACAAAGAAAATACAAAAATATATAGCTAGTTACACTCAAAGAAATAGAGCCAGAAATTAAAACTTACCTGCGAAAAATATTTTATAATACGACCTTTTATCAGTGGAGAATTATTAAAAAATTATCGGACATTCCTATTTACTAAGTTTATTACGAACTAAGTGTGTATCCAGAATCTGTGGAAATTTGCGAAAATCATCATGATACAAATACAAAACCGGGGAACGAGGTCAAATCAAAAATTTTTCTAAAAATTATTGCAAAATTATACTAAAAAATATCACCCGTAGCACAAAAAACCTTTTTGCTCAAATCAAAGCCTTCAGCAATGGAACAAATTCTTCAATTAACAGATCTAAAAGAAAAATATCACGAGGAAAATAATTTTTTCTTTGCAAAGGAATGCACGACTTATCCGCAAAGTAGCAAAACGACGGTTGCTACTATAAAGCATTATGTATGTAGAAATATTAGAGCCTGACAATAAGATCTCCAAGGGAACAGACTAGAATACTTAGACACAGTTAGAATACTTTACTTGAGGGGGCGTCGGTGGCCGCAAGGTTCAGTCTTTGACACGCCGCTCATCACTGTAAGGTAAAGGTCCCGGGTTCGAATCGAGCGGCTACCGGCTTTCAAAAACACCGGCACCCCCCTGCGAACCATCGTAAAAAATATAAAAAAATAAAATAAAAATACTTTACTTAATAAATATAAATAATTTCCCCAAAAATGGTACAAAATTGGTATTGGTCTACAAAAATGATATCATTATTCAAAATCCTTCCAAAGAGGGGGTTACAATATAAATACCTATTTATTATTTTTACCAGTATAGAATTTAGAACATAGAATTGTGTAAAATATTAACATTTGACCATATTCGGTTTATTTTCTTCAATGGAGCCAAATTTCTTGGAAGTTGCATAGATGCCAATTTAGATGGAAAGAGCGAGTGAAGGGAAAAGTTCAAAATAGATATTATACTATACACAACTAATTGCAATCTATTTGTTATTATTCCGTCAAATGTTCATCGACATTGAATTACATACTATTATACTATTATACTGGGTACATACCTCTCTAGGATTTACGTTCCATTCAAACGCGATTTTTTTCACGCCATTTTTTTCAGTGTGGGAATCTTAAAATCTTCATTTTCTACCACCACAAACTTTAACGCCGAATGTGGTTTATATGTTTCAGATCTTGGTGGTTCCTTTTGTGCACGAAATGCCGGCAGAAGGAGACCGGCCCTGGTTGGGAGCCGCCTCACTGGCAGACGTTCTGCCCTTACCCGTTTTGCCCGACGTACAGACACATGGCCCGGGTCTTCTCGCTGTTTTTACTCGGCATTCTAGCCTGGGGAGTCATCTACGCCATCATCGGCTCTGATGCAGCGCCTGGAGGCCAGCTCTTCGACATAGCGGTGCTCTGCATCGCGGCCCACTTCGGCGGCTGGATATTCCACATGGCGACCATGCCGCCCCTCGTCGGGATGCTGGCCGTCGGCATTCTCTACCAAAATGTAGGCCTGATCAACGTTCATGGAAAATACAACGATGTAATTTCAGAATTAAGGTACAACATTTTTATTACCAGGAGTTGTTTCCTTAACTAAATAAAAATTCATAACATCTCATTATTTTATCTGTATTCGACGTTGTTACGTTTGATCGAAAACGTTCTCGTTTCGACTTTGAAACGACTCGTCCGATCCACAGGAAACATTACAGAACATGGAGGCTTTGGAAACTTTAAGGTTAAGCCGAAACCAAAACGGCACAACCTGGTTTCTATGAACAAATTAAAACCAGAAATATAAAATAAAACAATTGACGAATTTTGCCCTTATCATTTTCATGTATACTTGCGTAAAATTATAATAAAAAGGAAGTCTATGTTATTGGCTCTATATTGAATTTAATATAGGACGGATGGTGTATCTCGTTTGTGGTCCATCAGCTGTGAATTATTTTATCAATTGCTAAGTTTCCGCCTATACAGAGTAGTCGTTATGACATGTAAAAAATTGGACGATAATAGACTGTAAAATTTATTGGTCCTAAATCATGATTTTCTAATTTTTTTGTGAGATTATACTATATTTTAATGTGTAGAGATTAGTGACCGTTAATCGATAATTATTCAGATATCGTGAGATGCTGTCTGGTGTAAGGCAGGTATCAGAAAAACATTATCTTTATCGTGCCAACGTTTCGATCTTTTACTGAGACCATCTTCAGGGCCTGGGATTTATTTTTTAAATGAAACAATGTTTGTAAATCCCATGCTCTGAAGATGATCTCAATAAAAGATCGAAACGTTGGCACGATAAAGAAAATGTTTTTCTGATACATAAATCACTCCAGACCCCATCTCACGACATTTGAATAACAATTTTTTTTGGAATGAACAAACTTGTCTCACAAACAAACAGATGTTCGCCATTACATGTGCATTTTTCATTAAAATTTAGGAGAGTAAAAAAAAGTCGGTTCGACGAAGGTACCGATTGTTTTCATTCTAATTGGGCTCATCCCGGATAATTTTTAAGTTCAAATTTATGAAATTTAAAGCTGTCCACTTGTGAGATTATCGTAGTTATTGGTTGAAATAATATTGTATCAAAATAGCAAATTTTTTAACTGTAAAACAAAATTTCAAAAGGATGGGTCACAATCACCATATCGCCTAACGGCTTTAAGAAAGCCCGATTTAATGCACCACTCCAAAAGTTCCCATAAATGAGGGTTTTTTTAATGTCTTTCATGAAGTCGGGTTGATGAGAAATGGGTTTTTTAACTCCATTTTCCAATAAACGCAAGCCGATATCCGTTGAAAGGGCCATCCCATTCTGGAGGGATTTACTCCGGCCTGCTTGCTTTACTTTAGTGGGAAAACTCTATCAAATTGCAACTGAAGGAAGATGAAGGGAAGAAGGAAATACGATTAAAAGGAGTTAAGGGTACATTATTAAATTTTCAATTACTGCCTGGAGAGTAACTTTATTACCGGAAGCTGGGAGGTCTTAACTTAAACAATCTGGAAAATGAAAAATGGAGGATGATTAATAAAAACGGCATTGTCCGGGTTGATATGAATAATGATGGGAGTGGATAAAGAACGCGAGAAGGAGCAGGCGAAGAAGTTTTAACGTCTCACAGAATTGTTAACTGTAAGAACGAAGTGCATCCAAGAGATACTTTATTTAAAAGATAGCATTTAACTTATATAAGAAAACTCCACCGTTCAATGAACTAAGTTTAGATAGTCCAAAACGTTTTACTTTAAATGAGAAGAAGAAGAAGGAAATTTATTGGATTTTATACATTTTCGTTTTTACAATTAAACTGACAATAGACAATGGACGTTAGTCCGTTTGCCAGGTTTCACGTTAAATATTTCAAACATTTTATTATTTGACTCTTAATTCGACTAGAATATGGAGTTATTTGATCCAAATATTACGTATTATTATATAAATTTCTTGTTACTATAGATAGAGAAAGTTTAAATGTTAGTTTTGTTAGTTTGAATAGTTACGAGCCAAAGCCATTGTTGCGGTGGATTTTTAGATATTTTCCAGTTAAACGGGATAGATGGAAGGATTTGAATAGTTGGGGGATTTGAGAGGCTCTTTGTACCGACCTGACAGCCTACTGGATACCAGAGGTAAAGGAATTTTCCATCTGTGGTTTATTCCTACGTATTGGTCTCATAGGCTTCTTCATCTCAAGAAATATTGGACCTCTCCACTATCCCAATTAGGCTGTAGTATTGTTCTTCTAACCATATCCGTCTTCTCAGTTCGTAACCAAAATCCCGAAGCCCTAACTACTGGTCCTATAAATTAAAAATCCTTTTACAACCAAATGAAAAATTCCACGGACCTCAGCACGTCCTTAAACCCCAGGGGACCGGGCGATTTTGTGGATATCTTACTATCCAGTAGGCGGTCAGGTTGGGACAACTCTCTCCCAAAACTCCCAAACTTCACCCATCACACACTGCAAACCTGCTGTACTTAAAATACCAGGCCTGAGTCGCCTGGCTGAGATTAAGGCATCCTTCCGACCACCAATCATAAATTCTCCTGTTGGATACAAAAAAGTCACTGCACACTAACTAATTACGTCTACACTATATCACTAAATTCGCTATCAACAACAACATCATCATATTCGTTTTATTAAAGAACTGATGCGTAAACGATTCTAAATGCCTCACACCAACCTCTTCTCGATCCATTCTAATTCTACTTCTCAACCCCTTTCTACAAATTCCCATCCCGAGAACACGCCACGCCCCCTTAATTGACGATGGCCTCGGGATCTCCTCACACAGAGTGGCAGAATTGGCTGGTTTCTCATGGCATGTGTCCTCTGGATGCAGGGCTAGTATTAGTATAAAATATCTATAGGGTACAAATAAAATAATAAAAAGTGACTAATAAGTTGATTGACAATGATAAATCATAATTACGTTAGTTTATAAATGAATTTCCAGTTCATCGGTAAAACAAAAATTTTAGCAGGAAAAATTGATTTAAATGATAAATAAGTAGTTTTTTAATAAATTTAGCTCGATATTTAAAAAAAAATTATTTCTAAAACATATTTCCTTTCTATAATGTATAACCCCCTTTCACAAAATCTCTAAATGGCGTTTTATAGAGAAGGATTATTCAAGATTCTACCTTTTTAGAATGTCTTAAAGTCCCCTCGGCTTGGGATCATTTATGAATAAATGAAACTCTGTTAAAACGTTTAATGGACACTCCAGAGAAATTCCATTTTCGAAACCCTGAAACCCTTTTCATCTCTTTGTGAACGAGGATGGGAAAGTGAGTGACAAATAAATTAGAATTATCCTCACATTGATTACTTTTCAACAATTAATTCAATACACCGTTGTTCCGCCTTTTTTTTTTTCAAAACTGACAATAGAACAACGATTTTACAAACGGCCGGTGTTCAAAGGCAAAATCCCTCCTAAGAAAATATAATGTGACCTAGAAAAAATAAATCAATTAAAACGTGTAGAGATTAGTGATCGTTAATCGATGATTATTGAGATATCGTGAGATCCGGTCTGGTGTGATGTAGGTTTCAGAAAAACATTTTCTTTATCGTGCCAACGTTTTTTTCCCTTAGCTTTTCACACTGGCACGATAGAACGCTTCGGACCTCTCCAACGTTTCGATCTTTTATTGAGGTCATCTTCAGGGCTCAACGTATTTGTCTTCTGTGTACTGTGTTAAGAGTGTTGAGACTTTGAGCCCAGAAGATAGTCTCAAAAAAAAGATTGAAACGTTGGCATGAAAAAGAAAATGTTTTTCTCAAACCTACATCACACCAGACCGCATCTCACGATATCTCAGTAATTATCGATTATCTTGTCAAAACTTCGTAAAAAGATTTTAACCTTTGTCTCATAGCTAAAGTATGTCTGTGGCGAACACTGCTGCTGCAAAATAAACACATTTTTTCAGTACTCATTGTTCTTCAAGTTTTAATAATACTTATTTATTAAACGTACATGAAAATTAATTAAGGTTTTTAGTCCAGATGAAAAAAAATTAATGGCATGAGCGGGATTCGAACCCACGATCTTCGGCTACACGCTGCTGCTCTACCACGTGGGCAATCATGACCTCAAGAATGAAGACCGTAGGTTCGAATCCCGCTCATGCCGTTGATTTTTTTTCATCTGGATTAAAAACCTTAATTCATTGTAATGTATTAATTGGTCAAGCGGACCACAAAATTAGGGAATTTAATTATACGTATATTTTTATAATTATTACTTTTTCTGAAATATCGCAGAGAACGTAGTTAAAGGCTGCAGTCAGCTTGGGAAACCCCGATATACAGTATTTTTTTAATATTAACTTTTATCAATTGCCGATATAAAGTATATTTTAAGTTAGAAACTACTTACAAGAATGGATGATGACCTTTAAGAAATAATATTTCTCTATTAGAAGGTTTAGAGAAAGCGATATATTTTAGTTTGGGTCTCTTGTAAATTTTTTAAAAACACTTTTGGGAATTTCACAAAGAACACTGTTTTTTTTTTTGTTTGTTTGTACTGTAGAGAATAATGGGGAGTCTTTCAACTGTTACACAGGCAATCCAGTTGTACTTAATAAGAGGCCGTAGCATGCCGTACTTCGAATCCTTTCGCCTTAAATTGATTCCGGCGGAATCGTCGATTTTTTTCTTCATTCGTTCGGCTGTTTTAAAAGCGCCGTTTGTGATAAATCGCTTTTCCCCCTGTATTCCTTCAATGTCCATGCCTTGCGAAATCCCAGGCATCAGTGCCAGATCACATTCAGCTCGCTCCCGGATTATCAAAGTGAGCCCACTCGTTTGATAACCGCGCTCACGTTTTATTCTTCCATCTTCAGCGATCTTTATCATGCTGTTGTTAATCTCTGATGGAAAATGTTACACGCCTCTGCATACACCACGAGATCGATATCATATTGCCAATAGAGATGATTTACCGCTCGTTTCACTCAAATTTTCTTCTATACACAAAACCTAGAAACTGACGTTACATAAAACGTCGGTGATGAGATATTAAACCACTCTTAAAATAATCATAACTTCCAATTAATTAAGGTTATTACTTGAGATAAAAATGTCAGTGTGACGAACGGGATTCGAACCCACGGCCTTCGGCTAGATACGCCGCTACTCTACTTCTTGAGCTATCGTGACTTCGATCCACTCGGACACTAACTTCCCATCTCAATCCCACCTTTCGAAGTTTCCATCCTTTTTTCAAATGTCGTGTAATCTATTTGATTCTCGGCGTCAAATGAAATGGCCACGGTGAAGATATACTTCATTTTAACTTATTAAATTCACTAGTTTTTATGGTCCGCTTGATCAGATAATCTTTCAATTAATTAACATTTTTAGTTGAGATAGAAATGTCAGTGTCACGAGCGGGATTCGAACCCACGACCTTCAGGTAGATTCGCCGCCCACTTGGACTATCGTGACTTCGATCCACTTTGAGAGTAGGTTTGTTGATGTATCCTTCGCTTCTTTGAAGAAATGACATTGGATTATACCGATCTTATTCGACGACCAATCGGTCTGTCAACAATCCTACCGTAATTCGATGTCTTCCTTGCCGCCTTGGATGCAATTTGTTGTTTCATTCCTTCCAGCATTTACGTTTATTTATGTATACGTGCAATACAGTAAAATAAAGTCCACAATTTGTCGTCCAATGTAAAATGCTTTTGGATAATGTGAATCCCTATGCCACAGAAGGGTTTAGGATCTTTCAGCATTATAGCAGCCCTTTTTGTAAGGGCGTTCGCGTTCACATTGCCCTCTACTCCGGCCAGTCCTGGGACCCAACAGAGGACGACTGTTTTGTATGCCTATTTGAGTTACAGCAACATCTTTGAGCTGATCATGCTTGAACTTAGTGTTTTGATGGCTGCTTGGCTATCTGACATATTTAAGTTTTTGTACCCTCTGTCCAATTGAACTGGATACATCTCTCAATTGCATGATTTCATCCTGGAGGCCGTGTGTTCTGACTATGATATTTGGTTCGGGGCAGATTACTTCTTCCTCCCTAAAACAAAGTAAAGAAAGTTAGTTTTGTGATTAAAGTTTAATGTAATTTATTTTCATAAAACCCCAAGTGGGAAAGTGAAAAGAGGATATTTTATATCCTAGTAGTGACTGATTAGAACCAACTATTAATTAATTAGTCTAGTTTTTTGGCCATCTAGTTAAACTTCAAATGGACCATTTTCCCTTTTCAATTAAAATATGCCTTTAATGTACGTTAGGGGATAGTATAAACTATACAAAATATATATCAAATAAAATTCCTGTTAATTTAAAAAAAAGAGCTCATAAAATTATGTCAATTAATTATCGATTTCTAACGAATGCTACCGACAATGAAGTCTTATATGTCTTTTGAAGCACATGATTATACGCCACCGATCCTTTTCCTTATTTCATTCATATGTAATAAATAATTTATGCTTACAAGATTAAACATGGGAAAACACGCCCGTCCCAATTTAGCAATATTTTCCATCTCCCCTCGCCACTGCGAAAATAAAGTTAATAAATCTTCATCTCCAAATGACTTTTTTTTTCTCCAGTCTTAAACGGTGGTTTCCTTTATAAGAGTATAGTTTACTTTATATTTTCCAATTAAATAAACACTCCATCGGCGTCAACTGGAAGGTGTTATGTAGTTGAAGAATTGAAGTCTAACACTTAATATATTGGATGGTTTTAATTTTCAAATAGTTTTTTTTTTCGGATGTTGGAGGTTGGGAGTTTCATATCGATCCTTAAATGCCTTTTCACCCTTTACCGACCCACTTTTTGGTTCATGGTTCCGAGAAATGTTAACTTTCTATGATATTTGTATCAACACCAAAAGATCTGTAAAGATTGTACCTGTTTATATATTACATACATCATTTCCTAGGATTGTTAACGTTAGGTGAAAGTATACCACTTAATTCTTGGCTACTTGTAATATAGATAAGTAAAATAATTATTTTTTCTTTCAAATTATTCTAGTATGTATGATATCCCTTATTTCAATATCTGATATCAGTTTTTTTACATATATAGGCAGTTAACTTGTTTTAAACTGATCGCTGAATCGTTGTTGCTTTTGTTTTGTTTTATTCTGCCAACCGTGATTTGCGGCGGTGAAAACGTTTTAATCGAATCGGCCACGTAAAGCCCTCGACGGCGGACATCTTGACAGCAGCATCTACTCCCTTTTAGCTCGTTTTCCGGCTTGGGAATGGATGCGGGTTTTTTTCATAGGGCCGCTTTATCAAGCCGAGTGGCCAGATAACAACTGTGTTAAATGAAATCCGAGCACAAGACAACCTCGTATCCCTCTCGGCCCGACATCGGGAAAATAGTTTAAAGGAACGAGGAAAAAATACCACGAACCCCCTATTTAACATTCTGTTTTTTTTTTTTGTTTTTTTAAATTATTATTTCGTATTCTTTGTAACAATTATACGCTATCTATACATAGAAGAATTATGTAATCCTTAATTGCAAAAGCTAGATGTTCGCCAAAAAGCAATCCTTGTAAGCGTTATGATCGGACACACTGTAAACCAAAAAAAAAGTCGGCTAATATAAAACTTTTTCCAGATTAGGCTGTTTAAATGATTAGGCGAATGAATGCTGAGAGAAAATGTTAAAGTAAAATAAATAAATAATTTAGAAATCGTGAGGTGCCGTCTGGAGTGATGTAGGTTTAAAAATATTTCCTTTATCGTGCCAACGTTTCGAACTTTATTGAGATCATCTTCTGCCCACAAAGCGTGGGTTGTCTGTGTAAATGTGTCACAGGTTGTGTGTCGTAGTAAATATTCATCTCTATGTTAATGTAGTGAATTTTTCACTGCTGAAGATGGCGAATTGGCGAAACTCTGAAATACTAAAACAACAATGATAAGCAAACCAAAATTAACGAAAACGACCAAGATATAAATCTACTAACCGCAAAAAAATGGAATAGTTTGCATTTTGTTTCGATGATTATGCTTTGCATAATGTTACTGTTTTCAAAAATTTCTCAAACATTGGTCATATTGGTTAACTACCAACAGTAGATTCCGTAAGAGAACTAATAACTTGACAGTTAAACTGCTTGTAAATTTTGAATACTTTACAATTAATTAAGGTTTTCAGTTGAGATATAAAAAAATGGCAAAAAGGAGGAGAAATTCAGAAATGTGTGGTTGAGGTGGGAAGTTAGTGTCCGAGTGGAACGAGCTCAAGTGGTATAACAGCGGCGTATCTAGCCGAGGGGTCGTGGGCTCGAATCCCGCTCGTGCCATTGACTTTATTATCGCAACTAAAACCTTAATTAAATGTAAGATATTAATTGGTCAAGCGTACCACGCAGCTCGTGAATATAATAAGTTTAAAATGAAGTATATTGCCTGTGCCCATTTCATTTGTCGTTGAGAATCTAATCCGATTATAATTCAGGTGACAACAAAATAGGATTTTCCCGGATGTCTATGGATCTTTTAAATTGCCTATCCTCCCTTGTTGAGCGGTCTGTCGCCATCTTCAGTTAGTTTCATCTCCACAACTATCAACAACAACACGACATATAATTCACAGCAGAAGTATGAAAATAGGCACATACGACATACGAAAATGGGAAAAAATCCTGGGAAATTGAAAACTACAAATACATTTAAACTTAAAAATTGATAAATACTCATTTTAACAAAACTTCACATACATATTCAAAAAATTATACCAATTGAAAAGTAAAACGGCCGTCCCGAACATAAAAATCTTAATCCACAAAAGGAACAGAAAACACAAAAAACGCCAACACACGTACCGCCCATGACCTTATAGAACATAATAACGCAGATGAAGATGGCGATAAACCGAACCTCGTCTGCTTGGTAGTGTTTGTAGGCCTGCAACGTGTTGAACGGATCTGCACTGATTACTTTATTAGGTCCGTCTAATCTAGCTGGTTTCTAACTCGTAACTCATACTCATTTCAGAGTCAAGAGCTGAAGAATTTTAACCCCTAGCATCTTAGCCCTCTATAATAAAAAACGGGCGGCGGTGAAGCATATTATTTTAAAGCTCCACCGCTGCTCCGTTAAACCTGCTCGGGGCGGATTATCGATTACCCTCCGACCAGGACTCTAAATAGAGGATTGGCAAGTGTGATTGGATTTGTATATAGTGGTATGTATGTATTTATTGTATGAGTGAGTGTGTGAATGACTAGTTTTAGGGAAAGTAAGGGCGCCCGGCCAGAACCCAACCAAGGAATCGCTTATGCACCAAGGCGGGTGACTCCCCCTGACCCATCAGGGAGAGGCCAGAGACCTCCTGGGAGGTCTCGCAATTCTAATTCTAATTCTATAATAAAAACTAAAAATAACTATATGTCAAAATGCAACCATATGACTCCTGCCCGAGGACAAACATGAAAATATCAAACACCTCTACACGATCATGGTTATATCATGGTACGATCATGGTTATTAAGTAGTTACGTACATGACCCATTTATGTCAGTAGTCTACTTGACCAAGTTAATGCCCATCCACCACTCTTATACTGGAGCACTGCGAAAAACAAAACTCTAGAGTGTACATAAAAAGAGAAGAAACAAGAACGCAGCAGTCCTACTTTTCTCAAGTGTTTCCAGGTAGATGAGACTTGAGGAAAATAAAAACAATTTTTTTTTTTACTTTTGAAAATGTTTTATAACTTAATAGGTTTCCCTTGCCGATGTCATATTAAATAACACAATTTTAATGTATAGATTTGTTTAAACAACCTTAATAAAAATTTCAATTAATTATTCTTTTTATAAAGGTTTTATTTGAGATGAAAAATTTAACTTTTAAGGTCGTTGGGCCGAAGGTCGTGAGTTCGAAACCGTGTTCGTATCACTAACTTTTTCATCTCAATTAAAACTTCCCACAAAAGGCACACAATAACGGTCATTTCAAGTTATTTGTTAGTTTTAAAGCCAGTAAACCATATTGGCCATCATTCAGGACTCTTTTCTTTTTCTTGTCTTTTTCGTTTTAATGATACTAATTTCTTTTCCTGTTTCTCCGGACAGGCTATAGTTATACGCGATAAGACGGTAGCCGAATCTGTTTTCTTTGTCCTGTAACTCTCTGTACGCCAGGTCCAGGTCCTCAACAAACACAAATAAACATAAAAACATAGACAAGATGGAACATGATGTCTTGTTAGCATTCTCACTCGCTATTCCTAGAGGTAATTGAAGATAAGACCCTGCCATTCACGCTGATAATTACATTCACCTCTAGACTTCTTTCACACCACCCCAGAGAATTTGACATTCCTCGTGGTAATCGGGGATAAGCCCTGCATTTTGCTTATAAACTGGAAAGAAATTTAGTTTTGCTGTGAAACAAAAATCAAAAATGATAAAAAATATATTATCCCAAATTATAACAAATTTTTTACAGCTAAAGGGGGAAAATACGGCACACCGAAATCGATCCATGTAAAATAATAATAAATATTATTAGGAAATTATTATCTTTTGTCTTCCGTCTTTGATATAATATGAAATATGATTTAAAAAAATATAAAAACTAAAATAAAATTTGCTACCATGTTTTGGATACAAACTATATCTTTTCATTTCAGAGAAGTGTAAAGATTCAATTTCATTTCATCGGAAAATGTTCAAACGTTCATTTCAAATTGATTTTAATTTTCGCGGGAATCGAGGTAATTTAATATCGACACGACCTGCTAAATTATTCAGAGAGACGGAGGCTCCCTCGGATCCACCCTATTAGCAACTGAAAGGGCGATCTCTCCGCATTTCCGAAATAATCCCCGAGCCCTTGGTGAGTTATGAGAAGTATGCTACACCGCCGCAGCTTCCTTTGCCACGATCAAAATACGAATTTCTACGAATCCTGTTTGCCTTAGTTCTCTAGTTGCAAACGGGAGGAACATCCGAGGAATCTTTTGTTTGTTCCAGTGAAAATTTCCTGCTACATATGAACCAACTATTGCAAATGTAAATGTTTTGTTAGTTCCAAATGCCAATATGAAAGCACAAAACCTTTGGTATTCAAACTTCATAAATAATATATACATTTCCTGTATAACTGATAAAAAAAATAAAAGTAAACAATTTTCATATAAAATCGTTATGTCAAAATACAATATCTAATCATTCTTTTTGTCTAATTCATTTGTCAAACGGTTACAGTAGCATAGCCTATTGTACGTTTAATTTTTAATACTGATTATTGTAATTACTTTATTATTACGATGAATAAAATTGTTTACTTTGATTATTCAGAAATCGTGAGATGCGGTCTGGTGTGATGTAGGTTTCAGAAAAACATTTTATTTGCCATGCCAACGTTGAATACTTTGATTGCATATAAAAAAAAAATTCATTGTATAAATTCACTTTTTCCACATTCTACGCGTATTTGTGAAATTTAAACAATTTTTATAAATCCCGGGCCCTGAAGATGATCTCAAAAAGATCGAAACATTGGCACGATAAATAAAATGGTTTTTTTCTGAAATCTACATCATACCAGATCCCATCTCACGATTTCTAAAAAATCATCGACAAATGGTCACTAATCACCACATATTGTCTATCTTATCTATGATTTTATTTATTTTATTTTTTTTAAACAAGTACTTGCTTTAAGTAGAATTAGGCTTTAAATGTCAACCATAGTATAATCCATAATAATTTATTTAAATCCAATAAAATTTAACAGAGAATAGGCGGCGTCGGTGGCCGCAATGGTTTAAGCGTTGACACGGTGTTCATCTCTGTAAGGTGAAGGTCCTGGGTTCGAATCTAGCGGCCATGAATTCGAACCCGGGACGCACCTTACAGAGATAAGCGCCGTGTCAAAGACAACCTTGCGGCTATCGGCGCCCCTCGACGGATCATGTTATTTCATGTTTATTTCAGAAATTAATATGTAATCTGTATTGTCGAACTATGATTTCTGCAGCCAAAAACTAAAAATATAACAATGTGAGCACAAAACCTAACAGACGTTCGTTTCCACATAAAACCTGCAATATACGATCCGATGCTTCCGGCGATATTTTATGCTCCATTGTGCATTCATCCCATATAATTACCTCCCATTGCTGATGTAATTCACTCATTTATGAAATTTTTAAATATTACAAATGGGCTTGTTTTTTAAAAACACCGGCAATCTGAGGGTTTATATGACCTCTGCTGTTGCAAACCATCCTTAATATATATATATATATATATATATATACACTTATATATATATTTTTATATAATATAATAGTGTTT
>CM077099.1:25973917-25995159 GCA_039619505.1 Cimex hemipterus
TATATATATATATATATATATATATATAATATAATGCAATACAATATAATATAATTCGACAATGCAGATTACATACTAATTTACGAAATTAACATGAAACAACATGATGCTGCAATAAATATGCGTATGTACAGATTAGAGAACCACAGACATATCATACATTTAACATAACTGTAGTGACTAGTTTAAAAACCTACGCCAATCAATTAATAATTTTAAAACACGGTAATTTTATTTTTCTATCTTTTCTATTCCACAAAAGTAGGCAACCAAAAATACACTCTCTTAAAACGTATTTTTAATTTAAATATTTTTTAATCTAAGTCATAATTACAAGCATGTTCTAATTAAAGTTACACAATTTCCCAATTACTTAGCTGCTACCAATTGAAAAGTAACTAGAACTCGTCAAAAATTTTATTGTATTTATTAGTTTTCAACCTTACCCACGATTTTTGTGGGTACGCTTTTCTAACTGAATAACCCGTGGAAGAAAAATAATACTTTTTTAAACAAGGTGAATCAGTTTGAACAATTGGGACCGCTAAATTAAAACAAACAAATTAAAAAAGCCATCTCGAAGAAATGTATAAAAACAAATAAAAAGCCAACTTGGAGAATGAGTTAATTCGTAAATGGTTTTCATTGACGAAACAATAAAAATTACCCTCTGCCATTCACGGTGTACAGCGGTTTAGGACCACCGGAAGTGGAGCCGTTAATTAAAGGCTTCCTTCAAAGGTAGTCAACTCCGAACTGTCCGTAATATAAGGGTGAGCTCTAAAACAGTCATCAGGAGGCTTAGTGAGTCTATTATCTTAGACGTCCCGCATCAGGTTGGCTTCTGGAGAAAGGAGACTAAACACAAATCAGCATTTCACTTGGGCACTTTGAACCGAGAGGATGTTCTTTCACAGACATGTGCCGGTTTGGTTTATGGCAATCCGATGACCGTAAGAAGTATCACAGCGATTTGAATAATAGTTATCTGTGGTGGAATCACCGTTAATTTCAGTACCGAACTGATTACCATACCGGGACTTTGACTGCACCAAGGCACACAAGTCTAGTTTTTTAAAACTCTCTCTCCTTGTGATATTCTTCATTCCTTTGAAATAGATACAAGTGCAAATACATTTATCTAACCTTTTGAACGCTTTGCTTTAATTAAGACGCATTAATCTGCATCAAATGTGCCTCTTTTCTAATCATATCAACCGCCTTTTAATTATTCGAAATTCACTAATCTTATTACGATTTATTGTATATTTGTCTATACTTTTCTAAACCTATTAGGCTGAAATTTGGTAAATTGATAGCGAGTTTTGGTCTGCGGGTGATTGGAATTGCCAAGAACCTACTTGAAAACCGTCGGTCACCATGTTTCCTTCGTTTTGGATACAGACAAAATCTGTGTTGTACGTGGAAACGGTGAAATTTGGAGGAGCATTTACAGATTGTGTACCATCCAAAGAGCGACGGTCATGAATGCCTGGGTAGATGATAGGTAGAGATAATCCTATAAGATCATGTAACGGCTTTTATGCCTTTCTTTGACCCTAAGTCATTAATTATTGCTATGAAGAATAAACGTAACATTTCATTCCTGAAACTTCCAACCTACATATGTATTAATATCTTTCAATTATGTTAAGGTGTTTAGTTAAGATAAAAAAGTCAGTGTCACGAGTGGGATTCGAACCCACGACCTTCGGCTCGATACACCGCTCCTCTACCACTTCAGCCATCGCGACCTTGGTCCACTCTGCACTAATTCCCCATTTCAACGCCGCCTTTTGAATTTTCCTTGACCTTTTTATCTCAATTAAAAACCTTAATTAATAGGGCTATATTAATTTTTCAAGCGGACCGCGAAAACTAATAAATTTAATAAGTTAAAATGAAGTAGTCTTTAACTAATGCTCTCCATGGCCATTTCATTTTTTGCCGAGAATCAAAAAGATTACACGACATTTGAAATGTGGCAAAAAGGAGGGAAAATGAAAAAGGTGAGGTTGAGATGTGAAGTTAATGCGCGAGTGGATCAAGTCACGATAGCTCAAGTGGTAGAGCAGCGGCGTATTTAGCTGAAAGTCGTGGGTTCGAATCCCGCTTCTGACACTGACGTTTTTATCTCAACTAAAAAAACTTAGAAATAAAACTAGCTTAATAATTTCAAGAGAAAGATATGAAGGGTCATATTCAAAAAGTGGGTAGGAAGTAGGTAACACCAATCATAAAAATTACTGGTTTCGTAATTTATTCAATTTTGACGCTAACAATTAAAGGGGGTTACCATTTAAAATGTTGTCCTACCTGCTATTTATTTTTGTAAAAAGAGGCGCGACATTACGTTTCAGACTCCCTGGATTATATTACGCGTGGACACTTATAAATTTTCACTACTAGAATACAAATTAATCAATACCACATGAAAAATAATAAATTAGAAATGTAAAATTCCAGTGTAGCATAACAGTGAATACACCTTGCTCATAGAATTCAATTAAGCACCAAACGGATCAAATGAGAATAACGTTAAAATTTATTTATTAATTTTCTACTTAATGGAGTAGAACAGATGAAATGAAAGCGTAATTAATTTACGGTATGTGAATCACAAAATTACATTATGTCAAGTCAACGCCGCTCTTGTATCTTTATGACCTCATAATTCATGACGAGTGAAAATTATTTTTATTTACAGGGATAATAAAATTATTAATATATTGATGGGAAAATTTAACGCGCCAATCAATGTATATAGTTTAAAATTAAATCCTCTATCTTTCCACATTACTTAATGGTAATTAGGATCTATCATAGTTAAAATAAGCAGAAAATTGTGCTTTGTAAACAACAAACAATTTATTAGCAACAAAAAAAAAACAAGCAACTACAAACTTACTTTATTCAATTTTGTAATGTTTAATCCCATTTGCACAAAAATCAGTATTATGCCCTTCCATTCTGCCTATGACTAAAAAACGCTTTCGGTTAATGTTTTTCCTTGGTCGATTTCATTTGATTTTATTATTATTACTTTTTCAATTGTTCCAGTCAGACAGTTGAATGGGTATGAGAGTGGCAGGGTCATATTAGAGGAAGGATGCAGACAGTACGAAGTCCCCAAATGGCTTTCTTGACGAACGGGAAGAATTCCTCAGGATTTTATCAGAAATGGAAAGTCGTTTGAAGGACATATTCCACAGGCAGAAAGAGTCAATATTAAAAGGAGCAAAAATATTTGTTGTACATCCATTACTGTTCGTGTTCCGACTGACCAATTAACATTTTTCATCTAATTATTATTTATAAAAGGTGTCGTGACTCTGATTTTTTTATCGCGACCAATACCTTTCATAAATATTAATTAATTGGAAAATGTTAATTGGCAAGAGGACCATGAACTGTAAAGGATTTAATAATTAAAAAAATAGATTACACGTTTGAAATGTGTCAAAAAATAGGGAAAATTCAAAAGGTGGGGTTGAGATGGGAAGTTAGTTGAAGTTACGATAGCTCAAGTGGTAGAGCAGCGGCGTATTTAGTCGAAGGTCGTGGGTTCGAATCCCGCTCGTGACACTGACTTTGTTATTTCAACTAAATACATTAATTAATTGAAAGATATCAATTGGTCAAGCTGAAAACTCGAGAAAGAAATTATTATTAATCCAAATTTATCTTAAAATATCAAGAGGAAATATTTCCTTTTATTGTGTTCTAAGACGGATAGAAAAGTTTGTTTTTTTATTTGGAGCACAGATGCTTGAGGAGTTTCAGTATGATTTCTTATTTTGTCCTTCAATCCTTCCAGTTTAGCTCCCACGATGTTCCTTGCATATCAATGTTATTAACAATGATAGGTGTTGTAATTCAACCGTTTTGCTTTTTCCTGAAGGAGAACATTAACTAATAGTAAATCCATTACAGTTTGTGATCCGATTTACAAACTAACGTTTTTCAATTAAATAATATTTATGAAAGTTATTGGTCGAAGTAAAAAAGTCAATGTCACGAGTGGGATTCGAACCCACGGATGTTCGGCTAAATACGCCGTTGCTGTACCACTTGAGCTGTCGTGACTTCGATTCGCTCGGGAACCAACTACTAATCTCAAAAATCTTGAAAAATGGCAAAAAGGAAGCAAAATTCGAGAGGTAAGGTTGAGAAGTCAAGTGGTAGAGCAGGGGCGTTGTTTAGCCGAAGATCGTGGGTTCGAATCCCGCTCGTGACACTGACTTTTTTACTTCGACCAATACCTTTCCTAAATAATAATTAGTCTGTTTTACATTTTTAATATATAATTTGCTTTTAGAATCAGAGAATAAACATTTGATATTTACAGTTTTACCATATTTTTGATATGCAAAATATGAACAAACCTGTCCATCAAAAGTTATTTTTTTTATTTTACCATTTTACCATCGTTTATTTTACCATTCAATGTATTAAAACCGATGTTTGATCAAATAAATTAATTCAGATTTATTTTTAAGCGATTATAAATTATAATTTATCCATGTAAATTATATGGTAAGCTAAATATTTGTCATTTTTCGATCCGTTAAATTATGGTACAGGTTTTCTATTCAACCGATCGAGGTTGATAATACCGAGAACAGCAGCTTCTCGCGGCATAAATTGCACAAAGAAAACAGTCGCCAGAAAGGGAGAAAGGGAAGATTCACTCACCGTTTTATCTCCGAATAAATTCGAACGTCTCCCGCCAAATAAACGGATCCGAAAAGAAGGACAAAGGGACTCGTTTCAATACATAATGGGATAAATATATCCTGGCGGTTTAACCTTTCAAATACACGGCCGAATCTCGAAGAGAATATGCAAGGGGATTTTTTCGCCGAGGAAGGCGATCCGGAGTCTACTTATATAGGATTGGGACCATAATTCTGTTAGATTTGCTTCAATTACCTTCCATTTGGTCCTCTCAGGAGGTTCCGCCGGTAATGTTCCCAATCCCTTCGGTATCTGTGGGGATAACGATTTTGTAAATATACTGGCCTTTTTGTTGTTTAACTTTATCTTGACATAAATCGGCTACCACCACGCAATCCCGTATAAAGAAATTTTCAGGATTTAAGTTCGTTGTTACCATTTCTCGAAGTTCATACGGCAACATATGAATTTATGTCGCCCCGTTCCAAAACCATAATATTAAACAAATACGATAATAATAATGTGTATTGAACAGTACGTTACATTTAATAAAACTAAATACATTAATAATCGATACGCCATGGTTTGGGGGCTCTCGTATATATTCAGCATATATAAAATTTCTACTTATCTTGTGAACAGTACCATCCTCCATCAAGTGCCCCCCCCCCAACAAAAATATAAAACATATATTTATAAAAATATTTTATTGGTAAAGAGGTGGAACAATAACCTGCCTTTGACCTGACCGTCCCAAGAGTCTAATTCTAAAGATAAATTTTCAGGAGAGCGCCCCGTGAGCCGTGAGGGATCGGTTTATTTAGTGTTTATTCCGGTATTGAAATACTATAAAAATCGATTTTGTTTTACGGATATACATCGACAGTATGTAAAATATAATTTATTAATTAATATTGTTTCAAAGAACTAAATCAGTACATAGTCTGATCCTACATATATAATTATAAATCGGTCTTTTGTCTACAAAGATGACTGATGGTCAAGTCAGAATTCATTTTATCTCAAATAAAAACCTTAATTAATTAATTGGTCAAGCGGACCACTAAAACTGGTGATTTTAATAAGTAAAAATGAGGTATATCTTCATTAAAGCTCTCCGTAGGGATTTAATTTGTCGCCGAGAATCAAATATTATTACACGGCATTTGAAAAATGGCAAAAAGGAGGGAAAATTCAAAGGTTGGGTTGAGATGGGAAGTTATTTTCTGAGTGGATCGTGGTCTCGATAGATCAAGTGGTAGAGCAGCGGCGTATCCAGCCGAATTTCGTGGGTTCGAATCCCGCTTGTGGCACTGACTTTTTATCTCAAGTAAAACCTTAATTAATTGAAATGTATTAATTGGTCAAGCGGACCACTAAAACTAGTGAATACATTTTACTAAAGAAAATGACGAAGGCGTCTTAATACCTAAGTTAAAAATATACAATTGTTAACTCAAGAAACCACGTATTTATTCCTTATGGGAAGGCAGCATGGTGTGCCACTTATATGAATAGTGAGGTTGGAGATGTAATAAGGAGTTTTGGGAATTCTTCTGAAGACGTTTGATTAGAATATTTTCATTAGTATTGGATGCCTTGGATTATACCACAGTTCCACCCTGTAGCTCGAAGTAATGTTGTGCCCAGTGCTAGCTTGTTTACCGTCATTTTTTTTAACCTAAATTCTGTTTTGTTGTCCAAATCGTCTATTTAGTTCTTGTCGCTTGATACTTGGGACAAGGAGACCATATTTAACTGACGGATAAATTGTACTAAAATGAAGACTTATTTAACTATAAGATGGACACTGTTTAATAGTGGTAGTAAAAGGTAATAGCATCTTGACTAAGACTTTCGAATTACACAGATGGCTCCAAAACAAAGGAAGGAACCGGATCAGGCGATTTATTTATAAGCCCAAAACATGAGCAATCAAACCCATTAGGGAAGTACCTTCAGTCTTTCAAGCAGAAATTCACGCCATCAACGCTTGTGCTCTGAAAAATCTTAAAAGTAGATTCACTGACAAAAATTAGCATGTAAAAGAATCACATCAAAATCAGTGGATGTATCAAAAATCTCCAGAACCTGGGAAAACACAGCAACCTGATGATATCTTGGGTGCCGGGGTCAGGGGAATTTGGGGTGACTACAAAGCAGACAGTCCGACAAGAGGAGGATCTGCAGGACCTTACATAGGCCCCGAACCTATTCGTGGGATAACAAAAACAAATATTGAATCCTCCATCGCAGGATGGATCCGAACAAAACAAAATGAGAAGTGGATAAACTCTAGCGGTGCTAGACATAGTCAACTTACAATGAAACAACCTTCACCAAGACTGGCAAAAGCACTGCTGCAATTGGAGAGTGCCAAACTCAAAGGACTGGTCGGACAACTAACAGCCATCCATATCATCTTCGATCGCAACAGCTCAATGGAGATTTAACCTAACGAACGTATAATACTTAGGGAATCAAATTGCAGAAGTGACAGTCAATGACCGAGCTGAAGAAGAAGTCAATTGCACGGAACTAAGGAACTAGGAAAGTACAATAAGTCAGAAGGCGGCAGTCTGGGGAGTTCAAACCCCGCTTCCTAGTATCCTTTGTCACCATATCATACCATACGAAGACTTTCGAATAATTCAGCTACATCCATCACTGAATGTTGTGTTGATCAAGCCTAATCAAATTGGGTAGTAGATATATTGGGCTATTTGAAGGTACAATGTGTTGGGTTTTTTGGCTTAGAGAAAATCCTAATACACGAGTGCTTCCAAGCTATAGGGAAGTAAGTTGTACGACAACAAATGATTAAATACCCTATTTGGTAAAATGTTGGAGAATTTTTGTAGTAATAAATCAAAACCTGGAGTTTTCTTTGTTCTGAGGTATTGTATATTAAGTCAATTGAATATTAAAAAAATAGGCATATAAAAAATTATAAGAAAATGGAAATTTTATTCCGTACTATGAATCGAACTAGGGTGTCAATGTTTATTATTATAGGTATATATATTTTCTTTTCTAATCAGTAATCATTGAACATTTTTAAGATGGATTAATCTTTTTTACTATAGTCAAATAATCTGAATTGTTTTGATTTTGAAACGGCACCATTAATTATAGATTCAAATGCCTCACATTTAAATAATTTAAAAAATATCAACATTTTATAATAGGCAACGTGAGTCAAAATGGGGGGTGTTGAAGTTTTGGCCATTTCGGTTGTGTTTCTGAATGGACGTCCTTGCGTAAGCGATTTCCAAATCATATCATCCTGCCAATGGGTTCTCCCTATGTGAACAATCTGCTTTGCACTCTCGCCCACATTGAAATGGAATTATAAACAGAGTTGAGGTGTCCCTAACGAACTGTTTGAAATCGAACCTACTAGAAAATTGAACGGGCGTAATTTTTCGACGTTTACTACCACCTCAAATTTTCCCTTCTTCTTCAAAAAATTCTTTTATTTAATATACAAAACCTTTAATTTTTTAAATAGGCGTTTTTCCCCTTTTCAATGGTAAGTTCAATTGCAAAGATTCATTATTTGCGGCATTAACGTTAGATTAAAAAATAAGCAATAAACTCATTCTAACTGGTTTAAAAAAAATTAATAAAAAAATAAAAACTTTAATTCAAAACTTTGGACGTCTATAGCGTATTTATATATAACTCTCCGGATTTTGTGATGTTAAGTACAAATCATGAGGAAGCGTTTTGCGAGCTGATGGAGGCTGAAATACTATGGATGATGCCCTATCACGTTCCTATGTAACATGATAACATTATGTTCTAAATCACAAGTTCAGAACGAATGCTAGCAGGAGTAAAATACGATAATATAACAAAATCTGATACGATTCATTTGCTAAGTTATTAAAATGGGTAGTATTATTTGGACATACTCTGATCTCAAGCTAAGAACGCCCAGAGTAATTTTCTGAATTGAACAAATGAAGTGTTTTAAAATCCAATTAAATTTCAAATTGTAACCTTTGAGATTTTTACCAACAACGCACATTTCTACTCTTCGTACAACAACACAAACAAAATAATCTGATATCATAATAATTTAGCCCATTATTTGAGGATAATAACATAAGATTATGAGAAAAATTGGTATTAATTAAGATAAGAACTATTCAAGGGTTGTTTCGTATTTGATAGCGCTAAAGAATTGATTTTATCCACTATTTGATCGATTAATTGCGATACGTCGTAAAATATCATTGAGAAACATTTAATTATTATTTTTTAAATTAATTAATTTTTTTATGAGGGTTCGCACCAGCGTACGTTATATCAACCCTCGGGGTGATTGTGTTTTTGAAAAAGCCTATTTGTAAGTATGTCGGGTTCGCATCCAGCGGCCCTGGATTCGAACCCGGGACCTTTACATTACAATCATGAGCGCCGTGTCAACGCCTAAACCGAAGATGCCACCAACGCCACTTTTAATTATGAATTAAACTCTATTATACAAAATTTACTACTTTCGTGGCCCACTTGACCAATTAAAATGGCAAAAAGAGGGGAAACTCATAATGTGGGTTGACATGGGAAGTTGATGTCCGAGTGGATCGAGGTCATGATAGCTCAAGTGGTATCTACCCGAAGATCGTGGGTTCGAATCCCGCTCGTGCCATTGACTTTTACACTTTAGTGGAGCATACTTCATTCTTAGATCATTAAATTCACTAATTTCGGGGTCCGCTTGACCAATTAATTAAGGTTTTTAGATGAGACAAAAAACAGGCGGCCAGATACGCCGCTGCTCTACCACTTGAGCTATCGTGACCTCGATTCACTCATACACTACCTTCCAATCTCAACCTCACCTTTTCAATTTTCCCTCTTTTTTGCCAATTTTCAATTCAATTTTTTCCGAGTGGATCGAGGTCACGATATCCGAAAATCGTGGGTTCGAATCCAGCTCATGCCATTGGCATTTTTGTCTCAACTAAAAACTTAAATAATAAATAATTAATAAAAAATTAATTGTAATGTATTAATTGGTCAAGCGGACGACGAAATTAGTGAATTTAATCATTAATGTTTTTGATATATTCAAAACGAGGAATGGGCTAATTAGACCGAATAGTCAAGGCGTACGAGTATTGTATTAGGGTTCGAATCTCGTCATAAACTTTGACTTTCTACTTGGGAACCAGTTCAAAAAATTATTGTGTTGCAGTTTAATCAATTGTATTTGATCATGCAGTCACGTTAGAAAAATAAGATTAATCTTAGAAAACAGAGTATGTGTTAAGAATTTTCAATCGATGTTGCACGGATAATAATCTCATTATGTTTTTCAATAACATACGTTTTAATATAATATTTTAATATAATACAAATTTGATTTTTGATTATTTATAATTAAAATTTCAATTTAAAAAGTCGTACGGATGGTTTTTCTTTCTAGAAACACTATGCCGATTTTGATTATGTATGTATTTTAATAGTCAACTTATCAAAATGCGCCAACGCCCACCCGGCTTTAATGTTGGGTTGTTTTTGACTCTTAATTGCGAAGAAAAATTATTATTCTGTCTGATAATTACCATAATGTTGACTTAATCTCCTTGTCCCTTGAGCGAACAGTTTGTCTCGCCTTCCTAAGTTAGACACTTAATTGGTTTAGTACATTTTCCGAGGAAAATTAACTCCGAAAAATGTTTTTCGTGTTTTTATACAATGTAGATGATTCACTTTTATCAGTATCAAAATCCATATTTAAATTATGTTAAAGGTTGAATTATTTAGAAATCGTAAGATGCGGTCTGGTGTGACGAAGGTTTGAGAAAAACATTTTCTTTATAGTGCCGACGTTTCGATCGTTATTGAGATCATCTTCAAGGCCTGGGATTTACAAAAATTGTTTTCATTTAGCAAATACATTTTGGTCGTGGAAAAGAGAATTTATACAATGCAAAATGTTTTTCTATACGTGTATGGAGATTAGTGACCGTTATTCGATAATTATACAGAAATCGTGAGACGCGGTCTGGTGTGGTGTAGGTTTCAGTAAAACTTTTTTTTATCGTGTCAACGTTTCGATCTTTATTGAGATCATCTTCAATGGCACTCTCAACACGACACGAAAGAATGGCACAATTACACAGAAGACAAACACTTTGAGTCCTGAAGATGATCTCAATAAAGATCGACACGTTGGCACGATAAAGAAAATGTTTTTCTGAAACCTACATCACACCAGACAGCATCTCACGATTTCATAATAATTATCGATGAACGGACACTAATCACCTCACATCTCAACCTATAACTTACTCAAAATCACCTTTTTTATGCATTCAATCATTAGAAAAACATTTTCTTTATCGTGTCGACGTTTCCATCTTTATTGAAATCATCTTCAGGGCTCAAAGTGTTTATCTTCTGTGTGAAAATGTTTTTCTGAAACCTACATCACACCAGACCGCATGTTACGATTTCTACATGTGTTTACATGTATCTATTCTGTAATTGATGCTGTGCTTATCCATGTTGATGTAAACCATTTCTACAAAAATTTTTTTGATTGAATATAAAACATATTTTGCATACCTTCCAAACTAACTTTAAACGAAACAACAATAGGACTCAGTTACCCCACTATAAACGAATCATTAGGTTTCCGTTGTTTGCCATACATTGGGGAATTATCAGAAAAAGTTAGCAAAATTTTTAAACAAGAAGGGTTTAGAATAGCTTTTAGAAGTGCGGGCTCACTTAGAAACATCCTTTCAAGACCTAAAGACAGAGTAGACAATTTGGCAAAAAGCGGGGTTTACCAACTCAATTGTAATGATTGTGATATTAAATACATAGGACAAAGCGGTAGAGAAATAAAAACGAGAGTAAAAGAACACTTGCCTAAATCGAGCAAATTTTCGGAATTTAAGGACCATCTAAAAGAAACAAAACATAAATTCAACCCAAATCTAAATACGAGAGTGTTACATAGTTTCAACAAAGGGAAAGAACTAGATTGGTTTGAGAAATTCGAAATTAAAAAATGTAAAATTGAACATAGTGATAAATGTATTAATAATATAACAGATTTTGATCTACCTCCCATTTTGGATTTGTATATAAATAATATCAAACCTCCAAATAATTAAACTAATTATTTTATTTGTTACTACTTTTATTCTAATTATTTTTTGTGTTATAATTTCCGCGCTTCGCACGTTCAAATTGAGCGTCATTAAAAAAATCAGCTGTTAATTGGAACGTCGCGTTGGCGGAGGTATCAGCGGTTTCACTTTGGCAATGCACGTCGAGAGACGTGGTTGTAGAAGTCCTTCAACCTGATGATGAGCTAAGAGGCTCGAAATCCGGATCGTTGCAGAACAACTTACTGTGAGTAGGAACTATCCTTTTGGAAGGTATTGAACACCACACTCACCCCATCATTTAACATTTCTACCATATTTTGCATTGTATAAATTCACTTTTCCACATCCTAACAACGTAAACAACGTTTGTAAATCTCAGGCCCTGAAGGTTATCTCAATAATAGATCGAAACGTTGGCGCTATAAAGAAAATCGTTTTCTGAAACATACATCACACCATACCGCATCTCAAGAGATCTGAATAATTTTCTTTATTATTTCCATAGTAACATTTTTGATAAAAATGTTTACTGAGCATAATTTTTTATTTAGCTATATATTATATTATTCTTTAACAATATCCAGTAGAGAAAAACGAAAATAAAAATTATAACGATTGCGAGTGTTCAACAGAAAAAAAAGGGTGGCTACTCTTTTTACCTCTCAGTATATAAAAGACATAATTTACTCTTGGGATCAAGGGATAGTCTGCCTTGCGTTTCTAATGTAAATGATAATTTGCATATTTTTCTATTGGAATGCCGTGCTTACAGACCCGTTAGATTATCACTAATACCCTGTTGGTTCAAAATACTTTTCTAAATAATTTACTGAAGGAAACAAGCGTTTCAGAAATTCAAGAAATATATATTTACAGAATGCTCGAAAATTGACTTCTTTCGTAAATGAATTAATCAAATCTCGTGTACTTTCAATTAACAAAAGTGCAGTGTGATTTCTTCTGGTTAACCATTATTAAAAAATTATAAGAATAGAAATATCTTCCAATTTTTTTCTCAAATTATATTTTTTCCTTCTCACTTTCTCTGCCTAGTATTATACATATATTACTCCAAATATGTATTTAGTAGTCATAACTCACAGAATTAATAATTTAAATTGAATATACTTTTTATATAAGGTTTGGGTTGCGATGAATCTTGTGCCCAAGAGAGTGAAGTGTTTTTCCGTTTCCGCCCATACATTTTCTGCACTAATTATTCTTTTCCTTTCCCGCCAAGAGCTATCAATTTTTGAGGTTGAATCAAAACCAGATTTTTTGTTCAGACTTTCATATAAATTCATAAGTAACCTGACCATCCTAATCTTAATTTTTTACTAGCTCCCCTCACAGTATGATAGAAACTCAAAAACTGTGAATTTATTCTTGGAATAGTTGAGTGCAGTAGTAGTAGAGAATAGAGTAGTTGAGTGTGAGCAAATTTTATATATATTATTTTATAGCAAAATATTCTGTTAAAAAAGAATTTGAGAATAATAGATACTAAAAGCGTCTTAAGATTAATAGCCTCAATTAATTATAAAATATAGAAAAATTAGACACTGTTATTAAACATAAATATTTTTTTAAATATCCTTTATCCGCGATAAAATTAATATTATAGTTACATATATTAAGTGATTTTGGATTAAACCTTCACACCCCCAACCCCTACGTAAAGAAAACAAGAAAAAAGAAGGAATTTGCTGGCCGCGAGGAATTTGTTAATGAAAACTATATAACTGATCGGGTGGCCATACCATTAATCTTGAAAGAAAGGGGCTGTGGCATGGGGTCCAGTCTTGGCCCGTTCTACGATTACCTTGGTCTTTGTTCGCCGTGGTTTTCCAACTCTCGGTATTAAAGACTGACCCGAATTTTAGGGAAGCCGGGCGTGCCGACGCCGAGTAGTTTCAATTTCCTCGCCACCGCATTCCACGTCGGCATTCTTCCGATCCTGGACCGCGCTGGGAACAAAAAAAAAATCGCAAGGCGTATTCGCATATTAAAAATATACTCAGCGGCGAGGAAACATGCTGATAAGAGACTCTGGTCGACTCTTATAGAAACAGTCTTCCAGATGGGAAATAAATTAGGCGTTTATCGGTTAAATAAAAGCGTAAGCGTTTTTATAAACGAGGGCCACTGAAATTCCACATACACATCTAAAATGAATAATAAATGCCCTCTACGCTTAGGAACCTAATAAAAACGAGTAATAACAGTTTTCACCCTCCATTTTCGTATAACTTTTAGCCAATTTGCTCAGAGGTTGAAATCGAACAGTGATCGTTTTTAGATTACGGGAATTCCCTTGAAATGTAGGACCCGTTAACATCCCCCGGCGCACCCCTCGTCGAGCATTTCCTATTCTCATTCCGATGCCCCCCCCCCTTACTACAATATAACATTTACTGATTTTCTTATCAAAGGATCTCTTATACGAACTGATCTTTTTGTAGAACATTTAAATTTAAATTAAGCTAATATAACAGCAATTCCATTCCCACCGACTCCACTGGCCATATTGTTTCACGATATACCTCCTCCCCCCCAACTACAATTAAATCGACAAAATCAACTACTCAACTACGTACTCCGAGTGCATGGCAATTAAAAGAAGTCATTTTGTCAGTTTAACCTTGCCGGTTTCATCAATGACCAAATACCACGGACAGGCAGGACGGAAAAAAACAGATTCAGGAAACGTAAATATCCTTAAGGGACTTGGGGATAATGATGGAACACCAAACTGCAGACAGAACAAAAATGAATTTTATTTTATAAATGTTTAGAGATTAGTAACATTAATTGATAATTATTGAGATATCGTGAGATGCGGTCTGGTGTGATGTAGGTTTGAGAAAACCATTTTCTTTATCGTGCCAACGATCTTTATTTATCTCCCAAAATGACAGGCAAGAATGGCGCAAGTACACAGAAGACAAACAGTTGAGTGAGTAGAAATACTTTGATTGAATATAAAATGTATTTTGCATTGTATAAATTCACTTTTCCACATCCTAAATTTATTTGTTAAATGTAAACAATGTTTGTAAATCCCAGCCTCTGAAGATGATCTCAATAAAGATCGAAACGTTGGCATGATAAAGAAAATGTTTTTCTGAAAACTACATCACACCAGACCGCATCTCACGACATCTGAATAATTGTATTTTATAATATGAATTATGAATTAATTAAAAAATGGAACAAACACAGCATATTTATCACTAATAAACTCATAAATACAAATTACCAACGGTTCACTTATGTGAGCTACACTATTGACAATTCTATAAAATGAAACCTCTTAGGGCCGATCATCATGTTAATTTTGTCCTCTTTTGGAAGATGTCCTAAATAGATTTTTTATCGTTTAAAACTAACAGTATTTTTTAGTTGAGATAAAAAAAGTCAATGGCACTAGCGGGATTCGAACCCGCAATCTTTGGCTAGATGCGCAGCTGCTCTACCATTTGAGCTACCTCAACCCCTCCACTCGGACGCTAACTTCCCATCTTAACTGCACCTTTTGAACTCTCCTTTTTGCCATTTTCCAAATGCCGTGTAATCATGGCCACGGAGAGCTTTAGTAAAGTGTACCTCATCTTAAATCATTAAATGACCGCTTGACAAATATTACAATTAATTAATGTTTTTAGTTGAGATAAAAAACGTTCTTACACCAGGCCACACCAACTGTTCCTAAGAATCATTTTTTTTTCTTGGCTTTCTTTTAAAAGTATAAAAAAGTTTCGGTCGAACTGGAATGATAAAGCGAAAATAATATCTAATGATAATATAGCATCTTATAAAAATAAAAAACATTAATCTACCTCAAAAAAGTTTTTTTTCTCTAGTAAATGTGTTAAATAAAATAGAAAACCTTCTTGAAAACGAAGGGGCCCAGCAGGTTTTGCTGTATCAATTACAAACAAAACTGATCGAAGCATCCCAAAAACGGATCGAAATAATAAAAACCCTAGCTTAATCGACCAAACGCACTTAAGTCCTTAAGAAAAACAGCTTTTCCAGTTTTTTACCGACGTTTCGACCTTTACTCGGGCTATCTTCAGGGCATAAATAGCACAGCAAGAATAACATCACACTTATGCTCTGAAGATGGTCCGAATAAGGTCGAAACAGGGGCAAAAAATGTACAATTGTTTTTCTAAACTACCTATTTGTTTATCTAGAATTCTTCACCGCTCCGTACGATTTCAACATTTTTTATTAATATTGCTTTATTATGCTCGATAGTGATCAAAATACATAACATAAAAACAATACAATCAAATTGTCAAACAAAATATACCCAATATTTTTTAAATTTTGTACTGAGAATACGGGTCTGGCAAAAACAAAATCAGTTTCTCCTCTGAAAAAAGTAAAATCGTGTCACATGTCACACCGGTTGTTACTGCTTGTGTTCAGCATAAATAAACGTGTGCCATGCTGGGTCAAAAATCGCATTCGACTCCGAAAAAAGAAAACTGCGATAAATGTTATTTATATGCATGCTCTCTTGTACGTATATTTCTCCCTTTTTTATCCTCGGAAATATTGTTATTTGCATTTTTTAAGTTACTGCGTTGCGTTCACCAAAACGTACATACGACAAGAAAAAAAAATCTGGTTTTATTTATTCGAGAAGAGAGCGACGGTAAGTTTTTGTAACATTTACAACCGCGAGGAAAGGTATAAGTAGGTTACAACTGTAAAACAATAAAAACATACATATATGATCCATGGATAATTTAAATGAATTTTCGTACAAATTAGCTTGTTTACTTATTGGAATTCTTTGAATGTAAAACATTAAACTATATTTGTTTAAAAAATATACCAATGGAAATAAGAACAGTTGAGATCGATGTAGTTGAGTGGTGAGCTTCTCTTGGCTCGACCACGCGGTCTTATGTTCGATTCCTACCCTCAAGCCCAGAACTTTTTAAAGCCTCCGTTTCCCCACTAAAAACAAACAAACAATCCCCGTCTCTGGCGACAAAACAACAAGAAAATCAATCAAACCGTTGTATTTAAATCGACATATTCTTTTCTTTTTTTATAGTATGACTGATAACTTCGTAGGACGTCAAAACGTGTGACCATGGAAAGCCAGGTGAACAGGATGGATGAAGTAGAACATCCCGTCCAAAGTTCATTAAGTTTTCCCGAGTCTTTAATGAGACGTGACAAATATCACCCTGGTCGCTTTTCCTTAATTTGGCAGAGAATTTAGGGTTCTTCGTCTAAGACAACAAGAATGAACATCCCTCTCTTAATTACGACCGATGCCTGACATGCATTATTTAAATGGGTTGGATCATTGTTATCAGTTATATATAACCTTTTTTTACTCAGAAGATCTTTGATAGATCAAAAAATGTCCGAAACTTAAATTGAAAATACTTACTCCTTAACATAACAAATCTCTCTAAGTTGTCTTTACAATTTTCACGTTAACTTAATTTTGTTTGTTAAGCTTTGATGTCATCAGAGTGTGATGGTTTTATCTTGTATCTGATCTTTAAATCGACGAAATTTTTCCTAATTGCTCTTGTTACACAAATACACATTCAAAAACAAAATCTAAATTTAAAAAATTCAAAACACATAAATTATTCAATTTATAAAAGATTCCAGCCCTCATGCAATCTATTTTAACCCTTTCACAACTTCATCCGCTATCTACGGCTGTATCTAGACAGACGACGATACAGATTACTTATAAGAACTACCAGACAACAGATCTATACTCTCTTTTGACAACAAAATACTTATGTACGGAAACCAATACGGACATACTACAAGGGTACAAACCAAATCTCCACAGAATCCATACCTTACAATCACGCATCCTTATAGTCATGTTCAACCGTTCTACCTTTTTACCTACACCATCCACAACGATATAAATACTCTCTTTTTAAATGAAGTTGTACAATCCAGCTTGACATGTTATCCTAACATTCCTCCTCGACGTCTAAAAAGGCAGCTTGACCTGCTCTCAGAGAGTGATGATTTATAAATTTAGGAATGCAATCACTGGATAGATTCTCCATTCGATATGTTTTTTAATTTGAATTATCTCGTCATCTATACAACGCATTCCGCTTCACGCAGATTGTACCACTGTTCCCCAAAATAAAAATTTGCCTATTTTTTCCTAAATTCACATTCATTTCGTTATATTTCTAAACTTATTTCATCCGTTTTTGTCTTGTATTGTAATTTCGCTTTCATTTTTATTTCAGAAAAATCGCACTTGTAGTCATTCTGACAAGAGCCGGCCTGGACCTTGATGCAGGAGCGATGAAGAGATTGTGCGTCACCGTCCTCAAACTGGGCATCGTTCCTTGGATTGTCGAGTGCCTTATCGTGACGGCACTTTCTCACTATTACCTCGACCTACCCTGGATGTGGGGGTTGCTGCTCGGGTAAATCCTAACAATACAAAATATTCAGTTCATCGGAATTTAAGAAAAATGTCTACAGCATTCCTATTTGCCCAACGTCTATTTTCATACGTCCCGTTGACATAGGCGAGAGAATGTTGACAAAAACCTTGTCTCATTATTTGGGGAATAGTTTGTTTACAAAAGGTCAACACACTACAACGTTCTTTTAAAAGAATTTGGCCCTGCCTGATTGAATTTCTTAAGCTACCGTATGTTCTGCTACAGTATAAAAAATACCCAAAGCAATTTAATCTACCATGGATCCTTTACACTTAGACTTGGCAATTTTTAGGATATTTGTACATACATCGTGGGAGTTCATTTTTATGCCTTTAGGTTGTTGAATTTTTGTAAACTGATCATTTCCAATAATTCCAATAAAAACTGCATGATTTTAATAAACAGGATTGAAAAAGAACGAAAACAACGTGCTGAAGAATTTATAGATATAAGAACAAATTAAAGATGGTAGCTTGAATGAACAAAATAACACACATTCACATACTATTGTACTTTCATACCTCTAAAAACACTATATAACAAACGCTCAGAAAAAAATCGATCTCGATCAATATCAAAATAAAAAAATAAATTTAAAAAAACCAGCTCACATCGGAAATATCATCGTGTCCTTAACGGCAAAGCTCCTCCTAGCTTTAACTGACAGCTCTTACAGTATATGAGACCTCACTGAACATGGCGCAAATCCGAAAGATATTGTTTTTCTTTCGTTTCCATTTCGCCAACACCTGGCTACTTTCAAAAGTCAAACCTGTCCATATGGCAGCAGGCTATGTACTGGGACGTCGCAAGATCATTGACAGCTAGAGGAACAGCATTCACCTTTCCACCCAAAGGGTAGGAAAAAACTTTCGTTCTAGTAGCCGTCGTCACAGCGCAGACCAACGTGTGTGCTGATTCAAATGCTACACCATGATCGCATAGAAGTACTCCGTCCTCGCTGGTGGCCGGAGCATCTGCCAGTCATCAGTCCGTAGGTCGACCTTGACGGAATTAGGTACTCGGAATCATAAAAACCGCCGATGAGGACTTGGAGGCTTTCTCAGTATTTTGGCGTGGAGGATCAGGACACTTAGCCAGAACATGTGACAACGATTCGTTGCTAGCCCTACATTCTATCTCCTATATGCGGGTGGGAGTTATCAGCTCTTCTTATGGCCTTCCTAGTGCCCATCATTATCCTGAGGCAGTCATTCCGAGTACTCATCGTCTACAACATAAGAGGATCTTCAGCGTCTAAAACTGGTCTTATCGGACGTTTTGATTCTCAAAGTGAGAGCTGACGCACTTCCGCACACGACGAAGCCTTGTTTCTCGCCGCAGCATTGGTGTAGAGGCGCCTCAGCCCCTAAGGGCCAAGGACAACCTCGCTCTCCGCTTGTCCACTCCGAATGGCCGGGCCCGCATTGGGCATCATTATGCTGAGGCAAAGAACATTGTAAACCGTGACTCTGACGTAGCGTCAAAAGCTGCCCACAAATCTAATTGACGATCTCGCTCTTCTTCTGTGCTACACCGAGCCGGTCAGCAAAGTTGTTAGGCCACACCCTGTTAACTATTTCTCCAAGTTGGAGCGATTTATTTCGATGAAGATAAGAAATACAATTAATCATAAATCCCTAGTCCAAGATCGACCTTGATGTTCGTAAACGACAAAATTGCAGATTTATACAATTGTTTAAATTATTCGTGAGCGGTATGCTGCTTTTTCATACCCGTTTGGACATTTTCCTACAGAAAAGCACGAGACATTCAAAAAGCGAGATTAGGCGAGCCATAATGACCGGGAACAATAAAACTGCGGTGGGTTCAACAACACAACTAGGCCATTATGCAAAATGCTAAATTACAATGCTGTGTAATCATATAAATGTTTCAACAATTCAAGAATAAAATATGTTTCAGCAACTGAATATATTATCAATGTTTTATACAAAACCAGTTTCCATTTTATTCCAGTTTATATCACCGATCAAGTATAACATTATTACAGACAATGGTAGTATTCAAGTTTAAGTTAACTTTGCTTCAAATCGAAAGTTATAAATTGATTAACTACTTTACATCCGATCTTCCTTAATATACTAACGCCGTTCTATTCGGTTTTCGCTTAGACGCTCCTAAACAATGAACGGGTAAGTAACACTGTTGTTTCTGTTTCAGGTCGATAGTTGCTGCAGTTTCGCCGGCAGTGGTCGTCCCGTGCTTAATCAGGCTTCGCAACAAAGGCTACGGAGTCGCTAAAGGGATACCCACTCTCATCATTGCCGTATCCGGTATCGACGATGCACTGTCCGTCGCCGCCTTCGGCATCATACACAGCGCTATGTTCTCATCAAGTATGATTCGCTTCATTGCCTGACGAGCGAAAGTCTAGTTTATAAAGCTTAATACAACAAATCGACTATCGTTCGGTCTAAAACGCCTCGAGCTGTTAATATTTCATTCTCAGACCTCAAATTAATTTAACAAAATTTTCTGAAATAAACGACTTCCATCTGACATTAGATGATCTATCATAAAATAAATCACAATAAAATCAAAACCCGTTAAGGAAACCAATAAAAGCGGCCGTGATCGTGAAAAACGAGCTTTACGCTTCGTTTGGCAGCGGTTGGTCGGGAATAAAGTAATTTGCTATTATTGGTATTGTTATGAAAAGGGAAATGCTACATTTCCCAGTGCAACAAAACATGTGCTACTAAAGAATTTTTCGGCTAGATCAAAGTGATATGATTTTTATGGCGGTGTATACGACTTGTTAAGACAGATCGCATTACCGGCAACACCACTTTTATGGGTTCCAAGAATAATTATTTTACTTTACTTATTGCAAATAAATTATATTTCCAAGAGTTCCAGAACGTGATAAAAGATCATAGTTATACAATTTCCTTGTATTCTTAATATATATATATATATATATATATATATATATATATAT
>CM077099.1:25995589-26033904 GCA_039619505.1 Cimex hemipterus
GTATATATATAGTCCAGTATTTCAATATTCCTTCTTTTTTTTTCATTGCTCTTTTTTGTCAAAGCTAAAGACTTTTAAATCAAATTATTTTAAGTTAGTATCAATCAAATAGTAACGATATTGATGTGGCTATTGAGTTTTCACCCAATACGCCAAGGTCTGTCCAGTCTGTTCCAAGTACACTTTCAGTTAGGAAAAGAGAAACGAACATGAAGAAAAGTTCCGCACGAACTAAACCCACAACAAACAATGCTTGGCCTGGATAAATGACGATTTCACAATCGGAAAACGTCAGATTCGGGTTTCAAGGGAATTCGTAACCACTTACGACGAAAATTTAAACCACGTCAAATGCCAGATGTAATAATGACAACGATTAGGGTCAGAAGCTGCTTAAAGAATTAGTTAGGTTAAATTAAATGTATCTGAGGTAACGAACAAATTTTTGAAACGAGAGAATTTCTAGGTTACCATTTTTTAACACTGGATTGCCCTTTATAAGTTACAAGACTATAGTGTAAATGGCCATAAAAACTGATTTCCTAACTTGCTCGATCGAGATGATAATATAAATTTTTATCGGAAAATACGGACTTATCATACCAAAATGAAAGATATTTTTTCCATTATATGTACCGTTGCTTCGAAATTAAAGTCATTTTTAAAATTTACGTTTAATTGAGTCATCTACTGAATATTTACGGACAAAACAATAGCTGTTTCGTTAGCAAAATCTATAAAATTTGGTAAATATTTGAAGAATTTAACAAATTTACAACGCTGTCAAATACAAGATAAAACGAAATTATCAAGTTCTGAAAGAAAATTTCAACATTATCAGAATGAAGCGATGAATTTTTGAGTTTCTGAAATTTTTTTGGAATGGAAAAGACATTCAAAACGGGTGCGAGGGAAATTCATTCTCGAAAATTAATCGATTCGTTCTAGCGTTATTTCGAAGTTTGCTTCAGGACTTGTTAATACCAATTCCTTACCAATGATCCTGATACGTCTCGAACTATACCCTACACACCCACATTTAAATTCCTTTCACCAAAGAACTCCTTTCCCATTCCACAAAATTCCACAACCCCATTAGTTGTTCAACAAATATGTTCCATAGAAAATCCCACCGGGCTAAACCGCCGTCTAAATCGACAATGGCCAAGGGAATAAAACCGCTGAATAACAACTAGGTCCTCATTGGGCGACTTAACTTTTCCAGCCTTTTCGCCATTATATTTTTTTGAAACTATATATGTATGTACTGCTGTATGTGTTTACATATATGCAAATTAATTTTTTTTTACAAACTGTTAATTCTGTCAATTATTATAATCTACATAATTAGTTTAGTATCGTCCTAGATGCAGATATTAATTCTGTACAAATAAATCAAAACACAAAAAGATGGAATTTTAGAAATTCATTAAATTTAACAGATTGAGAGCAGTAGTCAGAATAATAGTGTTAACGGAATTAATTATTTATTATTAATTATATGTTGTTTATTATGTTTTGAACAAATTGCCCTCAGGCAAAATAAATTTAAATGTCTTTAAATTTTAAAAGTCCACTTAATTATATATAATATTTGTATTTTTATAAGTTATCAGTCAGTTGGACTATTGATGAAAAACAAGGGCATTGAGCAGTGTTGAAAACGCAAAGTTTATAAAACTTTTTTGGAAGGTATTCGAAAAAAGCATGAGAGCCCCCTCCCCCACAAGCGGGTTTTGAACCCACGACTTTCGGCTCAATACGCCGCTGCTGTAACCATTTGTGCTATTCTAACACCCATTCCCCATCTCAACTTAATACCTTTCGAATTTTTCCTCTTTTTTTGGCATTTTTCAAATATTGTTAGGTTAAATTTAACTATTTAACTAGCAAAGATTTGTGGTAATTAATTAAGAAAAATAACATATCTGAAAAGTTTTTTTTACATACATTGTTTTTATTTGAATTAATTATACTTTTTATTTAAGGATTTAGCTGAGATGAAAAAGCTAGTGTCCGGAGCGGGATTCGAACTCATGACTCGGCTAATAGGGCACTGCTCCCTAACAATAGCCGAACGCCGTGGGTTCGAATCCCGCTCTTGACGCTAGCTTTTATATTTCAACCAGAACCTTACATAAAAAGGTTAAATATTTACAAGAAGTATTTTGGTCCGTCAGTCAACTAAATGTAATGGATATAATAGTCAAAACGAATTGTAACTTCACTAACAACTCTCCGTGACAATTTCAGTTGTCGCCGAGGACTGAATCTGATTACAAGACATTTGAAAAATGCCAGAAAGGAGGAAAAATTCGAAAGGTTGTTGATTGGGATGGTGATTACATAAAAACTAAATAATTGATATAAGTAATTTATCATTATATAATCATTATATTACCACTAAATATTATAGATTTAATGTTTATAAAGTTGTTCAAACGATCCTAAATGAAGTTTATATTTTGTTGTTTCGCTATTGAAATTGAAAAGTTTTCGATTAGTGGTTGCAGGGTAATTAATGATATTTTCTTACAGTAATAATCGGATCGTTAGGAAAATTGTGTATAACCAGAAACTAAATTTTCACTCGACATCAGGTCAATCCATTGACCTTATTTTATTGCATATTTTTTATTATTTATGTTTTCGTTATTCGCAGATTCACTTGCTTACGAAATCCTCCTCGGCCCTCTATCGATTCTGATCGGACTCGCTTTCGGCTTTGCCTGGGGCTTTCTAGCCAAATACATCCCAGAAAAGGAAGACGTAAGTTGAAACATTTCTTTCTTTTATTTTTCTTCTTCGACTTAGTCTTAATATTTTTTAAATTATTCTATTTTATTTAGAAAATTCAGAAAAGATTACACTTTCCATATATCCTGGCAGCGTTACAGATTGAAGAACACCTTTTTGCTGATTGAAGAAAACTACTTCACGGAATAGTGTCTTTTCACTTCAGCCGTCTTCTTTTAAGAAACACTGGCTTTCCATTTGGTAAAAACAGCGGAAATCGTTTCTTTAGCCGTGTGCTTTTTTACTGTGCAAAGGTCTCAGTCTGTGTTTTAAGTTACCGCAGATAAGGTTTACGCTCGAAACAATGTCTAATTTGAATCTATTGTTTTCAACCTTCGGGCACACTCTGTTCTCCACTATCTATTGGGAAAGGTTTCTCGCTGCGAATTTTACATGAAATTCAATTTCAGAGGTGGGACGTTTCTAACAGAACTGCCTGGGGAAATATTTTTTCCAAATGTTATTTCACCGCTGTTTTTGATATGAATATTGGGACAGTTTGCCTCGATTTAAAAAAATATATATTTTCTAATGTTTTTACGTCAAAGTTTGTTACTCGAATCAATGTAAAAATTTCCTTGTTCGTTTTTCAGATTGGCAAAAAGTTTTGATTAACATTAATCACTCTCAATAGCTTAAAATTCTTATATTTTGTTGAATAGTTGATCAGAAATTGATATCCTTAATATCTTATCTCACTGGTCGAACGCGTATAACTAGAATAAATAAAGCTATTAGCGATTCATTTATTTCATTTAGGGTACTGCAAGGTACATTTCTTCAAAAACCTTTTTTTCGTGTACGCCAGTAAAAAAATTATTGAGAATAAAAGGTTCTGTTTTTGGTTGTAATAAACATTTTCATTTTGTTTAGCACTTCAGATTTCACTAACAATAAATATCATAAATTTTGACTAATTTTCTTGTAATCGTAACTTTTATTTCAAAAATTAGTTTTCTTTTATTGATTCAGATTCTGTCATAAGTTTACACTACTGTTTCATAAATTGCAAAACCTTCAAACATTACTAAAATGTAGTTGATTTGAGGAATTATATTATCCTCTATCTAACTAAATTCTTTCAGCATTATTGCCTGGAATGCCACTGAATACGCTCTCAAACGAATAATTGTGTCTCATAAACCATAATACTTTTAAAAAATGACTTTAAGTAAAGACTGCAACTTAGATATAAAACTTTTTTTTCACTATTTTGAAATATGTTGGTAAAATAGAATTTCGAATCAGCCTGTATGGTAGAATTTAATAAAAGAAAGAAATAATTATTAAACTGACTATCATACTAATGTTAAAGTATCAATAACTTTAACGTATTTTTCAACATCATGGCATGCCTAAAGAGAGAATTCATAAACCGAGTAAAAATTGGTTATTTATATATGCAATAAAACACTTGACTATTCCTGACAATTTTGACAATTCCTTCTTCTATTACAACAATATTATGCCATAATTAAAAAAGGATAAAAAAGAAGAATAACGAACAATGGTAAAATAAAAATGGTAAAAAGAGATCAACAAAACAGACACAATACAGGATGGCAGCCTACTTAAAAAATATGTAAACAGGTTTGATAAAACTTTTAAAATTCAATAAATTAAAAATGGAAAACAAATTACGACCATAAGAAAAAGGAAAAATTATATAGTTCAAAATTAACATGAAAATTCCATTATTTTGAGTGAGGTAGCTGGAAAAAATGATTTATTGTCTGTTTCAGCCTTTTGTCGTCCCTCTTAGGATCATGATGCTCCTTGGGGGTGGTTTGATAGCCATTCTGGGAAGCGAACTGCTGGAATTCGGCGGTGCAGGACCTCTGGGCTGCATCGCAGCGGCATTTATCTCTTGCTACGGCTGGTCGAAACAAGGCTGGGACGTTGAAGACGTGTGTATTTTATCAAATTCCGAACAACATTTTGTTATTTGTACACTTTTTTTCATATTGGGTAGCAAATAAAAATACGATTTGGTCGTTACTGGTTACTTAGGTCTGTCATTGCTCGCTGGTATGGCCTGTCAAACGAAAACGATCAGAAAACCAAATTGCAGGTTCATCACGCCGCAAATATTTAAAATTATTTAGACTCACTGAGTTTATTAAAAATTGATTTTTAGGAATTATGCCATTTCCCTAGGATTTACATTGCTCATATTTAAGATTATTCGGAGATCGTAAGATGCTGTCTGGTGTGAGTAGGTTTTAGAAAAACATTTTCTTTATCGTGCCAATGTTTCGAGCTTTATTGAGATCATCTTCAGGGCCTCGGATTTACAAACATTGTTTAAATTTAACAAACCAATATTTATAAAGACCAGGCGCTGAAGATGATTTCAATAAAGATCGAAACATTGGCACGGCAAAGAAAATGTTTTTCTGAAACCTACATCACACCAGACCGGATCTAACGATTTCTGAACAATCATTGGCTAACGGTCACTAATCACTACACGTTGCTAGTATATTATTGGGCGTTATTATTAACGTCTTAAAATGAAGGTATTTGCACTGTTCCCTTTTCATTTTGTTTTTTGGGAAGAAATGTATTGACTCTACGCAAGGTTTACAGCTCTTATAAAATAAAGATTAATTATAAAAGCTAAAAATACAGGCCGCCGCGGTCAAACAAGTGTACTTTATGTCGGATAATCATACAATTTAAAATTAAACCCAAAATACTAATTTTTCAATATCCATCCAAAGGGACAGTAACTGTTTAAAGCGAGAGGTATATCGACCATTTTTTTCCTCACCACATTTGCAGGGAAAAACAATTCAGTTGTTACCTACCTTTTGACTTATTTTAAGACCTTCATGAGGTCAAAACAATCTTAAACATCTGTAAAGACTCAGTCCAAACTTTGTCAAAGATTGTTACTGACCTTAAAATAAAGATCGAAAGGTACCGTAGTCACAGTCCTTGGCCAAAAAGACATGTATTAACACCTTAATTATGTCAATGTACAGAATCACTCTTTACAATTGTTTTGACCTGATGATGGCCTTAAAATATGCCGAAAACTTGGTAGATAACAAATGAACTTGTTTTTTCATCCAGATCATACGAGTTTATTCTGCTACACTGATCTTCTTATGGCCACAGTATTAAAATTTGACATATCTCTTGTCACATACGATGAAGGGAAGAATGAATTCGCCATAATGTTAACTATATGTAAATAAAACTTAAATTGGTACATTGCCTCAAATTTGTGACATTTTTATGAGATTTTTTTTGTTCTTTTATAGGCTATATATAGTGAGGAAATAATTGCTTGACATTCAATCGTTTTATATTAGAAAAGCTGCCCTCTTCGAGCAAAGAAAGAAGGACTTTAAGGGATATTTTATCAAAGAAGACTTTCGCAAGTCGTTGTAACGCCGTTTAAATATAACAACAATTATGATAACAATTCGTTCGTAATTGGTTTTCACACTTCACAATTTCCTCGCCAAAGCAAGGACCCGGCGATATGGGAAATCCAATATGAAAAGCATGATTTAATGTCGTTGAATGCTAAACCATCCTTACCGTGGTGTGTTACCGGTTTCTAATCGCATTCTAGAACAGCGCCGATATTACCTTGTTCCCTGCTATTGAATTGCCACTATAAAATTCACATCCGGCCGCTTAATGACAAAATTGGTAATTCAACAGGATATAAACAATTGTAAAACAGTAGCACCCCTCCCAGTTGGGAAAAAAATCAGCGTTAAAATTAACAAACGAAAAGAGCTCAACGTTTATTCGTCAAAGCTACAAGTAGAATGTTAAGGGATTATTGGAAAATATCTCTTTAGAAGCTGTCTCCTCGTTTATCGTTTCCACTTGTAGGCCATTGAATTTCCATCGGCAATGGCTTTCGTGAATCAATCATTCAAACGTATTTATAATGGGCCGTAATGTCTTTTCTTTGTCCGCCTTCTATGCCCAAGAACCCTGCCAACCCTTTAATAAGAATATTGAACTGATGTTCAATTCGTCTTTATTTCATGTATTTTTAGCTGTCATTTTGTGTCCAAAAGATATTTAAATATTCTGAAAATACATATTGGTTATTATCAATTTTGAACTAAGTAGCCACGTTAATTTCATGATTTCATCTATTATTTAGCCATATGTATTTTATTAGTCGGTGGCTCCGAGTGTATTGCTTGTTTAGCCAAGTCGAATTATACACTGCTGGACACCTTGCAAAATACTGTACCATAACGTTCATTTCATCATCGATTTATAAAGGGTTAATTTGACGCACGGTAGGAAAAAAGGTTTATTGTCTAAAAGACAGTGGGAAACTGTAAGGTACCTTCCAATCAAAAGTCATCAGACGAATCATCATCTTACTCCTTACTAACTACCTCAGTTTTCCTTTTTGTTCATCAATTGATCCGCTCCCGATTCGAAAAGTTACATACCGATCTACCGATTATATCTCTCTCTATCACTCTCTACATTCTCATCCCAAGAATCTGCCACTTCGTCTTAATCGACGATGGCTCGTTAAACGCATCCCTTACTCCCTCATACTGAGTGCCAGCTGTGCCAGCTTTTCATGGCATGGGTCCTCCGGATGCAACGGGGACATTATTGTTAGCACGGTGATAGTGAGATAAGAAAAAAAGTAGAGTGATAACATTTGTAGTGTTCCCACATGAGTGTTCTTACGTGCTCTCAAAATGGCATTGGGAATTAATACAATAAGCTGGAAAGCTGCAGAGCTCTGGGGAAATATCTACAGTTCATGGTATCCATAATAATTTTTTTTTTTAATCTTAAATTTAGTTTAGGCCAGTTAGTAGAAATATTTAAAAGGTTAAACTAACTTACGATGGGAGTTACGTAAACTTTTGTTCGTGGTTAAAAAAATATTAGAAGCGATTTCTCCCTTGCTTGCGAAAATGAAATCGGAAAAAAAATTTAAGTAACATATTTAATTTGTTCAAAATATAGTTTATATTACTTATCCTAATATTTTGTTTATTTTATTGTAAATTGCATTAACATTTATTAGAAATTATTATGTATTTTTACTGAAACAAAACCCAAAGAAAGATTTTGAAAATGTAAAAGGTGTTAATTCCCTAAAGTTGTTTATTGGGGACAATAATTTTTTTTTCACATGTACACCACCTCTTTTGCTAAAATCTATGTACACCTGTTAGGTACAATGTTAATACGGTTGTCACTAACTTCATAAGGAATTTTGCTCTATAGATTTTTCAAAGCTGCCCTCGATTGCATACGATATGAGGCCAATATTTATTAATCATTTGTGTTGATGGAGCCCTTGTCAAAATAAATTGTACTTCATTTACGAACTGGCTGGCACTATCTAAATGGTTCCGTCTTGCAAAGGCAATCTTTCCCATATACTCGGTCGTCCGTAAAAGGACAATGAGGATTTTTATCGTCCGCACCTAGCCTATTCGGCCTTATCGGACGTTTTGACTCTCAAGATGAGAGCTGACACGCTTCCACGTACGACAGAAGTGTGTTACTGCCGCACCATTAGTGAACAGGCAGCTCAGCCCGAAGACCCAAGACAACCCGCTTGCACATTCCGAGTGGTCGGGTCTGCATTAAGCATCAGACGGTATGCCGCGTATGTATTAAGCCGAAATACATCAACCCAGTCCCCGCGCATTCCATAGATAGAGAAGGCCACTCCATCTCCCAAAGTAATGGAGGCTTCCCTAGCTTAGAAACTACCGAATCCGCTCCGGCCGCGGTTTTGTTTATAGTGGATTTGCTAATCACCGCATAGAGGAGTAACTCCAATCGCGCTCAGCCTTCTGTCCTCCTTTAGCGTCGAAATGCGCTGAGTTCCACTACCAGGATTCCTAAAGGCACTACCAATTTCCCGGAATCGAGCTAATGCCTTGGAGATCAGGTTCTCAGAAACGCCAACTGCATGACTTGCCAGTCACCTGGATGACTCATTCTCACAATACTGCACACTTTTAGTTCAAGATGATGTCTTTCCATAGTTAAAGAGAATACAACTGCACTAAACTAGCAAAAAGAATAAAAAAGTTGTTTGTTTACAAAATGAGTAATTTTCATGTTTACAATTCTTAATTAAATCCGTTATCAAAACTGAGGATTAACAATTGTTTGTTTTTTGGTTGGTATTTCTTCTTTTGTTTTAGCCAACAAACTAGAATATGCTGGGGAATTTATTAATAGAATAATAATAAAGTACAAGTATCCTTATTCACTTTTGAGCAGTTTATTTCAAGGTTATTATAAATTAGCCTATTTTTATTTATTTAGAATAGGAAAATAAACGCAGTATCGTACTAATGAAATGAAAATAAGCTTCCATTAGTGTGGACCAAAATATATGTTTGTTGATAAAACAATTTTTGCTTGAAATGATTAATTAAGTAAATATTATATACATTATATTTAGTGGTATATTGGCCAAATTATTTCTTATAATTAATTAATCTTTTTATGTAAGGATTTGGTTGAAATGATTAATTAAATATTAATAAGTAAATTAATCCAAAGCCTCAAAACTTTTCGAAAATGTCAACATTTTTAGCTTTGACACGACTCCTGAGCCATATGAAACTTTACAAAGCTTTGAAACCCGATAATTTATACTTAGCGGCTTAAATCCGGGCTCTTTCACTGAAATAAAACCGGAGACAGAAAATTGATCGTTTGATGAGGTATTTTTATTTTCTTAGATTTTTGGTTTATTTTTGGAAGTGTTTTCTTTTTGGCTACTTTTATACACCTAATAACATTTAATACAATATTACAATTTATTTTTATTTTTAAATTCAAAACAAATAAAAAAAATTATGTAAATTGCTTAAATTTTTTTCTCGGCTCATTAGCGTTTATTTTTATGGAACATAAAAATAATTATTCAACTCGATAATCTTCGTTCTTAGATTAATTTCAGTTGGTTATTTCTTTAAAATAAAATTCCATTGTTGATTTTAATTAAATGAAATGTATACAAATTTAATTCACAAGCAGAATCATAGTTGAGTCCATTTTGAACGCAATTAACCCTTTTCTTGATTACTCTTGTTAGGAGTTATTCTTTTCCTTAGTTGTTCAAGCAGCTATTGATTACAAATTGGGCTTGATTCTGGTAAAAAATTATTTTTGAAAAAACTTTCTACTTGCACAAGACAGCTGATTGTTTCTAGGAATTTTGATTTCTTTAATAAACAAAAATGATTATACGATGGAATCTGAATTTTCCCTTTTTATTTTTGTTAACACCGTAATTTAAAGCTAAATAATTGAAATGCTGCCATTTTAACAAGAAACGTTCATTATGAAATGTTATTGTTTTTTATCAATACTCGACAACAATAAATTAGATCAAATTATTTTTGATAAAATCGTTAAATTAATTTTTCGTTTGAAATACAGGCTTTTTCTCTGATCGATCAAAGCAAGAATTGTTGAAATTGCGCTGAATTTTAAAATTTCCGAAGGGCTATTCAAAGAAAAATTTATATTACATAAAAAAATATAGATAAATTCCGATTATTTAATTTCTTTGTGTATAAAGGTATAAGGTTGGCAGGTGGGATCGGTAAACGCGATTTTTTTCGTTATAAAAATTTAGAATTATCAACAACATGTCTAAAAATAACTTTCTCTCTCATAAAACATCCGGCGTTTGATCTTTTGATTATCTCTGTCTTGAGGAAAAAGTTTGGATAGCTGTATTATTCAGATGTTAATAATTCAAACGCACAATAATTCCACTGTTAAATTGCTGAATAGAAGGCATCCTAAAATTCATTTATGTAGCTGAATTATTCAACAGTCTATTCAATTATTGTTGTTATTTTATCATCCTTAACATCCACGTTTTTGCTACTCGGGAATCATGTCGGAACTTGTACATTATTAAAATATGTGCGGAGGTTTTTTCTTTTCAGATTGCAACATCGCTAATTAATACTGTTTACGCAGAACCCAGTGGCGACTGCTTTCGAAATATTTTGGATGATTTGCGAGCCGATCCTCTTTGGACTGACTGGGACCCAGATTAAAATCAACGAGATGGACGGCTACATGGTGGGCATCGGGGCGTCTATCTTGGTCGCCGGTATTCTTGTGAGTCACGAAAAATTCAATACGTACTTTGATGTCGAAAATATTTTAAATATAATGTAGACTCACTATTACAGTTGAGGATAATTATAACGTGCCTCATTGCCGTAGGATCAAAGCTGAACATCAAAGAGAAAATATTCTGCGCTCTTTCATGGATGTCCAAAGCGTCCGTTCAGGTAAGAATTTTTTTTTCATTCCTTGACATTCAACAATGACACATTTGCTTTTACACAAGTTTTCGGCTGAATGATCCGTTTTACACCTTTTCATTAAAATTTAAATTATAAAACATTTAAATTAAAAGAAAAAATGGCAAACGGTTTTTCCTGAGTAGTTTTGAACGTAAATTACCAACTTGTACATTGCATTTTTTTTAGGAATTTGATTTCGCGTAATAATATTTTTTTAAAAACCTAAATATTTCAAGATAATTTTTTTTTGCTAGGCGTTATTTTAAAGGTTTGTTTAAATAAATAATAATTGTTACGATAAATATGATAAGATTTACGGCTAGTGCTATAAAAATTAATTTAACATAATCTTTTCAAATAATTAATAGCGTGTTAAATTATTTTATTCATACTCATTTGAAGGTTGCAAAAATATTTTCAATTTAAAAATTATTTCAACGAAAGTTCAAACAATCGAATTTTTTTAATGACTTGCAATCTGGTTTGTTGTACTGTATGAATGCTTCAGTTTTGAAGCTGTTACAAAATGTTTGTGCAAAACCTTTAAACCTGACAACTAGTCCCTAATGATTAAAATCAAAGAATCTGGCATTGCGTCAATCTGAATTATGAACCAACAAACCTTACTTCACACCCAAAAATACACAAACCTATCATTCCCAGTCGACCAATAGCCAAGTATAGGACAACTATGAAAGTTTGTTGCAGATATTCCAAAGTAAAATATCAAATTGAAAAAACAAACCCATTCCTCGTTAAGAACACAATAGACCTGCTAGAAAAATTCAACAACAACAATCACAAACAAGTCTCTTTTGACATAACAAATTTGTAGAAATGATGAATGGTGGAGTTAGATATTTTGCAAGGATCCAGATTTCGAGCCCTGAGATCATCATCAGGAAGGAGTCCTATGTAATACAAAGAGATTCGCTATTTTCGACTTATACCTTCTTCCTTTACCACGCATTTCTGTCTCGTCTTAGCGGAGTTAGATTTTTTGAAACTTAATTTATAGAAAAATTATAAATAAATACAATTCAAAAAATTAAAAATATGAACATTAGCTATAATAGATAAGTAGTAAAAGGCGTATAAGTAAAAATTAAATTCAAAAGAAAGAAGAGCGTCAAATTGAAAGCTGCTTTCATAGGCACACACCCACCTTTTCTATTCTTCTGTAAGAGACTGTGTTATTCACCATCAATTAATTTTGCTTCATGCTTCAAGGATCCTTTCTCGTATTCCTAAATAGCATGTATAAAATTTGGACAAATTTGGTTTTAAAGCTAAAACCAAATCTAATGGGGTTAAATCGAGTTAACTTGGTGGCAAAGGACCAGGTCCACCGATTAGAGAATCCAGGAAACATTTTACAAAGTTGAAATTGTGAACTGGGCCAACATTGCACCTCCAAGAGGAGGAATTTCTCTAAAAAAATGCGATGAACCGTACACGATTTAAATTATAATCATAAATGTCTTGTTTAACCCATACCTGAATCATGGCTCCCAAAAGAGGAGGATAAATTCCAAAAAGGTTGAACCTCTGTATTACATTTCCTTTGTTCTTTATCATTTATTTTTTAATGTATGTTTTTTATCCATTTATTCAGTGGAAAAACTAGCGTTTCAAAGTTAAGAAGATAATGATTTGTTTTCAGTTTAACCTCATCTGGGATTCGAAATTAAGTTGAGAATTGAATCTATGGATTTTTTAAAATATTTAATAAATAAATGTTTGTTATTATTCAGCCAGATATTAAAACAGTGAAGCTTGTAAAACTTAGAAGAGAATGACTTAGGATATAGACGTGGTGTGTTGTAGGCGGCGCTCGGTCCCGTGGCGCTGGACATCGTCCGTGAACGGGGTATCGACGAGTCTGTCTACGCCCAAAAAGTGCTCACGATCTGCGTCATGTCTATCATATTGACGGCACCGATCGGGGCGATACTCATCACGATGACAGGATCCAAGCTGCTCAATAAGACCAGCGAGCCCATCATCATGGAAGGATGGAGGCGGTCTGCCCGCCCCTCGCTCAGGGACATCACGATTTTCACGGAGGATTTCGACGACATGGATGATTCGCGATCTATCGAACGGCCATCGATCGTCGTCTCCGACCAGCCGATGAATTTGTCGTGAGGTATACTTTTTTTTAATTAATTTTTTTCTAAAGCTGCACTTTTTGTGCATCATATTCATTTAGGGTTTACTGTTGTGCTTGGGAGAGCTGTGATGGGGACATAAAAAGAAGTATTTACAATAGTTCTAACACTTTTCATTGAAAGAGGTGTCATTCTTTTGTAGATTTTTGTAGTGAGATTTTTCTCTTAGTTGTCTCTTCGTTGAGTTGAGAAACCAAAAACCTGCTAATCTATTTAATTATTTAGTTTTTGTAACAGCAGAGGTCGTACAATCCCCGGGGTGTCGGTATTTTAGAAGAAAATCCCATTTGTTAGTATGCCGAGTTTTCAGGACCGCTGGATTCGAAACACTTTTCCAGTTTGTCTTTCTTGCCCGCGTTGGATCCGTACAATAAAAGCTACTTCACAAATATAAAGAGACAAGTGACGATGGAAAGTAAAAAAATTAAGCATAAACAAATTATCACGATTACTAACATAATTAATTATAAATTTTAACTAAGGTCTTTGTTTATGAAAAAGTAAGTGTCACGAGCGGGATTCGAACTCACGACCTTCGTCTCAATGTGCCACAACGTAGAACAACGATTTATAGCGGAGCCAACCAAGGAAGTTGATGGAGTAATAGAGTAATAGTAATAACAAGAAAGTTTATATTTTTAAATTAATAAAATGCAACTGTACGATACTGGATGGATCAGAACATAACTATCGAGATTTACGGTGGATTGGTGCTTTCTCGGAGACAGCGAGCTATGAGTAGAGTACGGTGAGGTTCACTTGGCTTATCTGACAACTCAGTTCTCCTCGCCCACTTAGTTGATATTTGGTTGTTATTAAATTTTTCAGAAACCGTCAATTAGACAAACTTGATCAAAAAACTCAACCAGAGATCTTGCCGGAGGACAAGTAATGACCTAAAGATATAACTAGCACAAGTTTAACCAAATTGAATTTATGTCTACGTCATGGGAACAATATGGACAAACACTACCTCATCAATGCCGGCCAATCAACGAACTCTCACGACTTTATTTCGATATAAAAGAAAAATTAAGGAAGAGGCCTTCTCTAAATTGCTAGATTGGAGAAATCTGATAAGCCGAATGTCTCTATGGTCATCGCGAAAGTGATCAAATATTTTATACTTGAAATACGGATTGATTAATTTGAGTTATGAAATCATTACCTCTAGGTTTATGATTGGTTGTGGATGTCCGTCCACGGATACGATCATGTTGAACTGATCAAAACTGATAGCCATTTCACATCATCTTCAGTGAAGTATTCATCGTACTGAAGCTGAATAAGAGTGAAGCGATCCGTGTACAGCACTTCACCACTTTTTCAACTGGCTGTCAAAGTACCTAAAACAAGAATTAGTTTTTGTTTAACTGTTATTGTATTTGTGCTGTGTTATGTATTCTTATCTTGATCGACTTCCGAATTTTAACGTCTAAGCCCATGTCGACTTGCGAAGATGAATAAATAATTATAACATCATAATTTTTAAATGGGATGGATTATTAATGAGCGAGAAGTTAAGAAAAGCTCTGGACAGAATTAATTAACGATTTCTGCCGGCTGAAGAACAATAATTCGTTAACGGAAACTTGAGCAGCTCGTGCTGAAAAAGTCGAACTTTATTGGGGATAATTTTGAACAAAAGGGCAACGCTTCTATTGAAAAACTCTGAGGGGCGTGATCCAGGGGAATTGAACGCTGATTTAAGGATTGGACGGTTTCCATAACTGTGCTCGGAGGTCTGTTTATTACCTCCTAGGCGCCCCATCTTTTATTCTTGCTGATTTCTTTAAATAAAAACTGTTCAATTTCAAAAATATCTTACCTATCATATCGTTCATTTTTTTCCATTTAGGAGTATCGACAAGACAAAAAGAGGAAATTTTTCTCACATTTCGTAGCAATATATCATTGAATTTGACAAAGGTTTTCGTTTTGTTTCAGGTCCTGTCTCAAACAAGGCGGATGACTTTCAGCTGAACTTCAATTAGACTTATTATAGTGTTTAAATTGCTAAAAACAACGCCATTTAACTGAAAGATTCTATAACACAAATTGCGAAGGAAAGCAAAAATGTCTACGATCGGAAATACGGTAAAAACACCTCCACATTAAATAATAAACAACAAAAATCAGAAAAATTAAATGAATCTCATTTGACATTCCATGTTATGAGATATTTTGGCTGTAGCATAGCTCTGAACAAGATCTATTATTTGTGGAAATGTTGGACTGTACATGTAAAACAGATTTGCAACAAGGCCTAACCTGTAGAAAATAGTTTACGTATCAATATCTATTTACATAAGAAATAGAACGACCATACTATACACCTTTACCATAAGCATAAACCCAGGAAGCGATAATTAATTAATATTTTATCACAAATGTTAAAATTGCCGTCTAATAGTTTAATAATGTGCATTAATTATTTAAATTGAGAAGTTATCCCATCCGATCTTTTAAGCCTGTCGAACGAGCTGTTACATTAAAACTGTGCCTCTGTGTTTACGCTTGTCAAACAAACAATCCGAATTAAACCAATATTTGAACAGCCTTTTAATAGAATAGGATAACAGTTAATGATCGATTTATCATTGTTCAACATAATTCCTGTTAAACGGATGGTGTCGTCGATAAAAACTTACCATTTGGATGTTGTTAACTACTTTTTAGTTATGAAAAGTTGAATGAAGTTCTTTGTTGTTTCAACAACGAACATATACATATTTTTATTATACGTTCGGGTAGAAGTATTTTTTGTAACCATATAGTTACCTTCGTTTCCAAAGAGAAATGTTTGTATAAACTATTTGTAACACTGTATATTTGTGTAAATAAATCATGCGAGTTATATGGTAGACTTAGTTATACAACTTACGTACTGCAGGTGTAGGTATAAGTATTTTTTAAATATAATCTAATCAAATTCTTTAGAAAATTTAGTTTGTGCAAAAGTTCAGTTCTTTTTTTAAAGACACTGTATTTTTACTTGAAATAAAGTTAATCTTAGTTCCACTTATCTTTATTCAAATTCCTCAACTGACATTTGCAACTATTCTCTAGTTTTCACGTAGACGCTGAGGAGCTGCCTCTTGTCTACAGGAGAAAAATTATAGATTCATCTCTCAGAGCCCTCTTTCTTCAGGAAACATTCCCATCGTACCTATTGTACTCAATAGTATTTAATCTTATTATAGAATCTCAACTCTGCTACATCGCTGAACCTAAATTTTCCAAATAAGAAAACTATCTCTCATCAAAACTGGGATAATGAAAACCATAAATTTTGTCTCTCATTAACAATAATGATTATTCAGAAAAACATTTTCTTTATCGTTCCAACGTTTCGATATTTATTGAAATCATCTTCTGGGCTCAAGGTGTTTGTTTTCTGTGTAATTGTGCCATTCTTGCGTGTCATGTTGAGAGGACATGTACTTGTTAAATTGTAAATCCTAGGCCCTGATGATGAACTCAATAAAGATTGAAACTTTGGCACGATAAAGAAAATGTTTTCCTAAAACCTACGTCACACCAGACCGCATCTCACGATCTCCGAATAATAATTGACTAACAGTCACTAATCACCACACATTAACATGAATTTCCCAAATCAGGGCCAGTTACATCTACCATGAATTTATATAAACGAAATTGGCGATGTTCAAAATGTAATTCTAGACTTCCCAGGCTGAGAATAGTCCTTATGTGAAACACTCACAGATACTCAATGGCCGAAGCACTCGCTCCTCATTGTAAAAAATCAAGTTGAAAACAGTGAAGCACTTCTAACTGACGGATCGATTTTATCATTTTATCGAAACATATAAAACCAATACATGCTCTGTGTTGTGATATGATAACCTTTCGAACGGTTTTCATAAAATAATTTAAGAGCTGATTTTAGTGCGGACGAGATATGATTATCAAAAATATAGGAATAGACCGTCTTACATGTGCTATGCACTACGACTAGTCTGAGATAATATTTTATCAGCAACGATAGAAATCACATAATGGGTATCGGCGGATTTCGTTTTTCCGAAATGTACTTCGGCTTTAGGCTGATTTTTTCCAGACAGTACTCACAGAATGTGTTTGTTGAATAGCAAACCGACAAAAATCTCCAACTTTAAATCAAAATATGTTAAATAATGCTGAAGTTTGCAAAACTGAACTTTAAAAAGCTGGATAGGCAAATGTCTTAATCAGCTGGGTTCAAAGACATGAACTAAATACAGAAATTATCTAAATAGGCAGAACACTTCTAACCATGGCGAAACTTAACTGATTTTTTTAGAATTAGAATAATATAGTTTACATAAGAGGTCAATGTACTTGCTTTAGAATTGAATTTATGTTTTTAAAGTACATATATCAAAATAATAAAATTTATTAAAGGGAAAAACATAAAAAGCTTCCAATCAGAGCGAGGTTTAAACTAAAGAGCTTTGCCCTCTTCTATGTCTGTACGCAAAATGCAAGCCACAGTTCCCAATTTTCAGACTAGGTGATTACAACATAGCTCACTCCGTGCAAAGAAATACTTTATCAGTCAGCCAGAGAGGAACTGGGTTATGTCACAAGACGTAAAAACTTATTTCGAGTCATTTGTAGTTAGGCGATGTCTCCAAACCTCAAGGGGCAAACATGCAAGAACATTTGTCTGATCACTACTTTATACAGAAGTTTGTTTACTAGGGACTTTTAGAGACCCTGCAAGGGTAAGGGGAACAAGACATGAATGGAGCTTTACCTTCATTTACACTACCATTTACAAGGGCGGCGAAAGTTTACCGTCAAGTATTCCCCAATGTACTAAACAAAAGCAGAACAAGGTATGACCCAAGCCTGCATTCAACAGTATAGAGGATACCTCCTTTTTTATCGTGATTATTTGCATGCTCTATTTGCTTCAGAAATTGCCAATATATGGTCTTTGTAAGTCTGTTGATTATTGTATTTATTCACCGGGATGAGGGCAATGACGTCAGCGTCTGCAATTTATATGAATATTGAAACAGAACAGGCGCTAATATGGATCCTTGCGGGAAACCAGCAGTACTGTCACAAGTATGATAAAGGGTTGAATTGAGATAAAAAAATTAATTGACTACCAATTTGCTAGTGCCTAAATATTTTTTTGTTCTTTTATAAAAGCCAGGTCCGTTTAGCTAGATGTAAAGTGTCAAACTTTGCGGATAATTAGTTTTTATAGATGTAAACACGATGCTACATCGGTGTTAAGGTGGAAAGTAGGTTGTGCCTAGGACAACCCAATAAAGAAATACAAAAAATAAATAATGCTACATCGTCTACATCGATTTTCACTGCCGAAATGTAATGCGCTAACAACAGCCCTTCCGTACGTTGTCACGTTAGAATGGAATGAATCTTGCTTGACAGCATGAGTTCTATAAAGAAGATCGAGCATTTTCAGCCAAACGCAAGGTGCGATTATCTACTAGCGGAAATCATTAATGCCATGTAGGACTTACATTTTATGCAGAAAAAGGTTTCGATGGATTCGCGGGCATTGCGGCATGCGAGGCAATGAGGCAGTGCTGGCGAAGACGGACGCAAAGCGGCTCTTCAACAAATCGTTGATGCAAGAATGAAGCACGTGGTACATCCACGGACCTACGGGTTTGTGTATAAATCCATATTTCCGGAAATAGGATTAAAACTATGGTTACCCAGAAGTAATGGAATGTTTTGCTTCGGTACCTCGGTTTCGCTCAAACCACTGCATTTGCGATGCAGGCATGCAAAAAATTAGCCGTAGGTTCTTCTGGTATCCCGTATTGAGAGATAATAATATGAAGAGGAAAGACAGACATTTTTCGGAGTGTATACGCTGAAAAATTTTCAGCGTTCGTTTTGCTTGGAAATGTGGATGGGTTTATGTACGAAAGAATGTGATATTGAGATGTGATACTGTGATATAAACTTTAGTCTTTGTTATTATTGAATGATGTGTAAAGCAATTTATTTCATTTTTCTGTGTTCCTTGTTTTATTTAATTTATTATGTGATGTGTATATGAGTGTACTATTGATATACACTTAAAGCAAAGCAATATAAGAAAAAAAAGAAGTTTTCTTTTATTTTATAAAATATCCATCTTTATATTTATAAAAATTTTAAGATAAAAGCAACAAAATTAAAGTTTAAATTAAAGGCAGAATCCTAAAAGATGTTTGTACAATTTATCCCAATATGTGATTACCCAAGCAAACGCGATTATAAAAAAAATCCATATTTTCCCAGTTCGGTTTATCTGCCGCAGAAACCCGTCCCAACACGCGTCCCTTTCAAATTCAGACCGATGCAGGTCCGGTTCATTGATCAGTAAATGTATGAAAGGATGATGGATGGAAACAACAAGCAAACCGTGAGACAACAGCCAGGATGTGCATACGAAGCGTATCCTGTGAAATGAAAGAGGGCTTTTCTGAATTGATATTCCCGTCAACGGTAATTGAACTGAAAGCTACTGAATCTGCGAGATAAAAATCGTTGTTTCGGCACAGTAATCCGATTGGAACGTTGGAGATTAACCAAAATAATTTACAATTTCCGGTGCGCTAACGTTGGAATTTCTTTTTGAAATAATGAAAAACCTTTATTTAATAAATAGATAATAAATAAAATAAGGAATGTAAAATTTTTTTTTTAAATCATCATCTTTCAATCACTTAATTTTTTCTTTGTACAAATGAATATTTCGCTTTTTACATCGCCACCAAGTAGAAAATATTTATTGGATTTAAAAAACGTTTCAAGTAATGCATACCGCGAAGTTCCACAATGGCATGCATACCAGTGGATATCAATCGACCATATTAATCTAAGAGCAATCCAGTTGAGAATCATCTATGAGAATAACAGTTGCGATGACTTCGGTTTATGTATTATCTAGGAGTGGAAAGGTTAAGATAATAATGTCAGCAATAATTTCTATGTCAAAAATTGTTGATTATTATACAAGTGTCGATTCAGTTCTGCCCCCTGATTTTATCAAAAAAACTATACAGCATAGACAAAAACGACGTGAAGTGGATTTTGTCCATGCATAAACTCAATTTTTTGACACTATTCGTTTCGATAAGACAAATAAATGTTCCTATTCGTAATGTAATTGTAAATTATTGATAATAATTTTGGAAACTATAATCCATACAAACAAAAGTCCTCAGACAAAGCTCCTTATTGTGCCACTAACCTCACTATCCCAACCCCTCAACATTCCCTTTGTCAAAGAACTGATCAGTTTCCTTTTTCAAAAATTTCGAAACCACCTCTCGCTCCGAAGTAACCCTACTTTTCATGCCCTTCTACATATTTCTCATCCCGAGAACCCGCCAAGTCGCCTTATTTGACGATTGCATCGAGACCTCCTTGCCCTCTCCACTGAGTGCCGGCATTGGCTGGTTTCTCATGGTATAAGTTCTCCAGGTGCAGCACTGGTATTAATGTTAGCGAGGTGACCGTGTGAAAAATACATTTTGTAATTGTATTTCTAAAATATACGAAATATACAGTTCAACAAAAAGTGTTGTCCTTAATCAACTATAAAAATAGTTAAGTTTACATTCCTTAGTCTCCTTTGCTTTCAGGTCTCACTCATATGTCTCCTTACGCCCATAAATTGTCGCTTCCTACCCAAATTTCTTCCGATTTCTGCTCCAGATCGTTTAGTTTCTATAATATCTCTGCATTGGACTTGAACTGTGTACAATCGCTAAGCGTAACTATAGAACAAAACTCACAACCCTTCAATTTCCAATACAATTCATTCTCTTTTGAGTACCTTTCCGGATTTAGCAAATTCCGTGAAAAAAACCATGCCAATCATCTAAATCCCGTAATTCATACTGTATCACCTAGAAAACAAACTATAACTTAGTTGCCAAGTCATTTTGGTGAACAACCAGCAGACCATCGAGAAACGCCTTATACACTGACAGGGAAAAAGTTCCACCCAATTGATTTTTTTCTCTATAAAAGAAAATTCTCACTCCTAATTGGTGCCATTTTTTTACAAACAAATATTTGATTATGTTATGTTTGAAAGTTGAAATATACATTAGAGGTAAACACACTTAGTCCTTAATCCAAAACAAGGATAAAGGATTTTCCAATGTTTAATTTTTACAGAATTTAAAATGTTTATTCCGTGTCAAAAATCCCAGTTAGTATTGAGTATATAATTACGCATTCCCTACAAAACTCTGAGAGACGCCTTTAGACATTTTCGAGAAACCGGGTACTACCATACCCGGTTCTGGGCACCCTATGGTAAAAGAACCACAGTTTTTGACTTTGAGAAATTTTGCTAAACCGGCACCTTACTATTGTTTAAGCGATTCATCAGCTCAAGAAGTTCAAGGTGCCCAAATTTTTGAACACACTGGAAGAAGATTAAATCCGTATGGAATGATGGCTTTTCGCTCGGTAAGAGTACCAGAAGACGGGGGCGTCGGTGGCCGTAAGGTTCAGTCTTGGGCGGTCGCTCATCACTATAAGGTAAAGGTCCCGGATTCGAATGCAGGGCCGCTGGATTCGAACCCGACATAAATGGGCTTTTTTTCGAAAATACCGGCACCCTGAGGGTTTGTTTAAATGGCCTCTGCTGTTGCGTACCAGAATCAGGACCAGAATTGACCAGTACACACAGTCACGGCTCACATTTGATCGAGGACACAGCCAGGTGTATTTGGACGATTGATCTACTGTACTGTTTAAAGATGAGTGGAGATTTGCTCTACGATCTCCAGATGGGGGAAAGAGTGTGGAAAAGGCGAAATGAAAGGTAAAAAGCCCGTAATTTTTCCCAGAGCCAATCTTTTCAACGTAGCTCAATGATAATCTGGAAATTCAATAGAGAGTCGCACATCGTTTTCGTGTAGGGTATTTGATGGCACTCTCTATGAGGACGAAATTTTGGAACATCATGCGTTGCCTATTCTCGATGAAATCAGCGACAATCCTATTCTAATGCACGATAATGCCCGTCCCTTCAACAGTGTAATATGTGGATCTTAGGCTGGCCAGCTCGTTCTCCCGACTTGAACCCCATCGAGCATGAAATGCCATAGATTTAATGGGATAACCCCAAAAGGAGAAAAAGAGCACGTCCATCAATCAATTCCTGCTACACTCCACGATATTTGAAACGTCTTTTCGAGGAGGTGGCTGACCTCCTGCAGAGGGACATTTCCAGTCTAGCAGAAAGTATGCCGAGATGTATTTTAGGTAAGACGATAAAATAAGCGATATTGAAATAATTTAAAATACAATTAAAACAAATTTTATCTGTTTTCATTTTTCTTAGCAATTTATATTTTTGTTTTACTTTTTTAGACAACGGCTCAATTAATAAACTTTAAAAACGTTAAATTTTGATTAATACATAGACATATACATATATTACAAGTGGGTGGTTGTGCCTGTCGGTGTATATCATTTGTGTGTTTACAAATCTATACAGGCCGTAGCTGTATTTGTACTTATTATTAACATATAAAGTAAAATAATAAATAAAAAAGGTTTAAGAAAATAACCCGGTGGAGACCATCCAAAAATAATAAATATTTTCTTGTCCTTTTAAACAAATTTTACGTTTGTATATTGTCTGAAAGGAAGAGAGCTCGAGTATGCGTTTCTTCTCGTGTATGAAAAGGTTCCAAGGGGGATGGAACAATACAATAATAGGGACGGATTCTCTTTCGGCTCTTGGCCCGCTTAAAGATCCTGGCGGTTTTCCAACAGTTTAAATCAACTAGTCACCTGAAGCCCCTGGCCTTCTTAATTGAGAGAGCCTTAGCCGCAGTAGCGGTTCTCTGGCCAAAAACCACGCTGGCATTCACAACAACCCGGATTTATCGCCGTGGTCAATTCCTGATCTGACTTTCCCAATTAGGACATTTTCAAAAAGCTTCCTAATGATCTGTCCGAACAAAAAAGTAGTTTGTTTATCAGTAAAGAACTATTTTCTATAATACATTTGTTAAGGTTTATCTGCAAAAGGTTAAAGGTTATAGATTACGACCTACCCACCGAGAAAACTATTGGTTTATAGTCCATCTACTATTAATTATTTTAGAAATCGATGATGTGTCAGAGAGAATGGGAAATATGCCACTCTCTTAAAGCAGGAAGCACACCCCATGCAACGTTATGCGATGCTATCCGATGCCTTGTCACGTTGTGGTAAGGTGTTCACATCCATGCTACGACAGCTCACGCCATGTACAGTCACACAGTATGTGTCACAATAATCACTATCACAATTGCAACGTCTCTTTTGTTCTTAATGCACTATTTTGAGCAAAACAATGAAATAAATTGTTAGTAGAATTCATTATATACGCTGACGTCGCATGTGAACACCCTACCAAAACGTGACAAGGCGTGGGGTAACATCGTAGCGCCGCAGAGCGTTGCGTCGGGTGTGTTCCCCGATTAATACCGTACAAAAAAGCCGAAAACCCAACGTGTTGGACAACCTAGATATACTGAGAGGCAAAAACAAGTGTTCACCCATAATATTTTAATTATTCCTCAGGTAATCATCTATTGATTATCTTACAACAATATTTGTTGTATACCATTTTAAAAGAGTAGAGGTAAAGGTAGAGGTACCCCAAGAGAAAAAGCAATTTATTAATGTTTTTTTATTTTTATGTCCACTATTAATATTAACTATTAAATAATCAAACAATTAAAAAAACCGTGAGTGGGACAGACCCACTAAGTGGCCCTGTTTCGGTTCTACATAAGTTCACCAAATCGCCGTCCAAAGCCCATCAGAAAACTTTTGAACGAATTCACTGTAGTATGTAATATCACTGCTGTATGAAGCATGTAGTGTGTACCCTACCACAATATTCTATTTTGTGGGTATTCACATGTGTGGGCAGTGCATGAATCGACTATAGCATTAATTTAAAAAGCCTTGCAAAACACCTAAAAAAACTAATTTGACGAATAATTAATAATAAAAATAGATAATAATATTCATAACTAGGGTTAATTTGCTGTGCATTCAAAGGCCTGGGTTTCAAGTTAACATGTATTTTTCCAAGCTTGTTTGTTTTAGTTCCCTGTATTAAATCAGACAAAGGCCAGGTGAAAATAAAAATTAAAAGTGGCATTCAGACAGATACCCACTCGCGTTCCACTCGCTTTTGAAGTGGGTGGTGGAGGAGAGAAGCTAATTAATTTATAGCCGGCGGTTTTCTCCTGTGCCGTTCGACGGAATGGGGCGAAGGCAACTTTAATTAAATTTTGTTCATAAGTCCCCCACCAAGCGACCGCAGGCCTCCGCGGTGAAAATTTGAATTTATCCCCCAACTTCGTCCCCAAACAGTTTTAAAGATGAATCCCAGATCAACTTTCAACTCAATTAACACCGACCGTGACAAACTAACTTAATAAGGGGGCTTACAGATTGAACGAATCGCACAACGAGAGTGAACGAATAAACGACACAAATCACGGCATAATAATAACAAAGGTTAATTGCTCCTACTAAAGTTATTTCTATTAAAGTTGTTCCTATTTAAAATTTTTGTTAGACTACTTCCAGAAAGATATTATCAAAAGAAAAAACACAGGTAATAAAAACCTTGATGTCACGACTTTATTTTATGAAACTTCCTAAACGGGAAGTGCGCTGAGCTTGAAAAGCCTCCCTTATATAAATTGTCTGACAGTCAACGAGGAAAATATGTAAATGAAATGCCAGTTTTGAAAGTTTTCTCATTCGTCAAGTGGACTATGACTACATTTATATTTCTATATATACAATTTTTTTACGTGGTTCAGACATATTATAAGTGAAAGATTTCTGTATTTTCAACCAAAGCGCAGTTTAACATGTAACAGATAGTTTCATACACGCTTCTGAAAAACTTATTTTAAAAATTTAAAAATTTTGTCATTTCTCATTCTAAAATAAAGAAAATATTTCACGAAGAAATTTAAAATTTTTGTTTTTCCTCATAGTTTGTGGGGTTAGGCAGCGATACATTTTATATCTCTTTTTTTTTCATCGTCCTGAACCTGAAGGCTGTGTTTTTTGTGACCCTAAAGTCATGGGCGAGAGAGGGGCAGCGAGAGCGAGAGCGAAAGATTATATATATATATGTGTGTGTGTGTGTGTGTGTGTGTGTGTGTGTGTGTGTGTGTGTGTGTGTGTGTGTGTGTGTGTGTGTGTGTGTGCATAAAGATATATATATATATATATATACAGAGAGAGAGAGAGAGAGAGAGAGAGAGAGTGGGAGGCAGGGAGGGAGGGATAAATTCACTTTTCCGCATCCAAAATGTATTTGCTAAATGTAAACAATGCTTGTAAATCCCAGGCACTGAAGATCTCAATAAAGGTCGAAACTTCGGCACGATAAAGAAAATGTTTTTCTGAAACCTTCATCACACCAGACCGCATCTCACGATTTCTAAATAATTATCGATTGACTGTCACTAAAAACCACACATTTTTAAATATTAAAATTGTTCTCTTAATTGCTGGATTCGCAAAGCATATAAAACCAAATGTCTGTAATGCTTCAGTAGAACATTTAATGATATTAAGAGGTATTGTATTGATTTGTAAATAAGTTTCGATCTTTATTCAACATCTTCAGGGCCTGGGATTTATAAACATTGTTTAAATTTTACAAATACATGTAGAATACGAAAAAAAATGAATTTATACAATGCTGGAACATTTTAAATTTAAAAAATTAATTTATACGATGCTAGAAAATTTTAGATTTAGCTAAAATTAATTTATATAATGACAGAAAATTTTATATTTAAGAGGCTTAAATGTAAAAAAACTTGTAATTTTTAAAATAAGATCTGAGTTACATTGGCTAAATTACACTATTGTGATGGAGAGGCTTTCTGCCCTATGATCTCTAAGGTCAGAGAAGAATACATAATTTTAATGGACATCGTACACTCCACGTAAACCGCAGTTCCCAGTCTAGAAATGAACTAATTACTAGGGTATCCTCTGAACCGACCCCACTAGTAACATATTGTCGACATGCATGACAATATTATGAAGGTATAGCTATATTTATATGAAAGAACTAAATATTTAATGTTTGTACAAATTTATTTCAAAATTTTGTTATTTTTTATTTTACTTTTTGCCTTTACTTTAATGTTCTTTATTACTTCTCATTTTTATCTTTTTTTTTTGGGGGGGGGGCTTTACTTATGTTTTCATTCACCTCCAGAAATTTTCCATGACGTACTGTGCATATTGTGTAGTTATATTATAATTATTATTATGGATTTTGTGAGAAAATAATAATATAAATCGAATGAGACGTTTCATCCCATTCACTGAAAATGTTTTGTACCTCAAGAACTTCCTGCTTAGTATGGATATCAACTTTGACCCTTTCGATACACAAAAGCCTCTAATATTATAAGCGGTCGTTGAATGTCGTAAAGAAGAACCAAGGTTAAAACTAATATGTAACAACCTTCTATGCATAATGATATATTACAATAAATCATAACAAGAAATCTGGAGGTTTTTTCAAAGAAGGAAAGCTTCCGTCCCGTAAGTAGACGTTCCTTTCGTTTTTAATCAAGCAAATCTATTAAAAAAATAAACTTATTACACCTGCTTAATGTCGTTAATGTGTCTCGACAATCTCTAAGTTATGATCAGGGTTAATAAACGTACGACAAAACTAGAAAGGCAAGAATTCCACCCGCGCCCTTTAACTTCGTCCTGGAGAAAGACAAACAGCTAAGTGCTTTCCTTTGTACTTTTAATCACTGTTAATTACTTTTAATCTAGCCTGCCGACCCTTAATGACCTTTCTTTATTATCAACATTAGGTTGAAAAACGATGTCGAGAGAGGAAAGGTTGAAATGGGCAAAAATACACAAGATTAACCGAACAAACACAATTTCCTTGAATTTACCATGTTTAAGTTTAAACGCAAAAAAAAATATGACAATGTGTAATGATCAGGATATTTTAGTGTTTTTTTTGGATTACTTGATGGAATTTTAGTATTTTAGCAATAAAAAAACTAAACTATCTTTAAAATACATATATCGTCCAATTTTCCATGGTTAATTCGCTGGACTATATTTTTAAATCATTACCCCATTACCCATTAAAACAGTTTTCAACATAGTTATATTCTAACTTTCTATTTGTTTATTTACAGGCTTGTTAACATAATTTATCATATAAGCATGATTTGGAGAATTATTTTGAGCATTGTGGGAAATCAAATCCGGTGAAAATATCGTGTTATATAAAATGTATCATGGAAAACCCATTTTAGAAAATGATGATTATAAAATTAGAATGCAGGATCTTAAAGATACATCGAAGGCCTAAGGGTTGTTATATTATTGCCTCCCAACCTGCAATATTTCATTCTAAGCTTTCCGAAAAAAAAAAAATTATTGAATCCCGAGGAAAACCCGAACCCTCGGGGATTGGGATTTACTACCTTCCAGCAGGCGTTCGGCCAACTTTATTAAAGCGTCCGAAGGCGAAAGAACGTTTCCGTTATGATGCAAGGTATATTTCCAGGTCAGTCAGACACTTTCGGAACATTTTGAAGTTACGGCGTATTGCTGAACTATTGGAATGGGAAACAAAATAAATCAGGAGGCCACTCGCTAGCATAGGCACTTGTAAATATTTAATCTGTCGGGTAATAACTCTTGAAAGACCTGCGATAAAATTGGTTTGCCACAAAATAATGGACCCAACGGTTACGAATCAAACGTAAGCTATGTATAGGAAGTCCATATACCATTATAAAATATTTATGATTTTTATGTGACTATATAATATAAAGATTGGCACAAAAGACACAGCAATAAGCTAAAAGGGTTGCTACCAAAGTTTTATGTAGATATTGTCAGTTCCCACTTGACAGAAATTTTATAGTCAAACTAGAAGCCAATATTTAGAATAAAAAATCAACGAATGCAAGAGTGCCAAAAGGTTGCATACTAGGTTCACTACCTTTTTAGTAAACGCCAGTGATTTTCCGAAAAGAGATGGAGTAAAAATTGCAATATCTCCAAAGGACCGAGCGGAGATATCAGTAGGATCGGCCATCAACCGTTTATCCAAAATCCTTCAAAAAGTGTGTAAGTAAATAGAGTAAGATAAATAAATGAACAAAAATGAACAATCAAGCTCAATTAGCATAAATCGGTACAATTAACTTTAACAAATCAAACATTTGACCATGTACCTTCTCCCATCATTGATGGAGCTATATACAGCTACGCTGGTTACAGGTAAAAATTTCAGAATGACCTTAGATGTCAAGCTTAGTTCCGAAAAGCATAAAAAGAAAAAATAGACGGAAAAATAGCTTTGAAATATAGACTATATACTCGTTCATAGGGCGCGGCTCCAATTGTCCTACTCAAAACAAAACAACTTCAAAAAGGCTATGTGGTCATATTGTACTCAACTTTCGGGTTGTATCAAACAGCAATGCCAGAGTTATACAAACACTCAAAAATAAAATTGTACGTAACATAAACAACGCACCTTGGAACGTGAAGGATAAGGCATTGTACATAGAGATCTTGAGACTCCTGAGGACACGGCCGTCCAACACCAGTCTCCCACCTCGAGCCAGCACGACATTGTGAAAGCGGCCAAATTCCTACACAATCGAAACATCGTTAGAAGAAAGAACAAAGCCATGTGAATTAACGAAGTTAATAATTTTGTAGATTTCAATTAGCAATACTTCTGGCAGACGGTTACCTTGCTGCATTAACTTTATTTTCTTGCTTGAATTATATGTAATTTTTTTCTTGAGGTTGAACAAACCTAAAAGTTGACGACAGTAATGTGTGCGACGATTCAACAATGTGATTTTAAAGAAGCGCGCTTCACTATTCGAACGTATTCTCTCAAAACGCTCACACATCCTCTCCTCCTCATTTTACAAAAGACTCAAACTGTGCTGAGAGCATCGGTTGATTAAGCATTGTACAAAGTTAAATTAGTTTGCATTTAAGGTCATTAGAATTGATTTGCCTCCCAGGTGAAACTGATTAGTTCGGTGAGAGTTTGCGAGATAAGGTGACATTTTGAATCGTTTGTCTTAAACGCAATCCCGGCTAGCAGGCTCTCGGCAACATATTCCCTCCAAACTCCGGTGAAACGTTAACTTTAATTGCATGTGAATAACATCCATTGCCAGGACGATATGTGCTAATATTATATAACTGCATAACTATCAAATTGACGTCGATCTACGCGTGTAATTTTAACAGTTATGCAGTTTAACAGATATGCATCTGGTCCGATAGATGAATAGCGGAAAACAGATGGATTAGTGATTAATTCTAATAAAACTTTCCGTAGTCGCTTTTACACGTAAAAGAAAATTGGATTCATATGAGGCAGATAACACCCAATAATGCTATGATAGAAATTAAGAAAGAGGCCAAATTCGTAGGCGTCGCACTAGGCAAAACATTGGCATTTAAAGAACATATCGGATCCTCCAAAAAATCCAGACCGCAAACTTTGCTTAGGATGTGTACCATAATGGTGAGCTCTATTCTCACATATGCCAATAAAGTAGAACAAATAGCTAATTGAAGAGAACTCACAAATATACAGTGACATACATATATATCTGTATAACGGGAGCGATAAGACCATATCCACGGCTCGTATGGAGAAAATACTTGGATTAATTGTGCATAATGAGGACAACACAAAAAACTATTATTAGTATTGTCAAAGAGAAGCCTCCAATCGGAACTAAAATGGAAAAATAGAGACAGACTAATCAAAAACCATCCGATAGCTATCACGTCAAATAGCCAAAAAGCTGAGTTCAAACAACATTAGCTAGATAGGTCTGAATTGCAATACCAAACTAAACAAATTAGATATAGAAGACATAATCAACTCTGCTGGGTCCCCGGACACGTGGGAATAAAAGACATGGAAAAAGCGGATGTCTTTGCAAGGAGAGGGGCGGATCCTTTTGTGACATAGGAATCCACACTACAATGAGCACTTCAGACAGAAGGCTTTTTTTTTTTTTTTTTTTCTTTTTACTTCATTTATTTGTATCTACAACTGTACATGCATGATATACAACCAGCAGATTGGATTTCAGACTGTGTGTTTGGCATTATGGGCGTTATAGAGAAAGCTACCCACTGGCAGCCGCTCTGGATTAATGAAATGATATTAATCATTTAAGAGGTCTCTTAACCATACTCTTTTCAGACGTTTACGTGGTAATTGTGGGGAATGGAGTGATTGTATTTGTGTGTTGGTGTGATTTTGTAATTTACTATGAAACCGTCTGTAATATGTTTTGATGGATGAAAAAACTGTTGGGATTTGAAGATCTCTGTGAAGTGTATTATTGTTTACATAAAATGGGGCAGAAACAATTAGTCTTAAAATTTTGGATTGAAAACTTTGTAATCTTTGAATATTGGAATACTTGGCAGAATGTCTCCTTATTATGTTCCAGATGTTTACGGTACCGCATTCAACATAGGACTGACTTCGTCCTCTGCCTCCTTTTTGATCCTGCCGGTCCAGAAGGGCAGCGCCGACCGACCTTGTTGATACGTAACAAAGGAAACGATGGAACTTAGTCATTGGCCACAAATAATCCAAGAACCTCCTAACAAACTTTGGATTTCAAACAAAATTTGAATAAAAAATGTACTTATAAATAAAACAAGATAATTCATAAATCAAAATAAAAAAATAGACTGAGTGCATAATTGGTAAAAACGAAAATTTCGAGATACTTTATGCCCGTAAAAATCCTTGGCCAAAAGTAAAGAGGCGGTTGAGTGGACTAAGTGAGAGATTGAAAATTTATAGTGGCATAAATTCTCTTCCAGGAGCACCTATCCGTCTATTCCAAGATGAAAACCGAGAAAATAAAGTTTTAGGGTAATTGTTATTGCACTTTTTTGGGGGGCCGGCACGCTCGTCACTTTCAGTCCGCCGATTCTACATTTCCGGCAGTCCCCTTCAACTTCCACGAGTTGCTGCTTTGCTTTATTAAGGCTGACGCGTACATTTGGATCGATCTCACTGAAATCTCCATATTTCGTATTCCCTTTCCCACGAGTTGCAAAAAAGAAAACCAGAAAAAGAAAAGGACGATGCCCACAGTTTGCTGAACCAATGTCAGTACGTAACATACTGGTGGAGTGTAAGAAACTCAAACAATATAAATTAAGGGATGGCGTACGCCCAGATGAAAAAGAATCTTGGTGACTAGCAGTGACTGCCACCAGAATTTTTCGAATATTTACGAGTAGGAAAAATGTAGTACTTACTATAATCTGCTTATAATTTGCTTTGTGCAGCAACAATTTATTAACGATAATTCTGGATGAATGGGTACGATTAAGAACAAGGCGTTCGACATAATACCCAAGTACTTCGATGAGCTGTTTCTAGCTTTAGTTGTTTTTTGATTGAATGAGAGAAGTGATCATCGGCTAAATATCGAGTACCCCGGAGGTAAAATATCAATACTGCCAGGGCGTATTGGCTGAATAAAACGTATTTCAGTGCCACAAGAACTAGGTTTCTATCTCAACTCTTTCCTGAGATTAACATTTTTGTGATTTTCGTATAAAATCAGATTTTTTTACATAAAAATGTAATTTCTCAACTGTAGTGTCATTAAAACACAAATCTGACTTATATTTCCCCAACTGCTTTAAATTTTCCACAAGATAACATCATTTAAGTAAAAAATTCGCGCTTTCGAATAGTGAGTAGCCGTTTAAAAGAATAGCAAATGGCAAAACCATTGTTTATTTTTTGTATTTAACTTTACAAAGAAGTTTTCACTGAGAAAAGCTTAAACAATGTAAAAGTGGGTATGTCGTTTGGAATACATAACAAATCTGGCGACTTTGGTGAAATTACCAAACTTTTTGATGAAAGAGCCACAACTAACAATTTTCAAAAAATATAGGTTTTGCCATTTGTTATTTTTTGAGCGGCTGTTGAGAATTCGGAAGTGCAAATTTTTAAAATAATGTTATCATCTTGTGGAAAATTTAAAATAGGTTGCGAAATAAAAGTCAGATTAATATTTTAACGAGTCTATATTTGAGAAATTACGATTTTATGTTTTTGACTAAAAGACTAAAACCGCAAAAATGTTAATATTGTATTGTCAAGACAGAAACTTCGTTCTGGTGGCACTGAACTACGTTTTATTTAATAAATCCATCATGGCATTATTGACGCTTAATCCTTTAACAACCTGTATAATACAACATGTGAGTAAACTAATGAGTGTATTTATTAGCGTGCTGTCAGTAGTTATCAGTGGGTGGATGAATATCGATTGGTGATATGGCCTGGTATGTGATGGGTGCAGGTGTGTCCCAGGTCATTGCAACCATAAGATAACCATTCAGTACATTGACTGAGATGAAAAATGCAGGGAGGGGAAAAATGCCGTGCCGGCTATGACCTAGCTGTTTGCCGGCAAATAAAATATGTACGTTTTCGGGAAAATTTCGGTCCACAAGTACTTTATGAAAGAATATAATGTTTAACAAATAAAACGTAAATAAAATTTGATATAATGACGCTTGAAGCAATAATGCTTACAAACAAAAAAAAAGATTGAAATGTTTTAGTGCTTAGTTAATACTCGTCTTAAAAAAACATCACACTAAAGTTCAAGTTTTACATTTTTCGACTTACTGTGGAAATTATAAAAACGTCTCTTACATTACACGAAAAGTGGAGTTTATGATTGATGTAAAAAGTGGGCCGATATGTGCACTTGGGATAATGATTACTTCGGATATATCTGCCCAAAGTGTAGCTAGAAAAGTTTGTACAGAAAGCGTATGATGTTTATTAAACAACAAGATACGCAGGTTGAATCAGGCTTTAACGACTACGTATTGATTAGCATAATAATTCCTGATGTAACTGCACTTCGCAGTCCTATCCTCGTGTCCACTTTATTTGTTACCGAGCTATCAATACTATACACAACTATTTAGAAATCGTGAGATGAGGTCTGGTGTGATGTAGGTTTCCGAAAAACATTTTCTTTATCGTACAGCGTTTCTATCTTTATTGAGATCATCTTCAGGACTCAAAGTGTTTGTCTTCTGGGTAATTGTGCCAGGCTTGCGTGTCATGTTGAGAGGGCCCACTCGTTGAGGGCTTATGTTTGTATGTTAGGTGTGATAGTACGTACACTTTAAGTTTTTAACTGAGTAGACGTGATTGTATAATTAACATATATCTTTGAACAGTTGTTAAAGGACCTATTGAAATTTCCAACTTATTGGGAGATTTCTTATAGAAATAAACTTGTATAGTTCTCCTATCATCAGTTGAGGTCTGGGATATTAATAAGAAGAGGCCACTGATGATGGCAAATATCCGAAACATTATATAATAAGGGTAGAATAAAATGATCGGACACGGACGAATAACAAATATTAACGTATTGTCATTCTTAATCAATAATAAATTTACATCGTTGGGATAATAATTACTTCGGATATGTCTGCCCAAAGTGTAGCTAGGAAAGTTTGTACAGAAAGCGTATGATGTTTATTAAACAACACGACACGCAAGAATGACATAATTACATAGCAGATAAACACTTTGAGCCTTGAATAGTGAAGATGATCTCCATAAAGATCGAAACGTCGGCACGAAAAAGAAAATGTTTTTAACCTACATCATACCAGACCGTATCCCACGATTCCTAAATAATTATCGATTAATGGTCACTAATACACACTGTGTACAATGAACCAACCATGTTTCATCCAAAAATCTGAACATGGGACCCAATAATTTTCTGCGATGCTCGATCACAATTCTCTTATAGGGTGGCATTCCTACTCTCCCCTATATGGAGCCAAAGAATGACACCCTTCACATTGTCACACTTCATTGGGACACATTGTCTGCAATCTTCCTCTGCATGCCGTACACGTACGAAATTCCATGTGTCGATTTTTATTATAAAATCAATTATTAACAGACGCTGAAGAGATATTAATTGAAGAAAAAATGATAATTACCGGCCAGATGCGTTGACAATCGTTTTGATGAGCGACCAACGTCACAATCGCTACAGGTGGCGGGTCAAAAGTGTACAATCGATTGCCCTGCCACCCAAATTATCGGATCGTCATGTTTCTAGATACACAGCACAAGTGACGACTCGCAGAAATAGCCGACATTACAGTCAACAGCATTCGACAAACGTTTGACTACCTTTGGAACTTAGAAAGAAATCTCGGAACGTTTTAATTTAATGAATGTGTATTGTGAACACTGTCGATAGTAGCAAGAATCGATTATTAGTTAGCCTCGGTGTCTCCGACGACTCTTCAGGCGACAGCATGTGGTTGTAATTGCTCTATATTGTATGTTTACGATTTTTGATTACAACAATTAAACCTACAATAACCAACATCGAGTGTTGCAGGTCGACAAGGAAAGATCACGCTGGTTGTGTGTCCTTCGTTTGGCCTTGAAGTTCGACGCTTCGAAGTATAAAAACGGTATGTTCTCGATTTTGAGCCTTTGAGGTTTGTTTTGTTTGTGTTTTATCTATCGACCATGGGAGTACCAGCGTTTTTTAGATGGTTGACGAGAAAGTACCCGTCCGTGGTGGTAGAATGCGTGGAGGAGATGCCGAAGGACAGGGACGGAGAAGAGACGCCCGTAGACTCCTCCAATCCGAATCCGAACGGAGTGGAGTTCGACAACCTGTATTTGGACATGAACGGGATCATCCACCCTTGCACCCACCCAGAAAACAAGCCCGCCCCCAAGAACGAGGACGAGATGATGGTGGCCATTTTCGAATGCATCGACAGGCTTTTCAAGATTGTGAGACCGCGTAAAATCCTCTACTTGGCCATCGATGGCGTGGCACCGAGAGCTAAGATGAATCAGCAGCGTTCAAGGAGGTTCCGTGCGGCCAAGGAAGCGACTGAGAAGGCAGACCAGATGAACAAGATCAGGATGGAACTGTTGTCCAAAGGCTACACCCTGCCACCGGAAAAAGAGCACGGATCCCATTTCGACAGCAATTGTATTACACCAGGCACCGGGTTCATGGCCCGTCTCACACAGTGTCTCAACTATTACATACATGAACGTCTTATGACAGATCCCGGTTGGAAAGGGCTCAAAGTGATACTGTCTGATGCGAGCGTACCGGGTGAAGGTGAGCACAAAATTATGGATTTCATCAGAAGACAAAGGTCACTGCCGAACCATGACCCAAACACCCACCATTGTCTCTGCGGTGCGGATGCTGATCTTATTATGCTGGGTTTGGCCACCCATGAACCTAATTTTACGATTATTCGAGAGGAGTTTCAAATGAATCAGCCTAAGAAGTGCGATATATGCTCACAACCTGGCCATGAGATGAAAGATTGCAAAGGGCTGGACACGGTGAAAGATCCTGAACTCTGCAACGATTCCATGTTTGTAGGTAATGGGACGAATTATATTTTTGTTCGATTGAATGTCTTGAGGGAATACCTAGAAGAGGAATTGAAAATGCCCGATTTACCATTTGAATACAACTTTGAAAGAGCTTTAGATGACTGGGTTTTTATGTGCTTTTTTGTAGGAAATGATTTTCTGCCACATTTACCATCCCTAGAAATAAGAGAAGGAGCAATCGATCGTCTCATTAATCTGTATAAAAAAACTGTTTATAAAACAAGAGGGTTTTTAACAGATAGTGGTGATGTGGATCTTGAAAGAGTACATTTAATTATGTCTGAGCTAGGTGAAATGGAAGATGAAATTTTCAAGAGGAGACAAAAAAATGAACTCTCGTGGAAACTCAAGTCTAAACAAAGAGAGATGAACAACTCGAATTGTAATATCAGGAAGTCATATACCGAGCTTATGGAAGAGGTATTACAAGAAGAAACTGGAGATGATGTCAAACTTTATGAAGAAGGATATAAAGATCGTTATTACAAACTTAAATTTGGACTCGGCAAGTATGAGATATCCACCAGACAGAAAATTGGTTGGGAGTATGTCAAAGGACTCTGCTGGGTTTTAAAGTACTATTATCAAGGTTGTGTGTCCTGGAATTGGTATTTCCCTTACCATTACGCTCCATTTGCTTCTGACATTGTAAATAACAGGGAGGACAACCCAGTATTTCCAGAGAATACCGAACCATTCTCACCTTTAGAGCAATTGATGGGAGTTTTTCCTGCCGCTAGTGGTAATCTCGTCCCGCGATCTTGGGCCGAACTCATGACCGACCCATGTTCTCCAATTCTCGATTTCTATCCAAAAGATTTTATGATAGACCTTAACGGCAAAAAATACGCTTGGCAGGGTGTAGCGCTTTTGCCTTTTGTGGATGAAAAGAGGCTAAAAGCCGGTTTGAAGCAAGTCTATGGAGATCTCACTGAGGAAGAACGAGAAAGGAATATGAGAGGAAATGACCGCTTGTACATAAACATCGGGGCAGATTGTTTCGACTTTGTGAAACTTCTGAATCCGAGGAACAATGTAGATAACGCTGTAGATTTGAAGGCTGTTGGAATACAGGGAAAAATTTTTGTCAATATTAGAGAATATTTCCAGGGGAATACTGTATGGTCTCCAGTTCCAGGATTGGAACATGTGAAAAACAACAGCGTACTTTGTGTGGCTTTCATCGATCCAAAATATCCTACAAAACATAAATTCATGGCCAATAGGCTCGATGGTGCAGTTGACCCACCAAGGACGTTGAGGAGCGGCCAAGGCAATAATAGACCTATGATCGGGTTTGTGCAGCGTAGAGACAGGGCATATATGGACGATTCGGGCCACCGTATGATTCACCACAATTTACCCCCTTGCCACAGTTATATTCCACTCGGGCCACAAGGGAACCCCTGGAGGTCTGGTCAAAATGAATATCAGCACAATCGAAACCAACAAGGGCGCGGCAACACGTACCAAGGCAGAATGAACAATAACTTCCGTGGAAGGAGTTATGATGACAACCGACAACAAAATCAAAACTCTTATAACCAACCAGCTCCCGGACAAAGAATGAGGCCCAATAACTCATATGGCTACAACCAGCAGACTCAACGCTACACACCCTACAACAGAAATAAAAGAAGATTCCAACAATAATTGCACATACTGAAAAACAACAAAAAAAGTAGATTTTATTAACATTAATTACTTTCATTACATTTGAATATTTGTTTTATTCATGTACAAATAAAAAAATATATTTTTCTCTCTCTCTTTTTAATTACTCTGTTTGCAATTAGAAACTAATAATGTAGTGTAAGTCCCCCCCTTTGATTCAGAGACAAGTTAACAGTTTGATCTTGCAAAAGAAGCAAGATTTATGTAGTATACGTAAGAACTATTTACTATTATTATTATCTGAGAACTTATATATTGTGATCGATTTGGTTGAACCAGAAGGTTCGATTTGTTTGCATGTAACCACTTTTGTAAACCAATGTTTGAAGTGTGGTGATGATGTTGACGATGAAGTTGGGCCCTTTTAATGACAGATCAAAACAAAAAATATTGGCAGACCAACAGCTGAAAACTGCCAAATTTAATTTATATAAGCAATTATTTTTATACCACAAAAAATTAAAATAATAGCAAATATGACAATTTCTATTCTTACAGTTAAGCCGAATAATACAGAAAAGAAAGTTACAAATTTTAAATATGAAATTTATTTTTTATCCAATCTTTTCTATATTATTAAAAAGAACTGTCATAATAATTACAAAATTGTGTAATAATTAAATTAACACTGCCCTGCTAAGAAGCAATGCAACATATACTGTTTTGATAGTTTTGAGAAATCAAACTTTAAAATTTTTCATGCTGAATGACCTAAGTTGCCATATTTACATAAGTTTTGAGCCTACTTTCAATCAACTTTCATCGATCATCCTATAATCCTAAATTTATAGTTTATATTATTTATAATATATATATAATAT
>CM077099.1:26034304-26045448 GCA_039619505.1 Cimex hemipterus
ATATAATATATATTATAAATAATATAAACTATAAATTTAGTATATATATATATATATATATTTTACTCACTCTAATTTGATAATTTTTTATTTAAAAAAAAGTTACTTTACATTTAACTAGGAAAGATTTGTGGTAATTAAGTAAGCAAAAGAAAATATGAAAATAATTTTTTTAACATTTTTTATTTTAATTAATTATACTTTTTATTTAAGGTCTTAGTTGAGATGGAAAAGCTAGTGTCATGAGCGGGGTTTGAACTCATGACCTTCAGCTAATTTGGCACTGCTCTAACCATAGCTGGAGGTCGTGGGTTCAAATCCCTATCGTGACACTAGATTTTCATCTCAACCAAGACCTCAAATAAAAAATATAGCGTTAATTATTATTATGACTACTAAATGCATATATGGATTATCGTGACTTTTGAAGTATTCTTGAAGTGGCAAATAGAGCAGCGGCATATTGAGATGAAGGGCTCATGACACTAGCTTTTTCACCTCGACTAAAGCATTGGATAAAATGTAGAATTAAAATAATTAATACGGTCAACTACTTATTAAAAAAAATATGTGATGTGCGATCGTTATATTTTTATCTACAGATGAGGAACAAAAATCAAATTTATTCAAAATAAATAAAATAAAAAACATTTAGGAAAGACCTTATAGAGGAATAGAATGGAGGGTAGAAAAAATAGCACAAGTGAAAAGATCTGGTTCTTTTGTACTGAAAGACTGAACAGACCCACAACGGCGGTGCGAGTTTACAAATTTAATTAAATGTGTATTTTCAGGAGAAAACCAGAACTAAATTTAAAAGTATACAGTTTTACGAACAGTATATATTTTATTTAATTACATGATTTAATTATTGTTCTACTTAAATTCTGTGGTACTAACACAAAGGATGGATAAAGGAAGTTGTGTAACAGACATTGATTTATATTATTAAACATTTCTTTACAATTTATTGCTACTTATATTTGTTCAGGAGTAACAAAACGATTGTTTCGAATATACAATAATTTACTTATTCGTAAAGAAAACATTTTCTGTATAAAAATAATATATATTCAAACAGCAAAAATATATCAGTAATAATGAAAAACTTATTAAATCTTAAGTAGGATTTGAGACAAAGTTTATTCTTGAAAAAATCAACAATCAAAAATACTTAAATCAATGGAATCATGAACATAATTATTTATATGATATATGTTTATCATATATTTACATGATGATGAGAACATATGTTTTATTGAAACGGACACGATTGCAGGTCCTTTACTCTCAGTTTCAATATTTTTAATAGTCTTTTGTAAGGCAAAGATCTGAGAAATTTATTTGAACATGTTTACTATGACAAAATATCCAATTTTAAACCCAAAGAGTCTTTGTGAATTTTAACAAATTAACACATTTTTTATAAAATTTATTTGGCATCTACAATAAAAGCCGTTTTTATCATGAGACATTGTAAAGCACAAACAAAAAAAAAAAAATTAAGTCTATTCATTACGAGACCCGAACAATCTTATACGTGAATATTTTTTAAACAATTACAATTAGTATCTATGAGTTAATGCCAGTCTTAAAATTCCATCCCGATAAAGCGTTATAATTATGCTATATAATCATAAAACCTATAAAGCATCCGGTTTATTCAAAATCGACAAACCCACAGATAATTTGAACGATGCTGTAACTATATAAGTGAAGTTAAAATCATTTAATATTTACTTGTGACTTGATAGAACATGTACCAAACAAAGGAAAACAGCAGTTGGTTGTTCTTAATATTGTATGATTGGTAAATTGCAAATCAGTATGAGCAAACACACAGCAACTCTTCATGCAGGAAAAAACATACTTGCACTTAATAAATTAATTATACTTTTTATCTGAGGTCTTTGTTGAGATGAAAAAGGCAAAAAGCTAATGTAATAAGTTGGATTCAAACCAACAACCTTCAGCTCATATAACTAGGTTTTTCATATCAACCAAGACATTCTTTAAAAGGTAAATTTAAATAATTAATATGGTCAATTATGACTACCAAATACAAATATAAAAATGCTTAAATTCTTGATAATAAACTAACAAGGTTAAAGGAGAAAACTTTTTCAGTCCAGTACTAGTACGGTTATGGTCATGGTATCCAGTACATTACTCTACTTGACTGAAAGATACGTAAATAAGAAAGGAGATATGTAAGTATGTTTGTTTAGGTTAAAACTGAATTTGTTGAGTGCTGAAATGACTTTGTCGATATCCCTTGTACCTAATGTTGTGGCACAACCTTTGCACGTGGTGGTACGAATAAGACCAAGATCTGACCTCAGTCCACCAAAAACACCGAAGTGTGTGATTTGCACAGCTTACCATGAGAGGTTATGCTCAGTTCTACTCACGTGCACATACGAACATAATTGATCCTATTTAAAACTTACATTTCTATTGTGGTAATATTTTCATAACTTTGCATTTTACCTGGTCTAAAATTTGTTTAAATTGAAAATCCAAAATTGCTCGGAGCATTAATAGAAAAAATATCAATAGGCACATTTTCTTCTTCAACCTTGTCATTTATACCTATAATAATGATAATAAGAACACCATAACATAATATAAAATAATATGTTTAAAAGTTCTTACATTATTGATATGATTATGAACAATTAACAGGATCTGAAATTTTAGTCTAAATTCTATTTACTAATAAATATATAAAAAAGCAAAGTAATTCATGTGTAACTGCTTTTGCTTGTGTTTTCTTATTGTGTAGCTTATAAACAAATATGCGCGTTTAAACAAATTGTTTCTGTTGTTAAAATCATTTGTACTGAATTATTGTGCCCCACCATTGGGATGAAAAATAGCCTTTTACTTCCAAAATGCGGTTAATATTGGGTTTTAACAATTACATACAAGCAATACGGGGACGTCGATATATTGGCGTAGATACTCACTGACTTCTTAGGAATCATATAATATAAATGCATTAACTTTATCTTTATATTTTGTCAAATCAAAAGTATTGATTAACTGTATAACATATTAATTTTGGTCTTATTTCATGTATTTCCTTCTCATTTCTTGACGGATTTTTGTTCCTTGTCTCAAAGAAATGTTGATTTGGTTTAATAAGGAAAAATTGAGTTATTCATTCATTTTCTTATTAAAACCAGAAACTGGTAATTCTGCCTAATTCTGTAAACATAATATGTACAACTATTTTAATATTACTCAGCTCGCATGCCAAGGTGCCTTTTTCTATTCGATGCCGTAGTTTAAAACTCTGGACTGCTTCTGTTTGTTCGGTGAAGGTTGAACATTGTTATTTCGAATGACTTCAACGTTTAAACAATCCTCTTTTGCTCCTCTGAAAACCAAAACGAAGATTGCTGTTACAATTTGACAAAAACAATTTTGTTATTACATATCTCATTCAAAAAGTTACTACAGTCCGTCCATTTTTCCCCCCAAAACAAGCTTATCACCTCTGACAGAGTGGTGAAAAAGACCAAAACCGTTTGGATAGACAAGGTCTATATCTGCCTGGTACTAATAAAAAGTTCTTTCAGAAAGTAAGAATTAAACGTTGATTGCGTACTACATTGTGGTTGTCCACAGCAGAACCTAATTTATAATAAAAAGTAGTTCTTTGATATATTTGTGGGGAAAAAAATTCTTTTGTTGAGGATGACCAAGTTATGCCTCATGGCCAAATACGACTGGCAAGGCAGGCCTGAGTCACTTTCACCCTCTGTTAGATCATGGAGAAAAAATTATCAAATATTAATGTTTTAATAATTTATTTAAAGGATTTAAAATCCTTGCCATAAAACATCTTATTTATTAAAATAAAACAAAATAATAAATATTTAAATCAAAAGCTTACAGATATCTTGTAACATCTTCAATGTCGACCAACATGGAGTCTTGTGACATATGGAGCTCATCTCGCTCCATCAGCAGAGTAACAAGGCTTTCATTCAAATCTGGAAAAATTCAATGCCTAGATGTTATCACAAATAACAGAATAACTATAAGTAAAATAACTTGTTCTCAAATATAAATAATTCTTAGATTCAAAGAACATCTTAAATCCTAAGGAGAAAATGACGGAAAAAACGCTACATAAAAAATTCAAACGTTCAAAAAAAATAGTAACATGTAAAAATCACTGATAACGGAATAACGGTTATCACGATTGACCAATGAGCATCATGACCACGCCCCCTAACGCAACGCCCCCAGCGACAAGCGACTATAACTCCTACTCAGACAAGTGTCAGACTCAGACAGTTCTCACTGAAAAAGGCGCGAGGCCGAAACGCGCGTTTAAACCAGCGAGTGTGGACGGACCCAATAAGTGACCCTGTGCCGGTTCAACATGGGTTCACCGACTCGCAGACCTAAACCCAAGGTATAGTTGCTTAAAATACCATAATTGGTTTAATTAATTAAAATGCCGCACAATACAAAGATGACGCAGCAACAATAGATTCAAATAGCCTCTTTTTCCTTTCTAATGAACAGGATCTAACCCTTATTAAAACATCTCTAGGCGTCCCAATTTTAAACTTATATTAAATGAACAGTTTAACTTTTCAACTCTACTAAACTGAAATGATCTACAAAGCATTACTGACTGACATTAACATTACTGATATTAATAACCCATAATATATATTTTGGTATTAAATGTCAGAATGGTGTGGCAAAGATTTTTTCTTGCTTTCTGCTTAGAAGGATAGAAATTTATTAAATTCACTAGTTTCTTGGTCCGCTTGACCTATTAATATATTTCAATTAATTAAGGTTTTTAGTTGTGATAAAAAATTCAGTGTCACGAGTGGGATCTGCACCCACGATCTTTGTCTGGATACACCGCTGCTCTACCACTTAGCTATTGTGACCTTGATCTGCTCGGACAGAAACTTCCCATCTCAACGAATCTCGCTAGCAACACTGACTTTTTTATCTCAACTACAAACCTTAATTACTTGAAATAGAAATTTATGTTGATGCCAACGGTTTACCAGGTGTAAGTCAAATGGAGTTTAGAAAAGGATTTTCGAATAGTAACAACCTGTCATTACAGTGCAACAGTTTTAAAAATAATATTGACCTATTTGAACATTGGGTGAACTAAAGTAAACTCACAGTTACATTTAGAGACATCCAAAATCCTAAAATTCATAGTGTTTAGGAGAGGGGTAGGTTAAGTTCTCTCAGATTTTTTGAAAAGTGCATTCTCATTGAGATGCTTTACTCCAAAGGATAGCATCACTGACTAACTTAGCCCTAAATTTAAGTCAACTTTAATCTTTTTAATGTTATATGTTGTGTGGGGGGGGGCGTCAAACTCTTGCCTAGTAGACCCCGCGGTCGTGGGTTCGATCCCCACCGTCACATCTGAAATTTTTCTGACGCCTAAGGGGACCGGTGGCCACAATTAAAAGAAATTGACATAGCACTCATCAATGGAAGGGGCAGGACCGGATCTCAGCGACCCTGAACCTGGTCCCAACCCCCTTCAAAAATGAGTTTCTTCGATGGAAGGACACTGGTACAACGGGGGCTCAAGTTCACTTTGTGTTGTGAGCCCTCTCCCAAAAATGGAGCCAGGGTATAGTACAATAAGCTGTCCAGCTGCAGTGCTCAGTCCCTGGTATCCATCCATCCATCCACATCCACATATGTTGTGTAATTCTGTGTTATGGCTGTCAAATGTGGGGTTATCAGAAATTTGAAACAATAGAAAAAGTGCAATGTTTATTATAAGAAAGTTATTCACATTGCCATTTGGTATACCATACTATGCACTGTAATTAGAGACCAAACATGGATTTAATTTTGGTGTATTCACATAAGCTTTACTGCTCCGATATTGTGACAGTTCTGATTTCTTGCAATACAACATACAACTTTGGCAGTAATGAAGTCCAATATTTCATGGAAATGTTTGCACATAAATGAATGTACAACTTTCCCTTCCTCCTATCCTTGGACAATGTCTGTAAATGGCATAATTATTTTTTAGTTTTTAATTTAATAGTCAAATCAACATCACAAGGAATGCTGGTCAGATGTTCAAGCATCTATGCATCTCTGCCTTTAGAAAGAAGTAAACATTTCTCCTGCATTGTTTGACTTACACGAAGACAATTTTTATGGTCTTTGCCTCAATGAGCGATAGCTTGTAAGCTAAGAAGTAAGGTTTTGCACTTAAACACAGCTGTTTGGATCTGAGGGGAATTTGGAATCTATTCTGTGGGAATTTTCACATTCAATCGAAGCTGTATTCCATTTCTTGGTGTAGTGCTCATCCTTGGATGAAATTAGGTAATTGCCCAGAGCTTGACCTGTTACGGTTTTTGAGTGGTTCAAATTTGTGGCCCTTAATTTGTTACGCTAGGCATGCATGGAATTACAGATATCAGTTCATTAAGGAGTTCAATTTTTGATTTGTATTGTAAACTGTTTGTTTTTATTTTCTTTCTTTCTCATTTTAAGAGTATTTCTCTTTCTTTAAGTTTATTTTCAAAGCTGTCAAATTTTAATTTATTCTGTATTTTTTCCTTTCTGATTGTTTAACCAATTGACCTATGGGAGATGGATCCAAGTTTCATGCTCATAAATGCTTTCAAAGCACATGTGTCATTTTTTTAAGTACATTATTATTATTAAACATTACTGAAACTGAGTTGGACATGCAGGCTAGAACTGTGGTGATATTTGAAACTGATAAATACTGTATCGCATATTTGTACTGATGGTAATAAATAATATTATAATAAAAACTAAATGGTACACCTAAATATGTAATAGTACATGTATATAATTACATTCAATTTGAGAATGAAGATCATTAACAATTACTTGAAGTTGAGCTACGTTCATGTCAGTGAGAAGTTGCCTCGTCAGTCTTCTCCTTTCTTCAGATAAACTAATTCCCACCTGAAATAAATATACACGAAAATAAACCCAAGTGGTAAAAAAAAAAATAAAAAAATAAAATAAAAAATAAATAAATAAATAAAATTTAAAAAAAAAATTAGGGAAAATATGTTTGAAATATCAAGTTACCTTTTTCAGGCTATTTCGCAGCATTTCTGTGATAGAGTTATCTTTTCTGCTCGAGCGTTCGGCTTCCATCTGAAGACGAGCTCTGTCCTTGGCTTGAGACAATTCGTACTTAGCCTCGGCTTGCAACTGGGTCTGTTTTGTGAAAAAGTCTTCTGCTTGTGAATTTGGATATCGGGCAGATAATGTTTGTTTCAAATTTGGCTATACAGTTACCAAATAAAATACAATGAGTCACAAAACACGGAAACTCACAAGTTAAGCTCTTAAAAAAATGTATAAAACAGTAAAATCCAGTATATTTAGATAAAATGTCAGGTGAGAGGGGTAATTGATAATTATAAACAAAGGTATTGTTTAATTGCACAAGGTATAGTGAATGCTTCAGATTATTCTGCAGTCAAAACTAATTTAATTTTAATAACCGTTTAAGCCAAAACAAATAATTTATCTGTACAACCAATAGTAAAGCATATAGTTTGCTAATTTCTTTTTTAATTATCATTTTAGCAGTATAGTAACAATTAAAATAGAACTCAACAAACATTATTAAATAACACATTAAATGCCGTTTTCCCTTTTTGTTCAAATAGCATAACTGTTATACACTATAACAATATGGCATACGAGAGAAATCATGAATCTGGATCATGGTGTGGTCTATTTAAAAAATCTAATTCAATTATTACTGGCAAGCTTTCAGTAAATTTTAAGGTCGTCCAACATCAGAGAGGAACAATCTTAAATATATCTACAAATTTACAATAAACTTTTTAATAGAAGATTTCAAATTTCTTTGAAGAACACCTCAGACTCAATATTGTCAAGGAATGTAACAATATCCAAAATTATGTTCTCATAATAAAAAAGTGGAAAAAATAAATGAAAAATCTTGTTTAGACGAGAAAAAAAGAAATGAAATGTAAATTAATTAATAGCCCCATTCTATACTTGGAATCTTAGAACAATACGGTAAGAACATTGGAAAAAGTATTGTGAATAGAAGTCAATTACAAGCAGACTGTAATATTGTTGTTATTCACGATGGGTTTGTTTTTTATCCCATCATTTTGGAACATTCCGCTGTAGGTAGGCACTTCCATTGTTTCACTGGCAACAAAATGCAAGTTTATTTATTTATTTACGAGGGCTTTTGGATTTTTTTTTTTTTTTTTTTTTTTTTTTTTACATCCTAAAAGCATATCCACTCTTGAAAGGAGTATATAAAATATAGTTGACCATATAACTTCACATCTTTACCCTCATTTGGCAACAGATACAATATGAAGCATTTTTTAGTATTAAAAAGTACTATAACTATAAGGCAACCGTAACTGCAAGGCAGAGAGTCATTTATGCCAAATGACTAACCAAGTTTAATTTTCACTTTTGAGAATTTTCCAATAAGTTTGAAGTCAGGGGTAGTTAAACTATCAAGAACAAAAAGTCAGGAGCAGTTCATCTGTGATTTTGATTAGTGTGTATATAAAGATAAATTAAAAAAATAAATGATGCTAGTGAAGTACTTTCGGAAATTTATGTAGAACACAACAAAAGGGCAAAATTTTAGATAAGAGGATTGGCCTGAGTACAAGAAAAAAATAACGGTTGCCAGTGCTGTTCAAAAGTTCTGAGTTAACTGATTAGATTTAAAGAAAAGGGCTGAGTACACTGGACACATAATCTGTGTACAAAAACAATAATGTTACAGTCATTGGTAGTGTTTGGATTAAGTTTGTTTTGAAAAAAAATTTGAAATCGTCTATTAAAAACTAATATATCAAATTAGATCAAAGGAGACATATTTATTATTTTTTTGCCCTGATGATGGCCTTAAAATAAATAAAAAGCTTGGCAGTAACAATTTAATTTGTGGCCATACCATGATCAAGATTATTTGTCAATAAAAAAAGTGGTTGATACATCAAACAATTAAATTGTGAATTAGATAAGACTTACCTTGCCACTAACGTTGTCATTTGGTGGCTCTACTTTGCACTTTTGTGATGGTGGGCTCTGACCTGATGACGGGGTATTCTCTTCTGTACTCGGTGACTCTGTATCAGAGCTTGTTTCATTCATAAAACAAATTTGTAGATTCATACCTGAGTCAAGTAAATAATTAATGGTTAATGGTGTTAAAACTTTTTTAATGAATAATTTTACCATTTTGAAGTCTGGTTTGAAGGCTGGGCTTTTTCGTAGATCTAGTCCCGTAGTATTCATCTGAATCACAACCAGAAGCCAACCTCCTCCTGATTTCCTCCCTCTCATTTCTCCTCTGAAACATTATTATATTTAAATTGAAAACAGAAATTGTCTAAATATTAAAGACTTTTCAATAGTGGCAAGAACTATTGTGTGAATTAATTTAATTGAATTTAATATTTAATGATTGATGTATTCCATTGATAAATGGATGATCAACAAAATAGAAAATGAATAGAATATAGAAAGGAAGAAGTTGGATGTAGCTAATACTACATACTAGCTATACCTATTCAAATTTAATTCTGAATTTCCAAATAATTCAAATTCTGATTTGACCTGAAATGATCAAACTAAAAATTTATAAGTGTGTATGTGCACATTTTGCAATAAAATGTTTAATAGACTACGTATATATTCACTGGTGGACAAAGCAGTAGTACATGACAGACTTTACCGATTGAAAAGAATGTTCTGAGCTAATTATTACGATCTTAATAGCTGGATGGTGAAACCTGTTCTACACCTGATGAACTGATTGACTCTGATCAATTGATCATGATTCATCCACATTTCACTTGCAGACCAACAAAAACCACAACTTATTCCATACAATAAAAGCATGCATTTTCAAATATGAAAAAGTAATGGACACCAAAACCAAGACACATCTGACTGGTTTATGTACTCGTCCATGGCTTCATAATCAGCCTCTTCATCCAAGGCTCATGAAGCAGTCCAAAGTCATGCACACAGCTTCTTCAGCAAGGACCCAAGGTCCACACTCTCCAAGTTCATCCATGCAGTTCTGCATCTAAAGTCCATATTCCTACTCATCAATGCGATGTCACCTGAGTCCCATTAAGGAGTTTGTTATCAGAAGAGGGCCTACAGCGATCCACCACCTCTAAGGTCTATAGCCCACAACATTCCTCCTATACAGGAAGACTTACACTAAACAATAAACCCTCGACCTCTTATGAGGGAGAAGGGAAGCTGAATATCTACTTCCAGATTAAATGGCAAACCTGTGATATTTGAATTGTGTAAACATCTTCTCGAAGGTCATTAATGTTCTTACTGTGAAGACACCAAAGTTTTGACTAGCCAACCTATGAGAGGCGTAGCAACATGTAAATAGTCTAGTATCAGCAGTTCTCAATGTTAATTTTTTTTTTCACTTACATTCCTGAAACTATCCCTTCCGCAGTTGCTGGCAGGATCTTCGACAACTCGGATAAAATCGTGTAAGGAAACGCCCGGTTTGTGCATGTTTTGCCGGTAGCTGTCGTAGTCGACCCAGACGGTCTTGTCGTCGACCAGAGTCGGCCAATACAGTTTGGTCGGTTTGTCGCGGCTGGACGAGGGGCCCGGTCCGCTCGGCATCGCTTCTTTGCTCTCCGCGTTGACGCCTCCACCTCCAACGAAGGATGTCTTGATGCTGTCTACGACGAGGGCGGTCTTCGCCTTCACGTTTTTCGACAGAAGAGATTCGCTCAAATGTGCCAGCCAATTTTCAAACATAGCATCGCATCATATTTTACCCCCGAGTCGGAAAAAATTGTCGTGACAACAGAGGACGCGTTGTCTTTGTTTATGTTTTGACTGTTTCTAAACAAGCAGGTCCGTTGGTGATTCCTGTCCGCAGGGGATCAGTAAGAAAGACCTGATGATGTCACAAACTTCCAAGGTGACCGTTGCTTGTCATCAGATGCTACATCATACTGGGATAATCGAAATTGAATTTTCGACTTTAATAAATATTTGGCTTGATTTCATATTTACTTCTATGTTGGGGCGGAAGATGGTGCATGGAGGACCATATTATATATATATATATATAT
>CM077099.1:26045848-26130697 GCA_039619505.1 Cimex hemipterus
TATATATATATATATATATATATATATATATATATATATATATATATATATTAATGGTGTTGGTTGATCTGCGCGTAGTTCAACTCGTACAGAACTAATCAGCACATCAATTTCCATTTTTGAATTATGATTTCTTAAGTTGCATTTATACGGTTTATTTCTATGGAGTGCATCATAAGGACATATATGGGATCAGTAGGACTTGGAGAATTGGAGCTCTCTTGTATGGTTCACTTACGCCGCAGAGATGGGAAATTGTACGAGACTGAGTATAAAGGAGGCCTTCTCGGCCCCACTACCACCATCTTTCAAGTCAAATTAGCTTTATTGAACATGGATAAACAATAAAACATCTCAAAAGTCCAACAGTAATAATATTCATTCAGACAGTCTGGCATCTTTAATAGCTGTCTATTCATGCTTATCATATCACTTTAAAAAACTCGACCTTTTCAAATGGACTAATGTTAAGCGGCGGGTCATGAGGGTATTGCAGGCAACGAGGCAGCAGATATACCTGTAAAAAAAGGAGATTCGGAACAACTTATAGGATCAAATCGTATCGCGACTTATGGGTACTGACATTAAATAAAAAAGGACCGTAATCTTGGGTAACTACAGTAAAAATCAAATACTGAGAGTATAAATCAAGCAAAAGGCAACCAAAACGACTATTCGAAAAACAATCTGTTGGGAGAAAGAAGAAATCCTACTTAATATAAAGAATCAAAATTTTAAAATAAAAAATAAAAAACCCACTTCTACACGCCAGTAAAATACCACAAAAAGTGGGATTATCAGCAGATGACTAATGTAGATGAGGTCATAAAGAGGCAAATACAACAGGACATATCCTATGCAACTGCCTACCAATAACTGTGAAAAGGCTATGGCACCTGGTAAAACTGCTCTTGACCCTTGCACCTATTGATACCATATCACTGAGAAGAGTTATTAATTTCATAAAAGAAACTAAAATCTTCCATTGTCGAAAATCTGCCCTTAAGAGCATTTAAGTATTAGAAGGAGTAATCTCGACGATTCTTGCGCAGTAAGTAAGAAGGAAAAACTCACTGTGAATTTAATAGCAATATGAGTTGGAAAGCATTTCTTTTGAAGCGTATACAAAGTGTTGGTCTACATGCGAATTAACTATCGGAAGCAATTTGAAAGTCCCAAGTCATCTCCTATTGTGGACTTGCCTTTTTAGTAATAAGTAACAAGTAAATACCTTTAGACTTGCATACTACCTCATCATACTTGTATACATCATCAGCCGATACGGACGAATCAATTTAATTCGGCAGGTTTGATATTGAAAAATTTCATTGCAAACAGCTGATGAAGGTGTTATAACTATTGATAGAGAAATAAATATTTAATACAGCATTTTCTCGGTGATATACCAGGACTGATACATCAGTAGTTTACGCACGAACTATACCTAATTAAAAAATAAAATACTAGAGTTAGAACAATATTGCATAAATGAAAGTAAGTGAAAGAGCAAACTATACGTACTATCTTAAAGAAGCGATTTTTGATGAAAAATTAAATAACATCTATCAAGAGTTGAGTAATTAAGGCTTAGCAACTCAGACCTAAGCGTCATCATGATGGCAAAATAAGATATAATCTATATAAGCTTGATCGCAGTTTCTTGTTTCACAAAAGTTAGTAATACTTCCAAATGTTGCAATGCTCGTGGATTGCCGTTTTAATTTTAATAAAGGGCATTGCCTTGGACTGTTATTAAACATTTCTCTCCCGTCCGTGCTGTACTGGTAGAAACCCCTTCATTAATTATTCATTAACATGAGGCGTTGGGAACTGCTGGGCCCTTACAACTCATATTTTAACCTAATTTACCTTCAGTAAATCACTGATATTGTTTGTAGAAAAAAAAAATAAGACGATATAAAAAGTGCTTGGGTTATTGTTAACGTAAAAGAGATTTACGTAAACAGAGTCGACACACCAATATCCTTTGAATTTGTTGTTTTTCCAAGCAGAAGCGTGCATAACAGTCAGTTTCCTGAGGCGGGCCTGTGATTAAAGATTGCGAAACGGGAGTATAGATGAACCACGAGGATCAGGATTAAAATGTTAGACAATAGCTAAAACATCACCCAGGATACACTTTCACACAAAGTGTGTGGACACAGTTTAACTGTTTTAGGCTTCATGTTAAAAACAAAACATTAAATAGAATACAGGATATAAGAATATAAGATCACAATACAAAATATTTAAAGAAAAAACTGTAAAGAACATAAGCACATTTAGTACAAAAAGTTTGATTGATCGACTTTTCATCAAAAAGCCGTTATTACAAGCATACTAATTTTTTAAACACTTCAAATCAAGCGTGAATAGCAGATATTCGTTTGAGATAGAAGCTGCTGATACGTTCTTCATGGGCAGCAGAAGCTGCACACCTAACGTTTGAATGTTACATTTTCTTTTTAGTTTTCTAACCGACTATTCTTTAAAAATTGTTTGAAAGAAATGTACACACACGGAAAATATGGCTGACTGGCCGAACTCCTGTGACCATCAGGCTTTGATCCGCATGAAATTGAACAATAGCTGTTGACGCAGTTGTGTGGTGCTATTAGAGAATATATCTCATATAGAATGTGTTTACAAAAGAAGTGTTTACAAATATTTTGTGTGTGTTAAAGTTACATGGGTTTGTAGCATATAACAGCTAGTCATGTTATATCGAATAGTAAAGATCTCTTCATTTAATTATACTTTTTGGGCTTTATGTGACCAAAGTGTTATAAATGATAAAAGAAGAGTGGGATGCAAGCAGATACTTCTTAATTATCAGTCCATTCACTCACCTCTGCTATGTCTCCTAAAGAAGCTAAGGTCTCATGGTTGTCGTAAGTCAGAGTGTAGAGGTCTAGAACAAATCTGGAATCCTTTTTGTAATGTCTTTTCATGAACCTCGCCGACTGGGTCGTACATAGCGGGTTGATGACACTGGTACCCATGATAGTACTGATCGGCGTCTAACCACTGCCGACAGTGGTACCTCGGAACCGCATTGAGAAGTCACACTTCTTTCCCATTTAGACGGTGTTCGTTGTCAGTTTACAAGTCGTCCTTTAACGGTAGAACGATTTTGAAAGTGGGGAACGTGAAAGTGGGGGCATAGCGAAATGTCCTTTCGTTCCTTCTCTCCTTCTGGAAGGAGGTATTATATTAAGAGATATTACGAGATTCGAAAGTCTCTGCCCTTACACGACCGCAAAGAAGTCACTTACGTCCAGAGTTACGTGTTCTACTCCGGCTTTTTGTATAGACCCAGCAAATGTGCCAACGAGTGGCTGACTAAAATCAATATATGATTATTAAATTTTTCCCGTGAAAAGTGAAAGTTTCGCAATTAACTTCCATAAGATTTCGAAAGAGCATAAGACCTGTTTGTCATCTCGGCTTAATTAACATGCTTTCTCCTGCATCTCTCCCAAATCGAGTTTTATTTATTTTAAAAGGATACAAATGCACAATCTCGCCTTTATCGAAATCTGCTGGGAAATCAGCAAGAAATATACAATCGTTACTCCTTGTGTTTTTTCAATGATTTTCTGTGTACTTGAGCACACGATTATTTACGCTTGATGAAACAGCGGCTGTTTTACGACCCCGAGTCTGCTCATTAAATAAGAAAAGCTATTGATTTAATTTTTTTGAAATTTGAATATTAAGGTTGAAAATAAAGTCGTGATAGTTATCGTTGGAAAGCTAACTTTTTGCGGCGAGTTGAGTTTAATATGTATGATGATATGGCTATGATGTACGGAAGCAATCCGACGTAAAGCCGTTCTATATAGCAGGATTTACTTCATTTTTACCATACTTTTTAATGTACAGGTGTGAATAACTCGCTTTACATGGATTACGATTATCAGGGCTATGGGCAAATATCATCGCTGAATAATACGATCTTGCTTCTTGCTGAATGATCCATTTATGTTGTTCTTTTGATAACACATCTTACATCACCAAAATTAGCTCCTTCATTCAAGTTAGTCTTTATAGGGATATAACGCTGGAACCGATCAATCATAATTATAGTGCAACTAACACGTCCACTTTCATTATGTCATTATTCATTAGTATCAATTAATTATGTTCCCTACCTCTAATAGACCCAATGATTTCAACGAATTAATTAAAATTCAACTGGCTTATTGAAACACAATACCTTGCTCAGAGGGTAGCGGTAGTTTTAGTTTTAAATTCTCTATTAAAGCATGCAGACAAGTTTTCTTCGTTTTTAAGCAAGCATTGCGAAAAGATACATATTTTTTTTAAATGTGTATTTTATGCGAATTGTTCAGAGTAGTAAAGCAAACTTTTGTAGCGTTGATTCACATTTAGATATTGGTTTAACCACAATACATTTTTAATTGGCAGTTTCAGTTACGTTAGTCAAAATATAGAATGGTAACAAATAAATACACGGATTCTCAGAGGGAAGATTTCAAGTACGTTTAGTGAAGCGGCAAAAATTTGGGGGACGAGCTTCAAGGCAGACCTTCGGATCTCTCTTTTCCCGGTAAAATTGTTTAAATAAAAATATTGTCAATAATGCATCCGACATATTTTTCTACTGAAGACGTCAAACTCGACTAGAAATATGCAAAACAAGCCAGGAAGGAATATCTATTAACACTGTTCAAAAAATCAATAAGAAAAATTCCTTTTAAACCAAATTTTTATTCTAAAATTATTTATTTTTGGATTCATAAATTCAACTCACTCTTTTCTCTTCTTCTCTAGCTGCTTTGAGGTGCGTTTCGATCGATTCCAAGTCAAGCTTTGGCATGTAAGTCTCTATGTTGCTTACGTCGAAACCAACTGATAACAAAAAATAAAAACAATGGATACACAAAATTGTTTTAAATATTTCTAAAATGGAGAATCAGACCTAATGGTAGCAAGACTGAGACAGTACTGTTTACTCAACGAAAACAAACATTGTCAATCATAATCATAATAAATAACTCGGAGTATAAGTGTAAAATATCTTGGAATGTTTTCTAGAAGTTTTCTAGACTTAATTCTAGCTACCATATTTAAAAAAGTCCACAAATCTGAACCATTGTAAAGAGTTTTGTGTAATGCCTGGGGCTTTTTAAATATGTTATTCCCCCCCATATTTTAAGATAAAATTATCCTTATATTTAATGCAAACGAGGTGAAAAATGTGCAGTAATGCCCTGGAATCCACTGAATACAATTATCAAAACGCATTACAAAAAACAAAGCTTATATGCAATAAAATTCATACAAACAGAAATTAATTAATTTTGTAATATCCGTCAATATAGTAGAATTACCTGACATACATGATGTTAAGTATGTTTCATATAATTTACGCAAGTTTGATACAAATAATATCGATTAAATGAAATAGTAAAGTAGATTTGAAACTTTACCTCCACGTAAGTGTTTTTGTTTTCCTTTGCTGAATTCCTCGTCATCGTTTACTTTTTCGCATTTCCGCATATCGTCTTCGCCTTTTTCCTCCTCTTGTGCATTGTCCGGGAAGTGGGAGTTGCATTGGACGTTGTCAAACCGCCTTGGTTTTTTGCACAGCCCATCGTTGTGGAGCATCTCCGAGTTGATCTTCTTGAAATCCAACAGGGAGAGTTTCGGTTTTGTATAAATCTCTTTCAAACCTCCCAAATCTTTTATAAAGAGGTTCGCCGTATCTATTTCTTTGTCGTCGTCCTCGTTGTCATTATTGTCGAAACCGTGTGAATTGTTGTCAACACTCTGGTTCTCTCTTATGTTGATATTGTTGATGTTGTTATTACAGCTTTCTTTGTTTATATTGTTGCTATTTAAATCGATTGAACAAGTCTGGTGGGCATGCTGACGTTCAGGATCGTTTGTTTGGGAGAAGCCGAATCTTTTACGGGGTTGTATTTCCCAATTCTCGTTCCAATCGTCTCGAATGTTCTCTGAAAAATATTTTAAAGCTGATCAATCTAGGTACAAATAAACTAATAGTGATTTTTTTAAACATAAATTTTATAAGAGAGAAAGATAAAAAGGTAAAGGTTCCAAGTTTTACTTCAATAATGGTTACTGTTCTAGACTACTTTAATATTAATACTTCTTAGTCATTATTAAATTATTATTTTGAATAACCAGAAAATACAGTAGAATGTACTTTTATTGCTACAAAGGTCAATATAAGTCAAAAACTACTTACTGTATTATCACCTAATCGGATTTAGATGAAAAATTAAAGAATACAAAAATACTTGTCTGTCGGTCTGTGCTTTCATGCTTACTAAAATGCTATTTCGAATAGCACGTTATAATACACTGGGCTTCTATTTGTAAGCAGAAACGAACAGACTTCAAAATACTAGCTACAGTGTTAAATTTTAAACACAGAAGGCCAAGTTAGCCACATTTTCACATTTGTGAATGCGACCATCTACAAGAAAACCACAAACACATCATCTTTCAGATAAACCATTAACGAAAATTTATCTTATAAAATTCACATAAAGTCATGCGCATTACCGAAAAAAACATGCCCACTGGATCAAAATATACAAGTACCTAACCATGATTAAACCATAGTGCAAGCATATAATTATTTCTTCAAAAATCTTATCAAAAATACTAAAACCTTTTAAAAAACTATTTTGTGAAATGAATTTTTACTGTCAACAGTAAATTTAAAACTGACAATAAAAATAAAATTATTAATGTGCTCTACAAATGGACTGTAAGGCACATCGGTATCGAGTAAATACATAAATATTTAAAAAAGTCAAAAATATAATCCTTGTAGTTGGAAAATTGTTCTTTAGACATCTAGATGCGAGGTCCAAAAAATATTTTTGTATATAACGATAGCTGATAGTGCCACAAAACACTGTGGGATAAGTTTGGAAGTAAACTATCTTTTACTTGTTGTCCTGTATTTTAAGTTTAAAAAATTTATATATATATATATTGTTATGAGTTAATTTGTTAGTAATTTGCCAGAGGGATTAGTGTCGTTATCTTTTGGTAGCCGCATATTCATAAAAACTTTTACCTTTTTCAATTTTTGGTCTTGTTTTGGTAAAACCATTTTCTTCTCAATAAATTTTCTAGTTCAGAGTAGTTGATACACAGTACACAATTAATCCCTTCTTTCTTATTGGCATTCCAACTCCATTGATCTCTAAAATAAACAATAAAATGAAATCAAAACTGCAAGGGAAATTGTAGAAAAATGTGTATGACATAATTGAAAAATTGCTTTGGGAAGGGGTAAATGAATGAAAAATTGTTTATTAGTTGGTTATTAAAATCTAAAAAAAAATGTAAAAAGGTTTTTGAAAATTTTTCTTTTTGACAGAGAAACGTACAGGTCTGTTAATATTATCACGTTTTAAATGATCCGTTATTCTAACCAGATCGTGATAAACCTGAACAAAAAACAATATTTACAATTTCTAATTGTACAATTTGTTTATAAAATAATACCAGAGTAAATTGTTCGTTCCCGATCATTTTGTACGCGTATAGGCATTTCGCCATCTTCAGTGTTGACTTGTGTGATTTTTGTGACGTAGTTTTAAAAAAAAAGTAATAACAGCTTACGGGTACGATATTGGCGACAGGGAGAAATCTCATATTGTACAAGTATAGGGACAAATTAAACTATAGATTTTCCTACCTATTTTTTAAATTTTTGATTATTTTATTTGTACCCTGTATATATTTGTACATATTACAAATATGATCACAAAAAGTTTTTTGTTTCTCACGATCATAGCACTAACGCTAATGCCAGAGCTGTACCCGGAAGACACATACCATAAGAAACCAGTTTATGCTGGCACTCAGTGTGAGGGTTTAAGGAGCAAGGATGTCTCGAGGCTATAGTCGTTTAAGGCTGTGTAGAAAGGGCTCGAACAGTATGGTTAGAAAGGGTGGATTGGCTGGTGTAACACTTGGAACCGGGAACCGATCAGTACGTTGATAAAAGTAATATTGAGGTCGTTGTGTATTGTAAGGCTAGTGATGCTGTAAGAGGGCTTTACAATTTGTCTGACGGCCTGTGATTGGAAGTATTGGATGCCTTAGATGCTGGAAAACTTGGCAGAACTCCACTATCCCACTCCGTATGTCCATAGTGGTCGCAAGTCTACTACGTTTACGGTTGACGGTCAAGATGGTTTTTGGTCCTGGAAAGTTTTGTAATATATAATAAGTTGTCAAGTAGTTCGGCACTTGTGTGGAGGTTCCACGTTCGTCTCCTGTCTATGTATAGTCCTACTCAGTCTATTTGATTTGAATGGAAGTCGGTATCTACTGTTGAAATACAGTGGAGGACAAAACTGCTTATGTGAACATACTACGTACACTTAACACCAGTGTTCAATAAGCTCGAAGTTTTTTCTGGATATTGGAGGTAGCTTGGATATGATTCCAGTTAAAGGACAAAAATGCGGTATCGTCCGCGTAGGTCGGAAGTATAAATGACGTAAGGGATGGGCCTAATGAATGATCCCTTCTGGGACGCGGGCTTGTCCGATTTTCTAGGACTGGTTGCCGCACCTCACTCCGAGTATCGGTCTGTTAGAGAGGATAGCTAATAAGGAGTGGGTTGGAATCGATGGATTGCCCGAGTGCCAGACCCTATCAAAAGCCTCTGCTACATTAGGAGCGCGCCCAAACAATACTATTCTTTCTCTAGATCAAAGAAATAGTGTCGATGACTCTGAAACCTTGTTGGATTGTGGGTTGATGAAGACGGACGCCAAAGGAATGAGTTTTAGATAAGCGCTTTTAATTGATTTTGGACATAGAAGGAACATAGCTGATGGGTCTGTATCAGGATATATGGTTGCAAGAGTTCTATGCTTTGGAATGAGAAAAACCACAGAATATTCGATAAGAGCGATAGTGTGTGATTAGAAGGATGTCGTAAATTGTGGTTAAGAAAACTAGCCTTTTGAGGGAGGTTTTAAAGCATGGTGGAAGTTATTAGATCATGCTCAGAGGATTTTCTACGTGGGAATTTTGAACATACTAACTAAATAGCGAGTTGATTTGAAATAAATATTTTTTCTTCAATAAATATGTTTGAATATTTAAACACTAAACTATAAGTTATTCACTAATAGCCAGAGTTTGAGCAAAATACTCTGGTTATAATAAATAAAATGGACGAATGAATTAATAGTTGAAAACCGTATTATACTTTTTATTACAGGTTATACAGTATACTTCTTACACACAAATAAAATAAAAACTACACAATTTTAATACCAACCCTACTCTTAATGTTTCAGCAATTTAAGAACAATTAACGCCCGTTAAGAATTGAAAATTGTATGCAAAATACACTGAAAACAATAAAAAAATTATTGATAAAATTATATTTTTTTATTATATATTTTCTAAAAAGTTGATTAAAAAACCGAAAGAAAGAAACTCGTCGGATATTCATTTACATAAGGATTAAAATTATGTCATAATAATGTGACTGTATCTACATGTGATGTGGCACAAGCGAACGTTAATTGCAATTAAAGAACATTGGACTAAGTAAAATAAGGTGTGATCAATGTAGTAGTCTTAATATTTTACTAAGTTGGACAGTCCTAACAATCCCAGAGGTACTGTTAGACAATCGAATCTGGTAAAAAAGTCTTGCCCGACTAATTGTCTGTGTATAAAAGTTTGATGAAGATAAGAAAAAAATTGGGTCAATGAGCTTTTCAGGCAGTAGGGCAACAATAAAGAAATCTTTTTGATACCATAAACAATAAAAAGGTTTAATAAACTTTCTATCATCAGAGAGTATTAAAATCACATAGATCATTAATCATATAGAAAAATGCATTCGTACCAAAACTACATATTATGGGAGTAATGAACTTAGGGTTTATTAGGCAAAAGTTGGTACTAATGTAAATATTAAATATTAAAGTAAAATTGCAAATATATTGACATTAAAGTCATTCAATTCAATAGTTCTTTTGTTTAAGATCAAGTTCGTGTATTATAACCTTCAAAAATGACAAAAACCTTTGAAGTTGAAAGGACATAGAGGTACATACGATTTGTTGCAAGTTAAAAAACATACTTTGTGAATAAACATCAAATGAAGTGGTAAATAATGATTGAATAGATAATAAATTTTTCCATTATTGCATAATACATCCTAAGACAAAAGCCGGACCCTTATGTTATTGTTCCTTTCAAACGACAATATATATTTTTTTTTTATAAGAAATTACAAAATACTTATTTCAATGTAAACCACATTAAAAGAGATCAAAAACTCATGAATCTTAATAAAATAACATTATGGTAATCTCTAATCCTCCAAGCAATAGGTGACCGATGGAGCGTCAACACACGATTGACCCAAATAAATAGAGCTAATCGGACCACAGGTTCCAGAAAAACCTCAGTATATCTTAGTGCAAAGATTCATTCTGTACGATCATTAGTTCACAGGACGTTGAGTCGACCCCATACCAAAACTGACCCTCTTCGGAAATGCTCACGCATGACGCATGAGGCACAGCGTTCTCCCCGTCAGATCTTGGTCATTTGTTTTTCATAAACCAAACTGGCACTCATCTGTGAAGAGAACTTAACTGAGAAGGGAGAAGACTGTCCAATCGATATACTGATTTGAGAATAGTCGCCTCTCTACTCGAACCCTCTCCAGTAGTCCCAGTAGTAGAGACTTGGATATTCCCAAGAAGCTTTCTTACTGATGTTAGAGCTCACCCATTCCTTACGGACTATTTGTAGATGACGATCTATCTAGGAATCCGTTAAAGGAAGGTTCCTTAGTGCGGCAAGTCTATAACCGTCATACATCGCGGTCTACCACTATCTTCTCTTCGATCGGGACTACCCGGCACAGCCAGGACTTGGGCTTTGTAACGGACGCTAGTACGTCTGTCGTTGACCAAAAAATCCTGTGCGAGATCTCAAGTTAAAACTGTGCCTTTAAGAAAAAGTGTTATTCAAATTTATTGTTTTTTTTTTTTTTTCAAAGAAAATAATTTCATGGCATAACTCACTAGCTAAATTTGCTCTGGAAAGGATGAAGTTGAACTGATTTTCTATTAACCATTTTCAATTTCCTTAATTTTAATCTAAACGGTGGAAAAGAATTAACACTATCTAAACGTAATCAAAAAGTTTTAATGTTGTGTTTACATTTTAATTTGAGTGAGGAGAGGTCAAGAAAGGGGGAATTTAAAAAAAAAAACACCTTGTTCAGTTTTTGCCGGCGTTTCGACCTTTGTTCTGGTCATCTTCAGGGCTTAGAGAGAACACGACACTTTCACACAAAAGCACACAACAAGAATAGCACCATATTTTATGGCCTGATGATGACCCGAATAATGGTCGAAACGCGTAAAAACATGGATAAATTTTCCTAAACTACCTCATGTTTGATTGCTCGTCACGACTTCAACAAATTATGAAACACTAGGTTTTTGAACAACAAACAAAGACATATTTCCACCCTAGAGGAACAACATAACTCACGTGGATTTTTACGAACACATAACCATCAAACATGGACATAAGCCACCGTTTCACCCCAAAACATAGCAAGATACCAGAAGAAATTATCCGCTGCTACAAATCAACGGATTTATCTTACTAAAATGTAGACAAAACAAAGGAATTCCTAATCATAAAAAATCTGATTTCAACTTTACAAGCACCTCACTAACACAACCAAACACCAACATCAAAAAACATACAGAAAGCCACTAACAAATTTAAAACAAACACCTTAAATATTGAAATGTTATTAAACTTGCATTGCAAACATTAAAACACTAACAGGCAATATTCAAAAGTTGAAACACATTGTTTCACCATGCTATCAACTGACATCACAACACTTTCACACAAAACCAATATGACACTACAAGAACAACCCCACACTTTATGACCTGAAGATGACCCGAATAAAGGTAGAAACGCTGGCAAAAATATGAAAAACTGTTTTTCTAAACTACCTAATTCTTGACCGCTCCTCACCACTGGGCAAATTGTGAAACAACAGGTCATTAAGAAACATACATTTACATTTGAAGTTAACTATTAATCTTTACACTTGGTTATTATAAACAATAAATAAACAAATACAAGTGTCCAGTTTATTTTTATCTTTGAATGTAGAAGAGGATAAAAAAATCAAAATTTCACAATCATTAACAAATAACTTTTTCGGACATTGATCCAAGCACAACAAAACCGATTTATTGCACGTGACACTGTTTGTTAGAATGATATAAGTTTTTTAATTGTTCTGGATCGGATATCTCCTCGGTCTTAATACTTTTCATCAAAACCTGTTTGAATTTGGCCGTTTATAGGCGGTGGCAATTTCCCGACGCTCCGTAATGATTTCCTATTAACGCCTGGCTTGTTCCATTTAATGAAATGTACACTCGTGTTCATTTTCGGTCGGTATTTTTCATCAGTCGAACTTCGTCTAGCACATTGTACCGTCGTCGTAAAGTCCCAAATCAGTCTCGCTTGAACGCAAACCAATCTCATGGCCTTTGTTCTATTCATTTTCATTTCATCAAGTTGAAAGAATAATTAAACTTTTGGATAGTGTTTACAAAACTAAGATTTCAACATAAAGACGTTATCAGTATTCGTCTGTCACTCGAGAAATTCGCACGAGCAACGTCTTCTCTCTTTATGTGCTAATTTTTTTATAACCAACCTTTTTTACCAAAAAAGAATATATCTTTTAAATAAATTATGAAAATAATGTATAAAAATGAATAAAAGTTAATAAATTATAAAAGAATAATTAATCGTATTGCAAAGAAGAAAAAAATGGGTTTCTGGAATAAACCACCTCAAAGCAAACCATAATATTGAACTTTATTTTCTGGTAGTAATTTTAGTTCGATTTATCTTCTATATTTCTTCTAAATTTCTTCTAAATTTATCTTCTAAATTATTTTAAGTAAAAGACATAAATTTACTGCAATATCTTAAAGATTAAATTGGAAAGAATTTAGATTATTCTATTTTGTACTGAAGTCATGCCTTATCATGATGAAGTCAAAGTCAACATTTTTAACCAGTAATTTCTGTACTATCACATTCAATTTATTACTTTAAAAGCGTTATAAATACAATATATGAAAAGGAATTATACAAATACAAAAAGAATAAGGTTCGAAACCGCTCTATTTTTAGATTAAAAGAGAATTGTCAATCAATAAATATTAATTAAAAATGGCCAAAAATTATAAATATATAATAAGTTAATGACTGTACCATGAAAATAATGTACTCATAATGTACAACCAAACGTTTTTTCATTAATAAGAAATTAATTCCGTCTATTGGGTTCGAATGTACTACCAGTTTTCTTGGAGGATTTCTATCTCTTTAATGAAATAAATAACTATTCTCAGGAATAACAAGGTATTCATTTGACAGAGCTGGTTTTCATAGGTACTATAACTTTTCCTTTCTATTACCGGACATTTATAAAGGATGTGGTCCATTGTCTCTGCCTCCTGTTGACACAATCGTGATTGGTGATCTGTAGATTGTCCCATTTTTTGAGTCTTTTTCTTCTCAGTAAGAATTATTTGGGGTTGATTTTGAGAGAAACATACTACTCGCTATGCCATACGTTCTCAGTGTTTATTTATTTTTTAAATTTTGTTTTTGTTTTACGAGGGTTCGCAACAGCAGAGGTCATATAAACCCTCAGGGTGCCGGTGTTTAAAAAAAAAAAAGCCCATTTGTAAGTATATCTGGTTCGAATGCAGGGCCGCTGGATTCAAACTCGGGACCTTTATCTTACAGCGGTGAGTGCTGTCTCAACGACTAAACCTTGCGGCCACCGACGCCTCATCAGTGTATTGTTGTATTCTTTCGAAACCCAAAATGATAATTGTTTTTGATATGGCTAACATTTATGACACAAGAGGGTTTCAGGCGTATGTACTGTTTGCTTGAAATGCCCTCGAGTCATGAGAGGTTTGGCTCTTTGCAGATCCTTTTTTTCCCTCGTATTTCGGCAGTTCCAGACTAGAATTTAGTTAATCTCGTAGAAAATCTATTAGAGCCTGCTCTCTGATAACATTATTATTATTGCACTCTTGAGATAATTAATGTTCATTTCATGTGCACATGTTTCCATGATTAGCCATTCGGCTTGAAATATGATTATGGTGGAGCGTACATCCATGTGGTCAGGCCCATTTCCGTATTATTTCCTACCTTTGAGCCATCCGTGTACCATAGCAGAGCTCCAGGTTTTTCTTTTTTTTTATATTTTCATTGTGCCCTTTTTTCAATAATTGTGTTGAATCTTTAACATTTTCTTTGATACGTCAGAGGTAGTTTAAGATCACTTTGATGGTTTCTTTCCACTGATACAATACCTACTATATTTAAAGTAAAAAATTAATTTATAAGCACTATAAATGGGCGTTATTGAAAAAAATCGGTCTTACAGCTTTCATATCAACTCATGACGTCATAATAAATACATTTCTTGAAATAGTTTAACATTCAAATAGGTTATATTTTGATTTTGATATTAAAATATATTTTGAATTACTTACACGTTTATTTATTAAAGTTATTTGAAATTTTCACTCATTCAAAAAGTTAATTAATATTCATTTGTTAAATTATCCATTATTGCATGGTTACAAAAATAAACGCAGATTAAAAATTAAATTCTTTTAATCGAAAAAGGCAGCAAATCTGTTATTTACTCCAGTCAAATCGTTCAGTAATTTAGGTAGTGAATATGAACCATACAAGATCGTTGATTAAAAAAAAAGCCAATTTAAAATTAAATATTATATACATTTGCTTATTATTTATGAAGTAATATAAATTTATATTCATAGATCTCTTTATCTATCTCTCCATCTTTTCTCTCTCGCGCTCTCTACTCTTTCAATCTGTATCCTCTCTCATCACCTCACTCACTCATTTCTCTCTCTCTCTCTCTCTCTCTCTCTCTCTCTCTCTCTCTTCTTTCTTGTTTTATTTCTTCCCTTCTGTTCATTTCTCCCTTTTTCACAACCACTCTCATTCTCTTTCAATCTCTTTCTTTATATTTACCTCTATCATTCTTTACTTCCCATTTTTCCTCCTCTCTCTCCCTCTCGCCCTCTCTCTCTCTCTCTCCCTCCCCCCCCTCTCTCTCTCTTGTTCTCTCTCCTTCCTTTCTTTTTGTCTTTCCTCCTTCTGTTCATTTCTTCCTTTTTCTTAACCATTCTCATTCTCTTTCATTTTCTCTCATTCTCTACTTCCCTTTTTTCTTCCTCTCTCTCTCTCTTTCTTTCTTTCTTTCTCTCTTTTTCCCTTGCATTAGACACAGAAAACCTATTTACACACACATAGTACACTAAAACCAAATAAAATATAAATTAAAATAAACGTTCTTTTTTTTTTAAATAAAGTTATTATAAGTTTATTAAGTTAACATTAACGATAAATGTGTAAAATAACAGACCATAACGTATCGCAGCCTACTTTTCGATTTTCCTGTCCAATTTTCAAGGCTCTAATTTCCTTATGGTAATGTCTGTGGTAATTTCGTAAGTGCACGCAAGATAGAAACAAGCTCTCGCATTAAAATCAATATTCATAACATTATAAAATTTTTGTTTAAAAAAACAAAACAAAAATAATAAAAAGTAACAATATTATTTCATCCTTTATCTTTAAATTTGTACGTAACAACCTCTTGGGCATACTCATGCTTTTCCTTTATCGCCACTGCCTCAAAAGAAAGACGAGCTTTTAAAAACTGTACATGCTACGGGCTATGAAAAATGTGCGTAAACTCGTATCTTGGCCTACTATTAAAAGGCTTGCATGCCAAAGACCGACCTAGTTCTCGTATTTGAAACTATTTGACAGCTCTCAACCCAAGGACTACGTAGGAAGCTTTTAATTACTTCGAAATTAAAATATCCATTATGCTAGTTATGCGGTGGATGATATGAATATAAAAGTTATTTATGGGGGTTTGTTATTTTTTGTTCAATTATGGAAAAGTAATGTTTCAGGAATAAGGATGAAGTAAGATTTTTTTAATATTCCATATTTTATATTAATTTGTGTTTTAATTATATTTGGTAGGATGAAAGGAATGAAGTGTATTTTTAGACTTTTGTTTTACGCTTAATTCATCAATAGGGTCAAAGGAGGGTATAAAAATCTACACGATTTGCCCCCGAGCCGAACCCATAAATGTTTAGTCGGACTCTACCGTGCAGTAAGAGAAAAGATTACACGTTGCACTTACCATGAGATGAATGAAGGAAGTTAAGAAGCATATTAATCTTCTTCCGGTCTAACCGCGTTCCGACGGCTGAACGACGATCATCGACGGACTGGAGAATCCATCCAGACGCGCATGTGCTGATGCACATAGTCGGCACCCCGGTCCACGCCTGTGCATCGGGTGCGGCGACGCCGGTTTTGCCGCCCCCGGAAAACTTACAACTCAAAGAAGACTTTTCAATTCACCTACTCTTGTTCCATCTTGAGTATTTCAAACTTGAATCAGAAAAACGAAATATTTAGTTTACTTTAAGAGGTAGTTCTTTAATCCTCTGATTGATTTTCATATGCAGGATTATCCGCTGCTCGTATGACAAAGTTCGTCAAATGCTTTTTTCTCTAATGGAACAAAAAAGTTCGTATTCTCAACCCTCTCGCAAATATTCAACTTTTTTCACCTATCTTGTTCTGTCTATTATGTTTACTACTGTAAAAATAACACAAAAAGAGAGAAATATTCCACGTAAAACAATCAAAAAAGCAAATAAACAAGAGATAGTAAGTCCTCTAATTTTGTCACAACCAAAGCAGAAAAAATAGGTGGAATTTTTGTTCGTCCGGTTTTTCTGCTTTGGTTGTATACTCTCTTTTGTGTGTTTTGTTTATTTTTAGGTTGAATATTTTAAAATTTCTCTCTATCTTTCTCTATATTTTTTACATTATATTAGGCCACGAGATAAGAATATACAGAGTCAACATTTTAGATGGCCCGGCTGAATTTTTCTTGAAATACTGACCCTATCAAAAGAAAGAAAAAGAGAGATTAAAAATTTTAGTTTAGTTTCAAGTTTTTACCTTTAAAAGGTAAAAAATTATAAAGGTACCTCAGGCCTAGTTCGATTTGATATCAAATTCTACCCTATAAGGATTTTTTTACGTTGAAACAGTCATTTGGTTTGCTATTTATTAATGACATTTCATGTTTGACCTGCCTGCCTTGCGTAAAGATACAAATATTTGCCCTTTGTAAATACTCTTCACCGGTGCTCAGAGTTATAGAATGAGGGGAATTGGATTGGCAATCATTTTTTATCCTTTGTGACAGTTCTTCAACTGATAGTGCTGGGTTATAATTGGCGAAGGCACTGTTTTGAAATGGCCACATAGGAAATAGCAAATGGGTGACCGAGAAGGCCGACAGATCGGGCCATGATAGACCTATCCACCTATCTCGGAAGTGAATCATCACTTCAATAACGTCTCATTTGCAAAGAATTTTGTGCGGAGTATCCATCAAGCTCAAGAATCATTGAGAAACTGAGCACAACATTTTAATTATTTTCGTGGAAATAATGCCGAAATAATTTATTTCTCAGAAGTTCATACAAAACGTTGTTATTGCGTGTGAAATTGGTGTTGAACGATCTGATGAGGACAAGCCTACGAAGTTATCGGGTTTCTTTTGCCCAGGAAAATTCCCACGGTTTAGTTCGTTATTACAGGGGAACTTGGATTCACCAGACCATGGGGTGTATGGAAGACTGTTTTCTTCAGCCTCCCAAATCGACATTTGTGCAAGAAAACCCGATTTAACTCCACTTGACTGTTTTCAGTGGTGCCAATTAAAAGTAGTGTCTATGCCAGTAACCCAGCAACTTCAGTTGAACAACTGCGGCAAAGTGTTAGACGCTTATCATAATCACAGGCCCGAAGATGAGAGCTGTACGGCTTAAAGTTGTAAGTCCGGAGTATATCTCTAAACTTATTTTGTGAAACTCCGAAAACCCTTCCAACATTTCGGAGAAAGGAATTGCGATTTATGCGAACGTACAGTAAAATGTTTTCAATTAATTAAGGTTTTGGTTGAGATAAAAAAATGTCAGTGTAGGATTCGAACCCACGACCTTCGGCTAAATACGCCACTGCTCTACCACTTGAGACTTTGATCCACTCAGACACTAACTTCCCATTTCAACCCCACCTTTTGAATTTTCCCTCCTTTTTGCCATTTTCGAAAAGGCGTGTAATCTATCGGATTCTTGTTGACAAACGAAATGGCCACGGCCAAAGTTCTAGAGAAGATATACTTCTTTTAACTTTTTAAATTCACTAGTTTTCGCGCTGGTCCGCTTGAACAATTAACAGTTTTCAGTTAAGGTTTTGGTTGAGAGGTCCTGCTTCTGACACTGACTTTTTTATCTCAACCAAAAACTTAATAAACTGAAAAGAATTTATTTGTTCAAGCGGACCACAAAACCTAATAAAACTACAGTAAAATGTTCAGCTCCTCGTCGAAATATGCTGCCGGTTTCTTAGTGATGGAACAGCAACTGATCCATATATCCTCATTTTGCGAGCAACACGAATAACTGTTTTGTGGTTTACTTTCGGACGATCAAGAAATTTGTGGAAGTGCAATTCGACTGCATGACGCGCATTACCACCACTCTCAATAAAGCAGTCGAATAGATCAACTCGCTCTTTGGCTCATTTTGAATGGAAAACTGAACGAAACGAATAGATTCTATCGTAAAATTTATTTACTTCCAGGAATTAAGATTTTCTCTCGTAATTCGAGTTTGACAAACAATGACAGACTGTAATAAAGACAGTAAAAGTTTACTTTAGTGAAAAAAACAAATTATTGAAATTAACAATGAAACATACTAATTGCATTTTCGAACGTTTTGCTACCACTGCCATTTTTTGACCAATTTAAAACTCCGATTGCACCATTGTTTACAGCGAAAAAAACCTTTAAAACGATGAGTCAGGATATTTGAAATTTTGAATTTGAACTGGGCCTGAGTTACTCTGTCTAATTTTTCTCCAAAACCAAGTAAAATTTTGAAACTAGATCTGCGGTATTTAATATCCCGCCACCGACCCTCTCACACTGTTTCCTTCACAAATCGTTACTCTGCACCCACGATCAAACAAAATTCTAGGAATTCCAACTCACTTTCAATAGGGTGTAGGAATAAAACAAAACATTGAAAATCTTATTGCAAAAAAAAATGAAGTGTGCGGGAGTGTTTGATATACTTAAACAGTATATATACATACTTAAGAAATATTTATTTAAGTACAATTTTTTCCAGTTTATAATATAAAAAAGATATGTACACAAAAATTTTATAAATATAATAATTTTATATACAAGGTTAAAAATTTCAAAAATCCTTTAAAAGGCAGTGAACTGATTTTAAAAGGCCGACAAATTCCCAGGATATTTTGGTTATTTGCTATCCACCATGTAATTTTTATGATAACAATTTTTTAGAATATATGATTATATCGAATCATAAAAATTGTTGTAAAAATGTACAAAAATCTCATAAAAATTCAGAATAAAAAACATTATATATCAAAGTCATTAAAAGCCAAGTTACATACCTAGGTAGTATTATAGGCATTGTCCTATATTACTAATTTATGTAATTCTCTCATTGGTAATTTATAATGCCCTTTAATGTACAATAATGGCCAAAAATTTTACAAATGGCACATTTCCTATGAAAAATGCACCAATGGATGGAATATTTTTAAAGTATATTAAGTTTTCAATTATATATAATTTAGAAATAACAATGCTCTTAAAATAATTTTTACTTGACATATATTGATTTATATTGAATACAACAAGATTGAAATATGTATTTTTTTTATGAGGGTAAACAACACTTTTAGAAAAAATTCTAAAACATGTCAACAACAAAATTTATGTCTCTTTTTGAGATTTCTCATCTGCATATTCTTGCCTTAGAATGTGGCAAAATTATAAAACTTAATAGAAATGATTCAATCACTTACCTATAGGTATAAAAAAGTTGAGCAATTAGTGTAAAGATGAAATATGATAATGTCAATAAAGTCGAGTAACATTCACACTATATGACAAACAAAAACTATCTGGTGAAAAGAACCAAAAAGGGAAAAGAAACAGCTAAAGACATCAATGCCAAAAAATAGGCCAGCCTAGGTTTACTATCTTCAGCATTTCAAGCTTTAATGACTTAATTGTATTTACACGTTTAAAAGGTATTCAGAAAATTCAGTAAAAAGGTTTAAAAAATTATAGATCTGTTTAAAAGTAGATGAGTGTTTATCTCTTACTTTAAGAAAATTCTTTGCAAAGAAGACTAGAGTGACAATGTAGTTTATAAAAGCTAAAGGACTTTGTGCAAAGTTTAGAAACATTTAATACAAAATATTTATTAAAAAAGGAAGTATTATTTAGGCCCTAAACTTGTTTGAGCTTTTATCTTTAAATTTCAAAAAATTGTTTAATATATTGATATAAATACAATAAAAAATATATACATTAATAAAAATACTGTGAGAAATTTTTTGCCCTTTACAAAGTACAATGAAGTATTTTTCAAAAATATACCATAACATACAATCCATCCTCTCTGATTCAGTGGTTATTGTTTGAAAAAACAATCAGTGTTTGTTGCAGACTCTTAACAGCATAAAAAGTGTTTTATTCTAATTTATCTATAATTTCAGCAATTTTAATGACAAGACTAGAAAACAACGGCCTATCACTCGGATTGGCTGCCCTGCATTCGTTGACTAAAGAAATCAGGGATTGTGGTGTTCCTTCGTGGTGTAAAAGTTGTAGACCGCCATTTTCCAGAAGACCTGATACGACCTCTTGGTCGCTGCAGCCAGCGTGAGGCATGTCACAACGTGCAAATATCTCCCACGCTGTCACTCCAAATGAAAAAACATCTGATTTTGTTGAATAATCGTCATCCGATACAATTTCTGGGGCAATCCAGCGAACCGGCATCAACTGAAAATTTAAAATGAGACCGTGAGCAAGGTTGATGGAAAAACTATCGCCGGGACTCACCTTATTCCTATGGTGGAAGTACTCTTTTCTGTAGACATCTTTGGACAAGGCAGAAAGGGAAATTTTGACTGATAAATTTGAAGAAACTAAACAATTTCTTGCAGCCAAGTCTCTGTGAACGAGCCTATGATTTGATATATGTTCCATTCCCAAGCAGAGATCTTTGATCAACGAAAACATTATCTTTGCCGTTAATTCAGGAGGTTTTGGTTTATCTTTCCTTTCGCCTTTTGTCGCCAAGAGCATTTGCTTCAAATCACCCTATAATTTAACATTATTAAAACAATTCTCAGTTAAAAATTGAAACAACTGGGTTTAATTAATTTTAATTTGTTTATTACCCAATCTGTATATTGAAGAACCATATAATGCGGATATTGTTCTCTGCACAACCCAACTAGTTTTACAACATTTGCATGATTCACTCTTCCAAAAAGGTCTAGCTCCCTTTTGAATTCATGGAGAACACCTTCATCTCTGGTCTCTAGCAATGTTTTGACCATCACCACCCCGCCACATTTGTCTTCATTTTCAACCCTTGCAAGGCAGACATCTCCAAACTGTCCTTGACCTAAAATATGTACATAAAGCTTAGTAACTAATATGAATACAATAATTCTAAACTGGTTCAAAGTTAAAAGCACTCAGAGGTTTTTTAAATTAATTAATTTTTTTTTTAAAATAAAATGATGTTGCCCAGCTAAAAATCCAAGGACAAAATAAGCGGTCCAGCTACTTAAGCTTACATGATCATTTTTTAAAACTTTAATCAGATACTTTTTTTGTGATAACAGACTAGTTAACATTGTATAATAAAAACGATTTTGTGAATATCATAATAATAAAATAATTAGAAACGTATCCAGCAACGTTGCCAGTGAGTTTGAGAACTCGTTCTGAACTGCTTTGGACCTTCAGTTCAGTGAGGAACTAAAGATGGTGCAGTGCTAAAGCATATTTGAGTGGTAATCACAAACGCACGAGTACAGACACAATAACCAATCATTTCGGTCAGAATAATAATGCTGATTTGGTATCACACTGATTTCATATTCTCACCATCTTGTTTGCTTCACTTTCCTTTCCTAGAGCCTAAAAGCATCTGACAGACCAAAACAGGATAACCAAAATTATCAGAAAAACATTTAAAAATGAACTGCTATTTTTGATCATTTTGGTTTGTCTGCCTATTTTAACAGGTCAGTTAGACACATTTTGGCTCCTCACCATCTTCAGCGTGACTACATGACCAAATTACAGTTCCACCTACCTACCTTGCCAGTGAGACGACAATTTAAAAATAAAATGTTTATAAAATTTTGCATCTATGTATGAAGGAAGAAGGCTGAATAATAAGTTGTCAATATCAGGAGGCCCTATTATAAAGCTAGTTTGTACTCGCACAGAAAGAAATTTCGAATGACTTTTTAGTTAAGTCGCAAACGATAAATTGCACAATAAAATAATTACCTAAGACCATCATTTCAGTCAAGTGATCTCGAGTTATCATGAGTTTTCCATACGTATGAGAAGAACTTTGAGAATTGTGTGACGATACTGTCCCATCGTCTTCGCTGTGCACAGCCTCCCCGTTGCATTTTGCTCGTTCGCCAGAATGGCCAGCTTCTTGCGCTGGACAACAACAAAATCAAATTTCTTGAAAGAACTGAATGAAAATTTGAGTGCAACTTACAACCAGGATCGACCTCCTGCAAAGTCTGTTTCTTTCTCTTGCTCCGGCATTTGCAGTAAACCATCAGTCCAATAACGAGTATCATGTATGCACCTGCGGCTCCAAGTGTCACAGCCACTGTTTTGCTCAGCATAGAATCCTGTTCTTCACCTCCATCACCGTACATTTTATATCCATCATTTCCTGGTCAAAAACAAATAGTAAACACTTAGGTCATTTTGTTCATAAAATGTAGTTTGTCTCAGGAATAGAAAGTCCATGCTATGTGTACCTTTTACGATTAACGTCACTTCATATCTTTTTAATCCACCACTATTTCCTGCTGTACAACCATACTGTCCTTCATCTGAAGTCTGAACTTCTTGAATATACAATGATCCATTTTCTAATGTTTTATACCTAAAAGAAACAAATGCTCATGCAGTTGTATCAATGAAAGAATGCATGGATAATTTTAAACCATAAGCAGCAAAGCACAGCCATCCACAAAAACCTAATTTAAAAAAATGTCTTTTGACAATTGCATTCATACCTTACATCATCAACATTTTTCATGTTAGAATTTTTATCCCAATGTATTGTCGGTGAAGGGTCTCCTTCAGCGACACAATCTAACATTAATGGAGTACCTTCAAGCACTTCAGTTGGATTTTGAGGTAAAATGGCAAATTTTGGACTTGCTGAAACATTTGGGGTTAATTGTTAACAAGAATATAATTTGATAATAAATCAAAAATGTCTGCATACCAACTACATCAATTTCAATTGTAACATTTATGACTCCTTGAGTGTTCGCTGCCACACACGTATAATTTCCCTTGTCCTCCAATTTGACTTTATTGAAATAAAGCGTCCCATTTATGTCGGTTACATGATCTGGAAAATTATCTTCATTGTCGATACCCTGCAAAAGTTATTACAGGCTTAATGAAAAATATAACACTATTAAACAAAATAATTTTTAACAGTATGATTGGGTCCGTCTTCACTCCCAAGTTTGTTAATCCACTCAAACATGTTTTGGCATTGCACCATCTTCAATGAGGAACTCATCAAGAACTTCAACAAAATGACAAGTGAAGACCCAATAGGTGATATGTTGATTCAAGATGAGTTCACTGACTCGCAACATCAACTCTAGTAATTGTGCACAAATTGTAAGTGCATACTACTTAGCAATAGTAATAATAGACTTAGATTTTAATTAATAGTCAACAGTACATACAAATCAACTATCATAAAAAATAAAAAAGATTTATTCTACCTTGAACCACCTAACAGATGGCGGATCTGATCCTTGTGCTCTGCAATGCACCTTGCGAACCGTTCCTAACTCCAGGTTAGTGTTTAAAGGCTTTGGTAGAAATTTAAGTTTTTCTGTCAAAGGAAAATAGATTATTTAAACACAAAAAATAAATATAATCGGTATTGTGGCTGTTCAGACTGTTACCTCTAACAGTGATGACAGCTGGAGTTGAATAAACGGGCAGAAAAGGCTTTGTGGTGATTTGACAGAGATATTCTCCTTCATCAGAAGGAACAACATTTGTGATAGCAAGAGAAAATTGGCCTTCTACAAATCTATGACCCCTCAATGGGGTGTTGTCTTTGACCCATTGTAGTCGAGTAAATTTACTGCTACCTTGAAATTCACATTGAAGAAGAGCATTATTTCCTTCATCAACAGTGATCGATGTCGGGTTTAATGTTATCACAGGCTTTGCTGTAAAATAATTAAATAAAACACATGTACAAGATATAAAAATTGTAAATATTAACTCAAGAAAAAAAGTAATTACTTGTAACAGCCAACTGAAATGTTATATTTTTTGTATCAGCTATGTTTGAAATAATACATGTGTAATATCCTTCATGCGCTTTTGAGACTTTTTTGATAGTCATTATTGGGCCAACTGCTCCATTTGACCAAGAAATGGTTGGCTTTGGAAGACCGTCAGGGGCAAAACAGCCCATACGCAAGGTGTCACCTTTTCCCACAATCTTCATAGAATCATTGTCCAAGAACGGCCCCAATGTTGTGTTGTCAGGATCTTTCAAATCTAAAGTAAAACAAATTCCATACATTAATATTAAATTTAAAACAATTTTAACAGTTTTATTTCTTAGAATAATAAACATATATCATCTAACTCACGCACACATTTTTTATCCACCATTTATTCATCTAAAATTTTATTTAATAATTGACTATCATTTATAAGTTATATGATTACAGATCTTTCAATCATAAACATATAGATTCTTCAAGGTTGCAAAACTTCATCCAAATGTTGCATTTTTTTTTTTTTTTTTTTAATTCTTTAATACCAAGTGGTTCCAATAAAATATTGTTTTCAACTTAAAATATACTTAGTAGTCATAATATTAATAATTTAATTAAGTATACTTCTTGTTTAAGTTCTCGGTTGAGATAAAAAAAGCTAGTCACATGCAGGATTTGAACCCATGATCTTCAGCACAATAGCCACTTCTCTAACCACTTGAGCTATCGTGACTCCAGAAGACACGTCAGCTCAAATGGTTAGAGCAGCGGCTTATCTAGCTAAATGTTGGGGGTTCAAATACCACTCATGATACTAAATTTTTATCTTAACCGACACATTACATACAAATTTTATTAATTAGAATTATGTTGAACTGTCTGAAAATGAAATATTTTATGTGGGTTCGACCAAATACAACTTTATTAAGCATGATAAAATTTAAATGTAAATCCATCAGCCAAACTTTTACAATTTTATTGTGCCACAAAATATGCCAAAGGATCAAATCACACATAAAATCTTTTCCTAGTTTTTCTCTTTTCTCTTGTTTTACATCCAAATTAATCATAATATCAATTCAAAAAATATATGTGAATGGGATATGTGAAATATACCAATTGTATTTTTTAACAACATTAGACTTTTTTTGTTAGTAATAATCAAGTTTTTAGGTAGAATTTTTACAATTCAAATATATTGTAATAAAAAAGAAATGTTGCAAAAACTCAAAATGAAAACCTGAAGTAAGCTTAACTTAATTAACTTTGAAAACATGTTACAGTCTTTTTGCATAAATTATTGCTTATATATTTTAGGATAGAAAAAGCGGGCGATTTAAATCACCACATAATATTTTGACTGATTGTTTCATTTGATTAAATGTAAAGAACGAAAAGTTCTTTTTCTTTCAATAGTATAAAACCGGAATATTTATATTAAGTATGTTTTTATTAGACGGAAATTAGAATTTAACAAAGTACCCTTTTAGGTGTTGTAAAAGGCTAAATATATCATTTGGTTGGGACTAATGTTAGAAATGCTTAGGACTGCATCAGCCTTGACTTCCCCTCTCGAGCACCCAAACATTAGCATATGGTTAATTACGCTATCCTTTCATTATGCATGATGTATTTAGATGCGTATGCCTGAGATTCTTTGATAACTATTTGAATACACCCTTTCAACTAACTCGCTTTAACAATGGTCACGAAAAAGCGATACGAAAACAAATTTTAGCTTTTATGATGCTCATCGCAGATGAAGAAATTAAATCGATTTTGTCTTTAAGCCAAAGGATTAGCGGCGATGGCATTTTAACGGCTAAACCTACTGAGAACCTAGTTCTTAAAAGCGTTCCATTTTGCAAGGCATTTAATACCTTTTTAAGCATAGAAGTCAGCAAGTCTAAAGTATTTTTTCCAACAAAAAATGTCGGTAAATGCGTAACTATTATATAAATTTAAAAAATTGTATTCCTCCATATCCATATGATTCACATTAAAATGTTTTACAATAGGTAGGTCATAGAAGAAGAGACACGTCTCTCATGTGGGTGAAAAAGGTTAAAATTATCTAATTTAAATCTCTAATTTAAATGGGTTCTTTGTAATTTATCTTGTTTTCACTATGACCTGACAGGTCTAATAGAGAAACGATCCTACTTTATTCCAAACCAATTAAAGAGTTCTATATTAGAAATTTGAGCAGTCTTTTTCTCTTGGTAAAAGCCCAGTCACACAGAAAATTTCTCGATGTATGCGTTTTGTTAACATATCGGCACTATTTGTTACAGATTTGAAATTCTCCTTTTGGCCTGCGTGGTGATGAACCTGAAATTTCGTCGTTATCGATTTTTTATCCAACGTGCGAGGATCTGTCAGACCCGACTCGGACTCGAATGGATACTGAACATGGCAAAATACCGAAACACAAAGGATTGGTCCAAAGAACATGCAAAGGTAGGCTCCATTACATAGAGCGAGTTTATTAGCTACTAGTCGGCGAATTCTAGTAAACTCGCCCTAATTATGTTGCTATGAACATTGCAAGTTGTAAACAATCTGCGAGAAAAGTTAAAAGCCGGGCTACTTTACTCGTTACTAGTTGTTGTTTAGGAAACTAGCCGTGGGTCATCACAGTTGTTAGTGAACTAACTGCGAGAATCCCGGTGGTATCATTGCCACTTTTCTTGCTTGTTTAAATTTTATGTAGTTCTTGTTTGTAGATATCTTTAAAAAAATTGATTTTAGCATTCAATTTTCATTAAGTTCATTATAAAGACGTTGGCCAAATTCGTAATTTAATTTCTGCTCGAATAATTTGTCATTTTAATCCATAACACAGGGTCCTGATGGTACTCGTTAATTAAGCGCACAATTTATTTACTATATTAATCCATAAATGTGTTTAATAGTCATAATCTATCGTCTTGCATGAGATAAAGTAAATAGTCAAGTGATTGGAACAGCGACGTATTATGCCGAAGATCGTGGGTTCGAATCCTGCTCGTGACAGTGCCTTTTTTTATCTCAACCGATACCTTTCATAAAGATTAATTAATTGTATAAATTAAAAATAAGTATTATGCAAATATTCAAATGTAACACTTGCGACTAACTTATAGTTGTTGCAGTACTTTACCTCCAAAGCATTACCGAAAAATCTAATATCAAACCACTAAAAATTGATCATGTCTATAAAATGGAAAAAAATTGATGGTGATTGTATGGTGGCGAAAACCATCCATTTTTCCTGCCTAAGGAATGAGAAACAATCAACTGAATGACATTTTCCAGACCGAATGAATCAAACTTCGATAGAATAACAATCAATCATTTGTGAACAGGACACGTCCTATTAGGTTGTATGAAATCGCCCCATCTCATACAGGCAGTGTTCAATTAAGAGAACTGCCCATGAAATACTAGTTTTTATTTTTTCCCCTTCCAGTTACTCACAAAAGACTATAATTTATGAAGACAGTTGACTTGTTTTAACAAACGTAAATTTTGTGAGAAATCCTCTAAAGGTCTACTGAGTGATGAAATTGCAGTTTGGTCGTAATTATTTTGGCCTGTCTATTCTTTCTTAGCCCTGTAGATCTTGTCTTTTCTTATTAGTCTTTTAGATGTGTTTAGGCTTCTTGCGTTCCCCAATGGTCAAGAATATAAACTGAAATAATACGCAGACCCAAACGCGACTGCCAGACCAAAAGTGGTTTGGAAGATGAAAAGATCGTAACCATCCAAATTACAAAGTACGGCCAAAAGTTCGTTACAACACGTTTGATGATAAATAAGGTAAACGTATGCTTATACTTACACGCTAGTTGTAAACGTCCAGAGAAACCCTGGGGAATCTCAGTGCTGTCAGCTTTAATTCCAACGCATAGGTAGAGGCCTTCTTCAGCTTTTGAAACACTGCGAACCACTAGTGAACCGTTGGGCAAGATGGAAAATCTAAACAGAAAAGGAAAGTTGTTACCATGCAATTGACGTTGTGAACGTAGCCTTCCTCCTAAAGTGTCCGGGGTGACAAACCTCTAGTTTAATAGTTACCCATCTAGCTGACAAAGGCTAGTTAGACTGAAATGTAGATAACCATCAAACTATAAATAGAGGAATTGCCACAAACTTAATCCTGCATAAATGCTACGTTACCACAATATCAGTGTTTTTGTTTTATACATTCAAGGATTAAGAGCCTTATGTATATATTTGTATATTGTCCGTAATAGTCATTAAATGAAATAGTTGACTTACAACATAAGTTAAACATTAATAACATGTGTGGTGTTTCGTGACCAGTAGTCAATGTTCATTCCGAAATTGTGAGATGCGGTCTGGTGTGACTCACGACACACAAGAATGACACAATTACACAGAAAACAAACACTATGAGTCCTGAAGGTGATCTCAATAAAGATCGAAACGTTGGCAGGCTAAAAGCTAGTTTTTAAGCCGAGAACTCGCCCGGCCAGCTTTGGTCAACGACAGATCTGCCCATAACCTAGTCGGAGTGTCCACGTTGGTCTAAAACAGTTTAGGATCTAAGTGAAGTCTAAGGGTCGACCGCGAAGTACAAAGGTTAAAGACGATAATTTTTTGCTTGTACTGCACTGATGAACCGTAATTCTTTTTTTTTAGATTTTTCAATAGGTAGTAACTCCAAACGGTCCGTAACCGCTTAAAAACCGATGTCAGAAGGCATCGAGGGAATAACCTCTATAGGCGTTCTCTATTGGGGAGGCATCCTATTGAATCCTTGAAGTTTGAATAATGGAGTAGTTCTCTTCATAAATGAGTGTCGGTTCAGTTTCTGGCAATCAGTTGACATGTAGGCCGCTTTGTTTCATGAACTAATTTCAAAGATAGTTAAGATATGGGGGTGGAATCAACGTCCATACCCGTACAGAACTGATTATCACATAGAATGGATCTTTACTGCACACTAAGGTACATTGAGGAAGTTCTTCTGGAAGCTCCATTTGCTCCGTGTTGCGTGGACAACTTCATGTTAGTGTCATGACTCAACCGATCATTTATTTATTGCATGCATAATGACATAATAAATAGCTAGACCATTTATGGGCCATCACAAAGAATTGGATTAGACAAAAATGTGAATTTCTGATCTCGTTTAATTATGTTGTATGTAAATTATGTTGTATTAAATAACGATAACAATACATATAATTTGAAATAAACAACAAAACAGGAGTGTCCGGTTATTTTGTGTTTGAGTGTATTTAAGTAAAACTGGAAAGATAGCTTTTTAAAAAAGAAGTGTATTGAATATATCGAATTAATTCCAAGAGGGATCGGATGTTTTGGTTTTATATAAACATAGTAAAACGGAAACCTTTTACCATTCACGATGCTTCAGGCTCCCACAGCATGCAAAGTCCTTCAACCCCTTCCACAAAAAAAAAAGTATGACCGTTTTGTTGTTTTTAACACTGTCAAGCTGGAGGGATTCCGTTCTATACAAGGCCCTAAAATTGGAGTTGAACGAGTATTTTTCCAGCTCTTTAACCCTTTTCCCCGGCCGTACACAAAATGACCGTCCTGTTTACAAGTGCGGGAGTAGGAACAAACAGCGGCCTGTATGATGACAATAATATACAAGAAGCCTGTCGAAATCGTTTCAAGTCTTTAGGGTCTTGTAAAGTTTACCCGTTCCCGTTCATATACAGTTCTGTTCTATACCAATCACCACGTGTTTTCTGAGTTTTAAAACCAGATTCCTTCGTTTGTCCGTTTTCCATTCGTGGAGCCTGACTGACATTCTGTATTTTCCTACATGGATCCGATCTGGATTCAAAATTCATTACGTTCTCGTTGCTTATTATTCTTTACAATATTGTAGTCCCTTTATTTCAAATTGAATTGTATAATATTAACTCTCTTTGGTTGAAACCAATTCAGGGTCAATTTTTAACCCAAATGATTGATAAAAACTAACAACACACAGTTAGTTACAATAGAACCATGCAAAACATTTTAGATAACGAAAGTCTTCTGCACATAAAAAAAATGGAATGTGATCGTTTAGAAAGAAAATTTTCAGTTTCTTCATCGGTCCTTGGAGGAAGTTTCAATGTTGTAATTTGATTATAATATTTGTTACTCTTGTAAATTTGTAATTATAATTTGGAAGATCTGATTAAAATAATTCATTTTTTGAAAGCACGACTGAATTGAGTATTACGCTCTAATTTGATTTGAATTTATGCAATTCCAAATCCGCACATGTGCAGAGTTGAGCCTACCGCTTTATCATAATCCCAGCTTTTGAAATTTACAATATATTACTGGCAGGCGCCAAGAATCACCGACTTCGAGCTTCGGCAGTCGGGGGTCCGTCCCGCCCTCGAGGCTGGATTCCGGGTGCTCTCAACTACTAGGTCATTCCACCTCCAGATGAACGAATGCAGGACTAAATCAAAACCCATTCACACCTTCACTCGGTCTTAAATTCATTCTTTCCGATTTACATACCATTCACCCAATTAAGGTAGTGAGTATACCGTATTGCTCTATCACCCTTTACACCGGTTACTACTAACCTCCGGGTACTCATTATTACGAATTCGGCTCTCACGCATTAAGGTCTACTCGCTGCTGTGTTCAAACACGGTTCAAATATCGGGTGTATTCCTATACCCTCCCTACTAAAGCACTGATACATCGAACAACCTTCCTCCATACGCGGGCTTTGGCCCAAAAGTAAGTGTCTTGAGTGTCAACCTCACGGACTATCAGGAAAGAATGAGTCATCCTCAGAGAGTCCACCTATCCACAGTGCTCGTGAAAGCTTCTATGCCGACTCAGCCCAGCGAACGTAACAAAAATTTGTGTTCAATAAGTTTTACTATCACTATTATCATTATTCTCGCAGACGCATTTCTACTTCTCGCCATCTTCACTACTTCACTGTGAATATAAACCAAGATGGTCGGGAACAAAAAACAACGAAATATAACGAACGAAAACATTATTAAAAATACCAAATTGTATTTATTTCCTTACTTACACAGAGTCAGCATTAATCATATAGCCATTCTAATGATGGCTGGAAACTGAAATGCGCCTGACAGACCAATCAGACAGGACATGCAGACGAAAGTGATCGATTAGGAGCAATTTATAAGTTTACTATTCATGAAAGACATACCGTTTACATTTTACATGACAATTAAATAAGTCAATAATAAGAAAAACGTGAACAATAAGGTAGAAAATAATTTTAAACATTGATACATTTGGGTATATTTTAACTGTAATCTGGAGTACTATTAATTTTTATAATAACAAACAAAATAAGCATTTTCAACATCTGAAATGTCAAATGCGTCAATATCAAACCAATCAATAAGTTTCAATTAATTAAGGTTTTTAGTTGAGATAAAAAAGTTAGTGTCACGAGGGGGATTCGAACCTTCAGCTAGATACGCCGCTTGAGCTATCGTGACCTCGATCCACTCGGGCATTAACCTCTTTATCTCAACTAAAAACTTTAATTAATTGAGAGATATTAATTGGTCAAGCGAACAACGAAAACTAGTGAATCAAATCAATAAGGTTTACCCTTAATAGTATGGTAACAGTTGATTTCATCCCATCCTTTCTGATATGGCCCCTTCGAAGGAAATGTACCTGTTTTTAATTTTTTTGTCAATGACACCAAATTCCAAATCAGATAATTTTTGTTTCTATTATTTTAGATGATTTGTTGTATTAAATTTTTATTGTGAACTAATAACTGTGTAATAATGTGCAAATTTAAGTAAGAATTGTATTAGCACGTATTCCGTTAAAAAGTTTAGTAGAACTACTGCATTTCAACCTGTAATATTTACTAGAATTTAAGAAAGACATCTCGGATTTAACAATTTATTACTTATACTGATATAAATATTTTGGTTGATTAATCATCATACTAAACGACGAGATTATACTATACTTTAGTTATACCGCAGTTTGCAGTATACATAGTTTAGAGATTGTACCGTACATAGAGAAGTAATGTAGTCATATTTAACATACCTCGTAGAATTTTCCAGCGGCCCGGTTTGCTTGAAATACCACTCAATCACATCGACAAACTGGTACGCACAATTAAGCATGACGTCGGAACCAGGCTTTGCTATGGTATCTTCCGGAACGACCACGATTCTCGCCCACTGGCTACCTGTCAAACGATTTATTTTACATTAGTCACAATTTGAGGATGTTTGCCAAAACTCCGGTCGTATAGGAAACAAAATTTATTTGAGTCATTATATATTCGATCCGTCTGAAAAAATCTGCGTACGGCTATTACCGATGTTTATTAATTGTATGTCGGGCCCATTGACTTAAGATGGTAAATAACGAAACTCGACTTGAACATCTACTGAGAATGAACCAGACGGAATGATCCCAAGACCAAAAAGAACATACTCGAAAAAAGACAAGTAGAAATGTTAGAGAAAAAAATTAAAGTGATCCTTGAGATCTTCAAAGCGGTGAGCCTGTAATTTGGCCATGTCCGATGACGTCGGTGTTCTAAAACATTTATGATTGACAGACCAAATGATCTGAAACGATCAAAGTGTCAAATAATTTATACCCGGACGAACAATTTTTGCCAACCATATCCAGGCCAACTAGAAATTAATAATTTTAAGAAGGTATTCAAAATTTATTCTTTGAAGATTTCATTGTTTGAACTATGACTTAAAATTTGAAACTGATTTAACCATAGTCATACTTGCAAGTTTTAAAACTAGTAGTATTACAGTGATTTGGAAACAAGGTAATTATGAGATTTTCTTATGTTTGCTTGGTGACAAATCTTATAGTTCGATGGTTCCTTTTCATTTTGGTCGCCTCAGATTTTTGTGTCATATATCTTACATAAAATCAGTGAGGTTGGCAGGTTACTATCAAAATGTAAATTATACAGTTGGTCGTTTTGGACATTACAGACAATTTCACCAACAACCTACCTAGAACTAATTAAGGTTTTTAGTTTAGGTAAAACTGAGGTAACGTCAGTTCAAGTGGTAGAGCAGCAGCGTATCTAGCCCAAGATCGAATTCCGCTCGTGCCCTTGACTTTTTTATCTCAACTAAAAACCTTAATTAATTGTAATGTATTAATTGGTCAAGCGGACCACGAAATTAGTGAATTTCTTGAATTACCTGGAACGTTGACAACGATCCTGTTGCTGCTATGGGCGGTTCCAGCGTCATTTGATGCCAGGCACCTGTAAACACCGTTGTCGTGAGGTTTGAGCCCTTTGACTACCAAATCTCTTCCGGTGGTGTTGACATTTTCTACTGTTAACAAACCGTCTCCGTTTCTGGAAAGTGAACAAACATGTAGGAATAGAACAGTAGAATACTTCATATGTATGCATGAATAATAGCAGAAAGAACGAAAAGTTTGATGAATGTAAATCTAGAAAAAAAAGACAACATAATAAAAGATACCCCTGGTGAAACATCTAATTTTTTTTTTTGCAATTTGGTTACTTTTGGTTGATAACCCTTTATTATGATAACAACAGTACAAAATACTTTACCAGCAGCATCATGCATTTAATCATAAACTTATAAATTAGTATATATTGTGGGTGGTAAACCAGTTATTAAAACCAACAACAATCAACTGAATGAAACTCACCGAAACCACTGTATTTTCAACGGTTGAGTCCCTTCGACTTGGCAAGTTAGATGCAGGTCTCCGCTGACGACAGTCGAAGAATCGTCTGATGCTTTCTGAATCGTCACCGTTTCTTGCAACCCTGAAATAGCAAGTACGTCAACATCGGATAGGTTGGTCGCTTTGGTCCGTCTATTTTCGTTTGTTCCATTCCATTATAATTTTCTTTTCAGAGGGTAATTCCAATTGTTTTACATAATTGTGTATATTAATTTACTATTTGAAATTCTTTTCTAATTGAAAACAACAGATGACAAAAAATATTTTTGAACTTACCCAAATTAACTTGTTGGATTCTTTTTTATAATAAACATACATGTTAAAAAATGTATATATTTTTATGCGACATTATTTCCTGTTCAGCATACAAAATTTTTTAGTTAGTTAGTTAGTTAAATAGTTCTATTTTCTTTACATTTGATTCGGCTTCAAACCACCTTCAGCGAGGAATTTGCACATATCACCCAACTAATTTGTGTAATAATAATTATTTGTATTCTGGATAAGAATTGTACAAATTACAAATTGTTCTTAACGGTATAAAATCCCGTAAGACACCAATACTAATCAGACGACATTAGTTATGAGTTGCTGGAACCCAGTTTATTATCGGTTTAACGCGAGGACGTCTTGGTGGCATGGTCGTTTGGGGCGACGAGGAGGTTTTATGGGATAGGAAGTAGTAGAGAAGGCTACATTGGGATGAGTTGAAAGGTTGGGGCGGAATTGGAGGAACGGGACCAATTCTAGGACGAATAGAACGTTAAGGTCATGGTGGATAGTGAGATTGGAGATGCTGTGTGTGGTTTGGAGAAACCTTGACTTGAGAACTTTTGATTGTAATGCTTTGGTTGAAATTCGTTGACTGTTAAGCGGCTAGGTGTTACCCAACCGTTCCACTACGTATGTCGCTACGTTTGTCAAAGAAGTTTCAACATTACACCATACTTTAATGAGCTCAAGATGCTCCTGGATATTGGAGGTGGCTTGAGTAGGATTAGGGTCATAAAATTGTAGTATCGTCTGGGCAAGTCGTAAGGATGGTGTTGGGATGTATCGACCGGTCAGCAGTACAGTACAGTACACAGGATGGATCAATGATGCTCCCTTGTGGGGCGCCGATCAGGATCGGTCGGGTCTGATTTCCAAAAGCTCATTGCAGTATCTTGCTCTGATTTTAAATTTTGTAACAAGGAGTGAGTCAGAACTGCTTTGGTTCGAACATAACTCCCGAGTGCCAGATTCAAAAGTTGGCCATATTTGCAAGAATGCACCGGATCACTATTATGAAGGAAGCAAATAAAAACCAAATTTATAAAATGACTTTCTCCCCAGTCGAGAGAATATTATGCATGCGAAATTCTCTTAGCCTTAAAAAAACTCTTTTCTATTATTATAATTATATGCTAATTATATTAAATTTTTTCTGTATAAACGTATTTGTTACGTTTATTTTTCAATTTGGAGGAAGCGGTTAGTTTGAACGAGTTTACATAGAACATTAAGTTTGCATAAGCTTTACTCCTTCACCAAAATCAGAGAATATGCTTAGAATGAATACAGAGTGGACGAGAATAATAACTTATACATAATTTATTTTCATTCCTCTCTCAAAATTCAATGATAGCTCCGCAAAGATCTTCGTTAAAAAAAACTCAATAGACAATGTAAATGGCCAATTAAAAGTGCTCAAGTTTCTCGACGGATATCATTGTTAGAGGTTAAAATTACCGCATAGAAACAGGCATATTAAACCACTTCCGTTCCGATATTCTGTTCAGAAACTATGCAAAAAACGCTTCCACAGGTAGAAAATGTTGGTCTGAAAATGATAGTAGAAAAACTGTTTGACAGGAAAAAACGAATGGCAGAAAACAACGAATAAGGACCAAGATGATTTTATGAATCCAACGAGTGACATCAATAATGCACTCAAAGAAAAAGAAGACACTCGTATTTTGATATTTATTTCAAACTATATGTATTTTTAGCGTTATACTCATTATAACTCACTTATTTTAATGATAACGAAACGATACTAGATCAGAAATTCATGAGATTAATAAAAATTATTTAAATACAATGGGTTGAAAGAAAATTCACCAAAACACATGGAAATCTGAGACATTGAAATGGATTTCGTCTCGTGAAATAGAATCCCATTCTTCGACAAGATAGGTTTGAAGCTGGTCAACGTTTATTGAAAGTGGTGAAAGATGCCAAACCCGTCTTCTTTTTGACGTGCCATAAGCCAAGAGAACGTGCCGGTCAATTTAAACCACTTCCAAATAATTCATCGTCCTATCAAACATCTTCCAAGTAATGGGTGACAACTCGAGCTATATGCAGTCGACCATTACCGCGCATTAACACTAAGCTGTTCATAATAAATGGGGCGATTACAGCTTCTATCAGAAACTCCCTCAACCTTACTGTAGTCAATGATCCATTCTGTATGATAATCATTTGGTACGGTCATGGACGGAGATTTTCACCCCACACCATAACTAATTGTCCTTGGATAGGCTATGACTCACGATGGCACTGGAAACAAAGCATTCTCCACGACGCTATGAACATGGCAGATCAAACACAGAATGGATCCTAAAAGAGCAAGTGGACTAACTCTAAAAAAACCATCACCAAATTTGGCGAACTCACTGTTACAGTTCAAGCAGTCACTCTGAAAATAGAGACATAACCTGGGATACAAAGAAATTCCAAGGAATGGAATTGCGGCAACGAGAGTTAACTTCTTAAGAGAATGATCGAGTCGATTGCTGTGAACTAAGAAACTAGTACAATAAGCCGGATACAGTTAATGTCAAACAACCCTCACCAGACTTGCAAACTCGCTGCTAGTTATAGGGCTATAAATTCAAAGGAGTGTAGGACTATTAACCGGTCACTGGCATCTGAGAAATCATCTGCCCAACATGGCCATATACAACGTTGATCCCATATGTAGATCATGCAATGCGAAAATTTTTTATATAAATTTATTGTTTCATCAAAGGATACAATATAAAAATCTAATTAACTCACTTGACCAACTGGCTCTGGAAATAATGGATAAAATTGTCTTGATTTTTTTTTTTTGTAATGTAGTGTAAAAGGTAGATAGGTAACCAACAAGTTATTAATGTTGTGTTCAAGTTGTAAGACAACTATTAATGTTCATAACTAGTTATTACGGAAATTAAATTAATAAATACAACTGTCCGTTTTTTGCCTTTAAGTATATAAATAATATTGTTTAAATGCGTATATTTTCGTAACAATAATTCTCGTATCACCATCATAAATGTTTTTGTTTGTAATAATAAAAACACTAACATTTAATGTTCAGATATGCCGGCCTTGAGGCAATGTCTGAACCGGTTCTCTTGTCGGATATGACACAGGTGAAAGGCCCTCTGTCCTCGCCGTGGAGCACTTTGGCGATAACTAAATCAGTGCCATTCATAAATCTTCTTGGCGAAGAGTCAAGTGGGACTCCGCGAAGTTCCCAGTGGACGACGACCCCCGGAGGGACTTTGCAGTCGAGGACGACCGTCTCCCCTTCGTTTACTTCCTGTTCGCCAGTCGGCTCTTCTAAAAACGACAGTTCACCAGAACGGCCGAACGACCCTGAAAAGAAGAACAATCGAGATTATTGACAATCATAAATAAATTCCGTCGATCCGGGTCCAACGGAGAAAAGCGGCTAAATGTTTACTGAATTCATAAGCTGCGCTGTAATTAAATTTCTTGTATTAAGGCGACTAAAAATACCGTTTAACAAATCACAGTTAATTAAAAGACTTGAATATTAAAGAAAATTAATTACAGAATTCTTTGTTCGCTTTTTTAATTATTGCTTCTATAGGCTAAATGATTTTTTGCGTTATTTCTTAGTCTTATTATCTCAAACAAGCTTAGTTAATTAATAATTTGTTTCACACTTCCGTTTCTGTGGACACATTTAAAATTACTCCGGGTGTTTATTTTCTATGGGGGAATGAAACGGGATGAAGTTCAATTTTGGAGAAATGGAGCGTGTATGACCAGGGAGAAGAAAGGAACTTTTCAACAGGCCAATACGCACGTCTCCGTTTCCCCCTGTGCTTTTACTGATGTCCGATCGATTCTAAAGAAACCAGACTGGTATTCTTAGACATACGATTCTGATATTTTGAACATTCTTTATTATATGAAATTATATATTTTATATAAAATTTTGATACGAGATCGACCACACCGATTATGCCGGGTTTACAATCTAATCATTTTACTTTTCTATCTGAAATTAGTTTAATATGCTTGCTATTTCGACAAAGTTTCTGTGCGGTGTGCGTTATTCCGGGAGGGAAAAAAGGTATGCCTGTCGGTAAATTTTGGTAATTTGGAATGTTCTTTCGGCCTCGAAAGCAAATTCAGCTCTTGATCATGAGAATTGTCACGGGACTTTCCCCCCTTTGACGCCATCAAGCCGCGAAGCAAGTCTAAATGTGCTTTATTTCATTCCAAACGAGACGGACTTACAGTAAGAGCCGTTCTTTAACAATAAGAACATCTAGAATTCATTTTCACAGAGTCGAGATAATAATCCTATCTGCCAAGATTTCCTGACATAATTGACCGGAAGCTGAAGGATGGAAAACCAATGCCAAACAGAACAGAAGAGCTGCCATAAACCGCTGTAGTAAAAAATATGAATTTATCTCAGAATTTACAGTAAATAATTTTTATTACTTAACATGGATTTTTTTTAAAGTTTTAACTATTCTATGCGATTTTTTTACGATTCAATTTGTTGTTCTTTCGGGAATCTACACTCATCATCAGATTACAATATTTTTTTAAAGTATTATCAATTCTTGCCAATCGGACCACGAACTGTAATGAGTTTAATAATTAAACTGAAGTATATCTTCACGAAAGCTCTCCGTAGCCATTTCATTTGTCGCCGGGAATCAAATAGGTTACACGGCATTTGAAAAATGACCAAAAGGAGGGAAAATTCGAGAGGTGTGGTTAAGACGGAAAGTTGGTATCCGAGCGGATCGAAATCACGATAGCTCAAGCGGTAAAACAGCGGTGAGCTTCTAGCCAAAGATTGTCGGTTCGAATCCCGCTCGTGCCACTGACTTTTTTTGTTTAGACCAATACCTTTAATAAATATTAATTGAGTTCATACGAATTTTTCAGTAGCATTTCACGACGAACAACTTGGCGATATATGTCGTACGAATCATCCTCCATATAAAAAATACATCATCAGCTTAACGTAAAATAAATAATTACATGACGCAACAATAAAACATAATTCATTGACAATAAAAGGTCTCAATTTAAGTGCTTCATAAGCAAAATTGTACACATCAATTGCCTGGTTTTTTGCTTCAAATTTTACCAACAACTTAATTTTGTCTAATATTTAGTGTATACTAAAACCTTAATGATGTCGATTTGTAAACATATTTAAAATTAATTTGTCTTGATGATAAACTTAAAACAGTAAAACAGGTAGTAACAATTGATGTTCATCTTTCGTTAAGATCATACCGTGATCTAGGTAATTCGTGAGTAGAAGTACATCAACCGAATATAATATTTGTAGCGAGGGTAATAAATAATTATGTGAAAGATTATACCAGGCTGTTATTAATACATATTGTTGAATGATTTCATAAATGAATGATTATGATTCTATAATGCCATCACTGAAAAAGGTTCATCACTCTTTTACCTCTTTAGCATGCAATAAAATATTTATTTAAATACTACGGCACACTAAAAGCACGCTGTGTTTTGTATTTTAAAAAGAAAGTTGCTTTATTTGGACCTAATTCGAACGGTATGTTGGCCAGGAATATTTATTTGTTTATGAACGATAGGAGGCTGGTATTGATCTGTACAGGAACCCAGACATCCGAAGGCAACTCAGCTTTCCAAAATCTTTTATTTTATCTTATTTACAATAATTTGAGTCTATCCAATCAGCACGCATGTTGATATATAAAAGCAAATTGTTCTGAACTCTGCTCCATCTCGATCCAAGAGTGGTAAATGTTTAAATGAAAGATTTTAATTTCGCTACTACTACCCAAAAGGTTCCATAAAACTTGCAGAGTTTGTTATTACTCCATAAAAAAGGATTTAACGATTTCTCTTTCTTGCGAATATATTTGATGATTAAATCGTACCTGATAGATTTGTGCCAGGGAAACACACTTCATAATCAAATTCACAATAAAATTTGTTGGATCTACGTGTAAAAATTATATTTATTATTAAAGAATCTAAACTACGGCACAAGCACGAATTGCTAATTTTGAAATAGGTTATTATCAATAAAATAGAAAGAGGTTTCCAAGTTGATGTGCAAACAGATTTGTAAGAGACTCTTGTCCACACGAGGTCTAGATTTTCAAAGAAATATTTTGAAATGGATTCGTTCCTACCCGTGTGATAGAACGATGGAGGTTCTTTTTCGTGATGACTTTCCCTACGATATGTCTGCGACTTCGGGCGTTCTCCAGGGTTCCCACCTCGTTCTAATCTAATCCGTCTTCTTCTAGTCTGTCCTGGCTTTTGCTGACTATTTAATATATTTAACTCGATTGATGACTTCTGCAGTAACGATTCTGCAGGTTGACCTGTGTAAATTTTCGGTTTTGTGCTCAACGAATTAATTGAAATTATCATTACTTATTAGATTATTATTATTTTATTATAATTTAGTCGGTTAGGGTCAAAAATTGAATTTTGTATTAGTATATTTGGTCAGAATATAACTCATGTGTTCTTTTCCATAACATATCCACCCGTGTTTTCTAAATGTTTTAGAATAATTAGTAACATCCGTAAAACGACTAGACTTTAAGGGAGTGGCATTGGTTGAAAATCTTTATTTTGCCCTAAATCAGAGTAATACGGATTATGTTGAAAGTGTTAGATGAATCCATCAAATTTTTACAGATGAATAAACTGGATCTTGGTATGGTCTAGACGAAGAAACAAATTGAATCGTTACTGCCAAGCTTTCGATCCATTTAAGCTCATCACCATCAGGGCAAAACAATCATAAATATTTCCACACCCGGTCCTAGTTAAATTTTTCATATACGGTTTTAAATTTCTTCGAAGACCGACTCTCTATCGGTCCCGGCGTTGCCAAGGACTGTAGGTAGCAGTATAGAACTAAGTTACAACTTTGTGACATGGTTGCTATAATCTTACAGTCCTCTCAGTCCTCTGAATCTCGCCCTCCGTAGCTCCATAGGAGTGAGTTTTCAAGGCTTGGTGGGAGTTGCTTAAACAGCAATCTAGAGTTTATCCACTTCACCTTTTTTGAATACATTCTGCGACGGAGGATTCTGTTTGCTTTTATCATCCCAAGAACTGGTTCAGGGCCTCGGAGGTCTTGCGATCCAACTCTGGCCAGTGTGTATTGTTTTCCCACGTTTTGGAGATTTCGAATGCATTCAATGGCTAGTTTTGGTATGATTTAGTTTACATATTTTGCCTCTTTTAAAAGTTCCTAAGCAACAAGGCCTAATAGACCAAGGTGTACTTCCCTAAAGATTCCCCCCATTGCTCAATAAAAGCTCTTTAGTACATTTACAAGGAATAAGAAATAACATAATCATGCTGCTAATACATGACACCGTTTGTAGTGTGACCAAAATATTATGTTTATAATATCAAAATGGCTGGTGAATCACACCGTCATGTTTTTAATGTAGTGATTACAATTTTTCATAGAACGAACATTTTCGTAACATTTTACCAACAAGCTTTTCGTTATTACAGGGATTTTTAAATATTTAAGCAAATTAATTTCAGTAAAAACAACAATTCTTTGTATAACCAAAATGTAATATGAGGTTCTGCTTCACATATTGCCAGAAAATCTTCAATCAGCGAGCAAACAGGAAACATAATATTCAATTATGCTGTTGAAGAATTTCATTTTCCTAATTAATAAATTATCGAGTGTTAAAATATTAAATCTCTTTTACGTCCAACTTCGCACGTTTATTATATTAATGACGTTTAAAAAAGAAGGGAAGATGCTTTTGTAGGCAAACGTTTTCCAAGAATAAACTAATTATGAAGGAGATTAGATCAGAATTTAGAATTTAAATAAATTGTTAATATATATTTTTATATATATTACATTTATAATTCTATAATTTATCTGAATTACCGCTGTACATCTTGATTAAAAATATACATGATTAATATCTTTAAAGGTCTTTTGATTAACGTGATAAAACAAAGTTTTCAAGAAAATTAGTTTCGCCTGACAAAGTTCAAGAGAGACAATCAATGTAGCCAATTTTCAATCGGTTGACTGATGATTTCTCAAAAGTTGTGTCAGTGTTCAATCGGGAAAATTCAACTTTTCAAGTGCCTTCGTTATGTAACTTTTACTATATTGGAATTACATAATTTTCATCAAATTTGTAAAGTGACTGTTGTTAGAGTTCTCTCTGGAGAACAGCTAGCCTCAAATATTTATACAATAATTTATTTTTACGCTAGTCAAAGACTTGACGAACTCCGCACGCGCAGCTCACATAAGCTGGACTAATTTTCAATACATTTCTGAAATTTTTTATACAAATCCATTTTACAGGAGTAAGAATATTTGTTAGCCTTATGGAAGAGTCCAAATCTTCCAATGCCGCGCCAAGTGAGCTTTGTGTGTTCCCAGCCATTGCCGCGAAGCCCTCCACGCGTCACGGAAATCTCCGACAAGACATTAATAAATTAACAACTAAATAAATATTTCTTACAAAAAGCTGAATGCGGTATGTACAAATAACAATTCAGACACATATTTGGTGATATATCGCACTATCTTCGGGAATCAGCAGAATAACCAGTACATCGCCAATTCTACATGTGACTTTCGCACGAAAGTTGCGTATGACCACCGTTACTACACCCGCCCTCATGGGATACGGCGGATCGGACGGCAGCGTATAAGTTTTGAAGACGCTGTGATTATGCTGAGAAGTCCCTCGAATGCGTGAGTAGTGGCGGATGGGAATGGGTAGTGAATCGGTTGCTCCTACTCGAGTATGCTTTGCACGTAGGTGTAGACTGAGTTCGATTGGAGGCTTTTACCGTAGGCGGTACTCCTCTTGGGGGTAACAATTCCACTTTAATCAAAACCGCAGCCGGATGCTGTAATTTCTACGCTAGGGAAGCCCCAATACTCTGAGAGTTAAAATCGCCTTCTCTATCAAGGGAGTGTGCGGGAGACCGAGCTGATGCTTTGTGCTGCGAGCTTTTGGCTTAGGCCTTTGCGCGCGGCATACGGTCCGATCCAGAATGCACACCCGACTACTCGGAATGGGCAATCGAAGACCAAGGCTGTCTTGGCCCATCGAGGCTGCGGCAGTAACACACTTCTGTCGTACGAGGAGGTGCGTCTTGAGAATCAAAACACCCGATAAGGCCGAATAGGCTAGGTGCGTTAAAGATACTCATTGTCCTTTTAAAGACGACCGAGTATACGGAAAAGCAGTACATCACCAAGCAACTGGTAGTGGATTGGAGAATGATTAATCGTTGAGTTAGAAACATCATCCACCATAGCAAGATTTGGTTCAGATCTACTAACATTTTCAAAGTTCTTCATGTTCACAAATCCCTTTGACGAGGTCCTATGATTTATCATGTGCAATTAAGAGCCGTTATGCCATGATTAGTTTGAGGAATGTAGTAGTTAAAGTCCAACAAAAGTTTCTTCCTAATAATGAGGAACAGAACGGTAACATTTTCCTTAGATGCGGCATGGCAGGCCAATTGCCATTTATGAATGACTGTGCTTTTTAAAAGATCTGTAAAGTTGTCAAATGCGATGGTTTGACAGATTATGCCAGTGCATTCTAATTGATTCCTTATTTTGGAAGTACAAATAATAAAGTTTTCATTCATTCATCAGTCTTCGCATTTTGTGTTAATGAGAAAATTTATATTTGGAAAATACTCCTTAGGCTGCCATTTAATATAGCTTTTTCCTTGTAATGATTTTTTATAATTTAAAATTAACTTGTTTTTAATTTTAAATAAGGTTTATTAATCGAATTAACTATTTTCAACTTCAAATTAACATTTATTAATTTATATTAACCCCGTTTAACATCAATTTTTTAAATTATAAACTCAGCATTTTTAACTTGCCAAACCTTGACATAGATGAAAAACGTAATTTGTAAATTTTGACGATAAATCTGTCATTTTTCATTTAGGGAAATTTTGTCATATTAGACATTATTTCAACGTGATTAGCTCTTTAATTCATTTGGTTGTAATCAGTTGTCATTTTGTTAAGGCGGTAAGCCATTTGTTTAAAGGGACGAAAAATTGATCGCCAATGAAAATAGTTCCACGATTATTTCGATACTTATTGGGTAGGATGAAATTTCTTGTTGAAAACGAGAGGATCGATTCTTACACAGTCCCCTACTTGATTTAAACGCAGTTGCCGAGAAAAAGGCTTGAATCAGCTAATTGTTGCACGGCCGAAGAGGACCGGGGTTCTAACTCAATCCCAGTCGTTGCAACCAATGTCTTAAAATTATTTACAGGAACAACTATTGAACTAATACCTAATACAAACAAAATAATAATTTAAAAAAATAAAATAAAAAAATACAAACATAATAATACAAAGGTGCACTACAAGAAATGTTCAAATTCTGAAAGATTAAGAAAAAGAAAATCATTTTTTTAAATTAATAAATGATCATGATGTAAAAAAATATGTATTACAAACTGAATTATCTAGATATTTTTAGCTTTTAAGGTTGAGAATATTTGATTATTTTTGCACAAAAGCTAAACATTTATTGGAGTAATAGTTTAATTTTTATTTTTACTATAATTAAATCGGGCAGTTTAATAAAGTGTTAATTATCGCAGTTTGATCTGTTTTAACCTAAATGGATCACTCAGGTCTTTGTGTAACGCTTGTGGAAATAATGGGAGAGTAATGCGGGATTAAGTGTATCTTTGACCTTTAACTAAAACGCTTCGAATCAATTGACTGGGATAAACGGATGATCAATTATTGGCATGAGTCATCAATTTATTTTTACAATTTTCTTTTGATATATGAATATAAACGGTATAAATAATCAATAAGCAAGCACTGAATAAAACAAGCTCGCATTGTCGAAGAGGAAGTCAAAGAGCTCCACCGGATCGACGTTTGATTTGTCAAAATGAGAACGTTCCAACCTGAAACCTCGTCAATTATCTTCTGTGAAAAAGAGCGGAACCGGCAGGCGACGACGTCTGGTAAGACTCGGCCCTCCCTCGCGTTCCCCTTTTATCGCAGGACTCTTTTGATTTGACGTTTTACGGCGTACTAAAAAATCCGGCACCCCTCTTCACCCTCATGTTTAGGCAGAAAGATCGCTAAGTCTGCAGTTTCGAGATTCATTCCCCAAGAAAATCAAAAATCATTCGCCACCACAACTACGTACAGAATATTCGACTTAAAATTTAAACCTATAATATAAGACAAAAAAATTAAGTACGAAATTATTTATTAACTTTTATTTTAAAAAGCTCGCTTTTAAATCGGGAAGTTGCTTTGACAACGACGATCATAGCGTCCATTTCTTAGCCCAAGCCATGAATGTTCTGCTACATTCAACCACCCAGTTTTTCAGCAGTTCAGGGCCACCGGAAGTCTCGGTCGAAAAGAGGGCAGTGAACCATGATGTTTTATATTTCTTATTACTGTATGGAAACGTTGTCTTCATTGATGGGGATAGTGGCAACAGCAGTTGTAACGTACTTGGGTGTGAAGATGGCCGCCGGATTAAAATTTGGAGCACATGCCAGGTACACAAGAGAGAAAATTCTAGCACGTGTCACTGCCATAAGGGCCATAAGTGGTGCGGCATGGGGTGTCTCATGTGTAAGTGAACAGACATACTACTCGGCATTGTGCCGATCAGTTCTTCTGTATGCGGCTCCGGCATGGGTGCGCGGCCTGCGAGGAACTGACTGGGCAATAATGCTGAGCGCCCAAAGAACGGCACTACTGACAGTCTCAAGAGCGTACCGTACAACATCGACAGACGCCCTCCAGGTAATAGCTGGTAGACCTCCGCTTGACTTGGAAGCGAGAGCTGTGACTGCTGCATGGGAGTTGGCTAATGGACATGAGCCTAATATTCCCATTGACAACGAGCTGGATGCGAAAACGTGGATGCTTCAAGAATGGCAGCGCCGATGGGATAGGTCGGCCAAGGGAAGATATACCAAATATACCGAGTGTAACGAGAAGGATTCAAGCGAAGTATGTCCAAGTGGACCATTATATGGCGCAGCTCCATTCGGGGCATGGCGACTTTTCAGCCAAATTATTTAGATTTGGCCTGCAGCAAAGCTCATTATGCCCGTGCGGACGGGAAGAAACAGCGGAGCATGTCGTCGCAGCTTGTGAAATTTATAGCATCATTTGAACCCGATGGCTGTTTGAGGCAAAATCCGATGTGGCTAGCATCAGGCCATTGCAGGATATCATTGCTAGTCCAGATGGCTTTAATGCGACGAAGAGATACTGGACGGCCGTAATGCTGAAAAAAGGCTGGCCCGCTTAGCGAGCAGAGTCGCCATAGCATTATGCCCATAACTTATAGCCAGTCACACAGCTCTTCCCCCATGTCCCAGCCGGACGCCTCCGCGTTGGCCCATCAACAAGGCAACACGAAACAATCAGTAATGTAAGGGTGAGCTTTAAAAGTCTTCAGAAGCCATCTTGAGATAGCCTACTTTCCGGACGTCCTATATCAAGTTGTCTTCTTCTGGGTATTAAAAAGGGGCTGATGGTTCACAAATCTCGCTTGGGCACTTGAACTATCCCGTTCATTCAAGAGTTCTGGTTTGGTTTATTACAATCAAATGACCGAAACCGAGTGTGCAGAAGGTGTGGAAGTGGGTTATGGTACCGAACTGATTATTGAACAGAATGGTACATTTTGTACTATTGTACATTGAGGATGTTCTTCTGTAAGCTCTGGTCGCATTCGTTCCATTTATTGGATAAATGCAGGATAATGTTCGACCGCATGTAGCTCTAGTCACCCATTACTCCGAGGATGTAGGGATTACCATAATGAATTGGCCAGAGCGTTGTCCTGACATGAATCGCGCGTAATAAATTATTAGTTAAATTTTAATCTAACACTAAATTTTTTCCGGTGTTTTGTTTATTTATGTTTCAAACATTCATAATTAAATAATTTTTACGAAAACTCGTGAATTTCTAGGCTCGTAAATAACCAAATAACCACTATCAATTACTTAATATTTATGTAAGGTATTGGCAGAGATAAAAAAAAGCCAGTGCCACGAGCGGGATTGGAACCTAAGACTTTCGACTAAATACGCTGCTCTACTAGTTATATGGTCAATCGGACCACGAAATCTAATGGATTTAATAAGAAAAATGAAGTATTGCTTCATAAAGAGCTCCTTGGCCATTTCATTTTTGGCCGAGAATCGAATAGATGACAAGACATTTCAAAAATGATAAAAGGTAGGGAAAATTCGATAGGAGGGTTGAGGTGGGATGTTGGTGCCCGGACGGATCGAAGTCACGACAGCTCAAGTGGTAGAGCAGCGGCGAATTTTGCCGAATGTCATGGGTTCGAATCCCGCTAGTGACACTGGCTTTTATCTCAGCCTTGTTTTAAAAAAGTGTATTGTAATTATATATAACATAAACATACATATAGTCTAAAATAAACACCAACTATTAGTGTCAGGGTTTTATCTTTGATTGTATATACATTAAAAATAAATAAAAGGCCAGAAACAAACATTATTAATTTTTACATGCAATGTAATTACCTCATTTGTAATATAAAGATAAAATAATGCTTTATACGTGAAAGTAGCTCGTGAATGTCATCGTACCTTCCTTTCAACGTAGACATTCCATTTCTCAAAGAACGTGCCTTTTAGTTGCTTTTGCAAGCAGGTTCCTTGTCTTTATTACAGCCACGAGATAATACAAATTCACCCGGCTTTGAAATATTTTAGCGTTCTGGTTAATCACCATCAATACCGATGATATTTATTATATTCATATTAACTAAAAATTACAACCATTTTTCACCCCTGCAGCCTGCACATTTTGATGGAGTATTTTTCAAATAAAAATCTTCGGGCGTTAGCAACTAAAATTAATTAGAAGAGATTAGAATTAGAACTGAAAATTAATCGGATTGGATTTTGAAGGGGAATCACGATGGGTCACTTGGAACTTCATTGATTAACATTTAGTACAACTAACCACAATTTGCTGCCTAGGAAATTCAAACCGCAAATTTATTATTACACGATTTTGTGATAATAAGTTTGTATTTATTTTGGTTAAATTTAGATTTTTTAAATCAATTTACTATCAACCCAATATTCGATGGCTATTAAATATGAAAATACCTATACTATTTCATCGTCGTTAGTTGGCACAGCTAATTTTCTCTTCATCCAATGAGAAAAAATACGTTTTAGTATTGTTTAGTCTAGTTTCAAATTTTTACCTTTTTTATAGAAAAATTATACAGAGTACTTCATGCCCAGTTCGACGTCAATTTTTCAAATACGACCCATTATTTTAATACATTATCTATTATTTTAAAGAATTTATAACGCTGAAAATAACCAAGCAATCGCATCTCGTAAAAAATTCTTTAAAAAATGTGTCTGGAAGCATAAGGTCGTGTTTGAAATTTTGAAGTCGAACTGGGCATGAGGTAGTACCCTATATCCCTATATAAATTAAATTTTTAAAAATATTAAACTTGTATTCAGCCTGGCCATCTTCAAAAGGATTCCCTGTATAATTACTTTTATTATAGCTTTGAAACTTTAAAATAATGAAATTAACGTGATAACGATAAATTTTTCATAACGAAGTAAGTAAATAAAAGTCTCAAATAATTTGTAAGTCGTGTTTTCAATTTCGGTCTAAGGAAACTATGTTTAAAAGAATAATAGAATGAAACATTAATGTTTGAAGAAAAATATTAAAAGTTTCCCTCGTCAACTCCCTCTCAACACTTTTCATCCTGGAGTAGGTACGTTTACAACTCCCCAAGTAGAAAATCCACTGGGCTTGATCTAATTAGCCTCCACCATACTACGAAACTTTCCAACAGTGGTTTTCTTAACCACAGTATATAATGCCATTCTCCGAACTTTCCTCTCGTATGAAAATATTCCGTTGTTATTCTCATTTCTAAAACTCACTAACTTCCCAACCATATATCCTTTACAGATCCATCAGCCTTCTTCGAACTCCAAAATCCTTGAAAGGCTTCTTTTTAAGCCCTTAGATACTCGTAAAGTCATCTTCTCACCAATTCGGCTTCCGTTCACATCATTCCGCGATCCAAAAGGTTTTAAGTTATCGACACTACCTCGTCCGCTCTAGACATCCCTGAAATCGAATCTAACCGGCCGCTCCTTCAGAGTGAAGTGCGTCACCGAGTGCACGGGAGTCAGACAAAATACAAGCCTGCGTCCAAATGGGGTGCATTATTGGTACGGTCTTTTGTATCGTTTATACTGCTGACCTATCTATAGATCTTAATTCATCATTACTACTTAAGCGGACCATAGCAATTTTATCCTCTAACACGAATCCTATCCGAGCTCCCTCCAACCGAGAACTCTTTGGTTCGGGTGCAGAAAGTGAACAAAACTGCACGAGGTAAATGTATGGAGTGTACGTTCACATTGAAAAACTAGTCTGCCCTCCACTGTACATCAACGACATAGTAAACGATTACCAATCAAGTCAAATACTATACCTCGACAGCAGGAATGCTTAAGAGAACAACTTAATAAAAGACTTGTCAACTGTGAAAACTTCTAGGACTGAAATATATCTGGTAGGCAACGCTACACTAACCATTATAGTAGAGGAACCACTTTGGGCATCAGGCGTGGAATTATGCGGTTCTGCCAAGCCATCAAGCATCCAGCACATTAATTCCTTCCGTTCAAATGTCCTCAGGCAACGCTCCTTACTGCATCACTATCCTTATTCCAAAACATACTTCAATATTCCCTTCTGCAACGAACTGAATCCTGTCCGGATCCCAAAAGACGATATGAAAATCGAGCACGGCAGCCAATATCTGGTTTCTGTGATCCGATTTTTCGAGTATACAGAGTTGATTTATTGTATATAGTAATGATAGTTACGTGTCCCTAGTGTGTGTAAGTGAATGTATTTATAGATGTGAATGTATAGTGTGAGAGTGTCGAAGGTGGGACATTGAGTACCCCATCTACCTCAATTTGGTCGGTATATGACATGTAGAAGCCTATGTATAAATATCAAATACTATACCAACCTGATTGAGTGAGTGGTTTGTCAATTGGAGAGAATGCATTTAAGATTGTGTGAGAATGTGATGAATGGGCTGATTCGTTGGTTGCTGAATTTTCCTAGCTGTTTACAGTACCCGGAGCCCAACCACAGATGGACAGATAAGACCGATGTCAGACTCCGGACTGTTTAACAGCAGTAGTGAGTCATTCTTGACGTCTGCCGGTAATTTACAAAAAATTACAAAAACTGGAATTGCCGGTAGGGTGAAAGAAGTGATAGGCTCAACCCTGTACATACGTGTGCAGATTTGAATTCATATAAATCCAAATAAAATTAGAGAGAATACTCAATCCCTTCGTAGTGCATATAAGGGATATATTATTTTTATCAACACTTTGAAATTGAAATTAATAATTTACAAGAGTAACAAATATGATCATCCAAAAAAACAACCAAGAAAGCCCGACAAAGGAGCTGAAAGTTTTCTTTCTAACGGGTCTCATCCCCGATTGTTTTTTGATATGCAGTAGACTCTCGTTATTTGCGTTTTCGCTCATCCGCGGTTGCTCCGTAGTTGAGTTGTAGAGGAGAGTCGGAATGAGGAGAGGGTGGGAACGTGGTGAATCACAAAAGTACACCCGAGCGTAATTGAATTCTTATTGAAAGAAACTTGAAATATGCGTAGGTACGGTCATACATAATATTGAAGATAGGCTCACGAGATAAGAGAAAGTGACTGATTGGCATGCAGATGGAAACAAAATTTCGAAGGCTGAAACTCCATCTACACTGGAAGGATATCCCGGCAGGCAAATTCTACTAATATATCAACCCCCGTTTAAACAAAAACCCATGGTATAAAGGCAGCATAAGAGATTTCCCCAATATTATTCGGATCCGAACTAATCACGAGGTGGTTTATACCTAAAACAAAAGTGCCCAAAGACAGACTGACCTCTGAACCGTCCAATGTGGTTGATTACCTGAAACACGTCGTAATGATATGTTCCAGTTTCGCAAAAGAACAAGGGAATTTATTCAATGCATTATAACTCATGATGTGAATTGAAAAGCCGTTTAATTATAAAATATATTCACAAAACCTTGGAATTTATAGAGCAATCATAAGTTTTATTTATAACTGTAAAATAGTAATATAACCGAAAAAACGTAAATAATTACATCCTCACAGTATACTTTTTTGTCTTAAGCGCCTTTTCCATGTCTCCGATGAAATCCTTCTTTGCCTCCAGGGACGCCGGACTGGTACGGTGCGGTTGGAGTCAGAAAAGATATGAAGGATACGAAAGAGCAGTTGACTAATAGCGAATGCTAAGGTCAAAGAAAAAAAAGGCTGAAATTATAGGTGTTTTCGGTTATTCGCGGTGATAACAGGGGTATTTTGCATAATGATTGTAATTATATTATATGTATATGTAATTAGGCTAATCATTAATCATATTGGTAGTAAATTAGTGTCTTTACTGAAATTTGCATGTATTTTGTTTGGGTTCGTACGCAAAAGAAAATCCATTATTTCTAGATGATATGCCATTATTTATAAAAGCTATTAGTTATAAAGTTATTACGTATAAAATATATACGACTACGTTTCCGATACCAACTAAGAGAACATAATCTGCACAAGTTGGTATATAACTCTATAAAACATTAGTCATAAAGGTTTTAAAAATAATGCAAATTTGCTAAGATTTCGTATAGAATGTTAAAATGGCCGCCGGGCGTCTGAGTACCGACCGGGGGTATTTGTGCAAATACGAAAGTAAACATCTTTATTGAATCAAAATAACAAATAGAATCACGTTAGGAAGTCGAGTTTTGGTCGTGATCGTGTTGAATATATATGACTAAGAGGGGAGGGAGTGCATTGTTACGATCGATCGAACCACCCCCCTTGGATAAGCCCTCCGCGATCGCACCTGCCCCTTCGTCCAGTTTGTTTTCTTAAAAACACAATGTCATTTGATCCACCGAGCCGCGACAGCCGCAGGTAGATGTGAAAGCAGGCAACTTAGATTTTAAAAAATCGCCAACAGCGTCACGCCGAAAGTTCAAAAACGTTTCAAAACTACGCTTCCCGAAAGGCACGCCGGGAATTTCTACATATAAAATCTCACACAAGAGGATTACCAGTTGTTAATCTTACCGTAAACGGCCGTATATCCAAACGCCAGGCATACGTAAATTGTCAACATCATATCGACATGTTCACAGGCCGGATCCGTAGAAGGCAATGGCTTCCCGTCAGTCTTGACTTGGTTTGTTTAGGTCTTGCCGGTCTGCTCCATGCCATGTGCATAAACCGAGGGGGAGGGAACTGCTGCAATCTGCTGCCCTCCTGCGCAACATTGCCGTCCTTTGCCTTGAGTCCCATCTGTTAGAATGCGTTAGGTCTCAAGGGAGTCGTTCTCTTCCTTCCCCCGTACTTGCTATAATTTCTATATCCCAAGGGAGAAAGTGTTGAAACTTAAAACACGGCCGTGAAAAATTTCTACCGAGTGCGAATAATGTAAACTGTTTCATATTCGAGACTCATTCCTTCTATACTCGTTAATCATGATCAGACTTGTGTTTGATACGACACGATCAGTCAATGTGAGAGACGGCTACCTGGCCTGGTACGTTAACAATTGTCTTCAGTAAAACAGACATCCAAATCTGACAAACACTTATCATTATTGCTGTTTTTCTGTTGTTTTTAATCTGCAATATTGGGTGTCCTTTGAAAATGGCCTGGCAAAATCTCTCTTAATTCAAGGACGCTATGAAAAAAGTGTTTTTATATTTTTAATCGAGTTTAAAGATCATTTTAAAGATAGAAGTTTTTTTTGGGGATCAAAATTATCTGGTACCTCAGGTCAAATTCAACTTCAAAATTTCAATTGCGACATTAGATATCCTGACAAAGAATTTTAAAGAATTCTTTACGTTGAAAACAATGATTCAATCGGATGTTAAATTGGTAAATGACAAAGTTATGGCAAAAAGTTTGAACTTACATAAACTTTGTTATTTAAATGACATTTCATGTTCGAACTCCCTTGCGTAAATATGGAAAGATTTTTCTGTTTTAAACTCTCTTCACCGGTGCTCAGAGCGGTAAAGTCGGAGGAGATTGGCAAGCATTTTCTATCCTTTGCTCCAGTTTTTCGAATTAGATTGCTGAATTTCGGTTGGTATTGACAGTTTTTTTAATGGTTCCAAAGAAGAGTTAAATAGTGTGAACGAGGAAGCCAACAGATCGGGCCATGAAATCCTATCCACCTATTCCGGAAGTGACGATTCAAATAACGTCTCACCTGTAAAATATTGTGTGTGGTGCATACATCAAGTTAGGGAATCATTCTAAACGGTATTAGGAACGCTATTAAACAGTGTTGGTCCAACCTCCCTCAAAAAATCAGGAACTGAGCACCATTGGAATTATTTTCGTACAAATAAGGCCCAATTAATTTATTTCCGAGAAGTCCACAGCAAGCATTGATCATACCACCTCATGATAATGACATGAGTACGAAATTGTTGGATTTTCCTCTGCCACGTTCGATAATTCTGACGGTTTATTATGCCTTTAGAGGCGAACTTGGATTCATCAGTGCGTAAGATGTACAGAAGAACATTTTCCTCAGTCCCCCAAATCGCCAATTGTGCTCTGAATGTTAGACACCTGTCATAAACAGAGTCCCGAAGTCCCTGGACAAAATGAAAACGGACGAGTAAGTCCAATTGTAAGTCCAAGGTGCTAATCTAATTTCTTTTCTTATTTAAACCTAAAACCCTTTTGACATTTCGAAGAGAGGAATTCTCGAATGTACTGTAAAATATTCCACTCCTTGTCGAAATTCTGCAGCCGTTTTCTTTTTGCCAAAACGTCGTTTTTTGTCCAATTTATAATTCGATTGTTCCGTGGTTTTCAGCGTATAAAACTCCTTTAAAACGTCGGCCGTGCGTGGGATCGTATTTGAAATTTTGAAGTTGAACCGGGCCTGAGGTAAAATGTATAATTTTTCTTCAAAGAAGGTATACATTTGAAACTAGGTTTTTAGTTGAGATAAAAAAAAGTGAATGTCAAGAGCGGAATTCGAACCCACCACCTACCTTCAGCTAGACACGCCGCCATTCTACTACCACTTCAGCTATCGTCACTTCGATCCACTCAGACACCAACGGCTTATCTAGCCGAATGTCGTGGGTTATGACTTTTTATCTCAACTAAAATTTCAATTAAAAACCTTAATTAATTGAAATTTATTAATTGGCCAAGCAGACCTAGCGAATTTGAAATTAGACAAAAAATATTTTAAAAACTTTTTCTGGCGTTATTGATTCAAGAGAAATTCTATCAGACCATCTATAAAAAGGGCACCTTGTATGCACATTTCAGCTTGAAAACATTTCCTTACGCTAATTACTAATTAATTTAACGACAAAAAAAGGATTATGTTAAATTAAATTTTGTATTTCTAATTAAAGTTCGTGATAAATATTCAATTTTCACGTTGATAATGTCAAGCCGAGGTCATTTCTGTCACCTACTACCTTTGGTCCCAACGTCCCGTTGAAGTGACTTAGCACGCCCCAACCAATATAAATTTTTTGAACTCACGGAGAACTTTTGAATTATTTAAATTTACAAATGCAACTGGATTTTTCATGATGCTGAATATTAAAACAGTTTGTCTTTCATGACGCTGTTGATAAATAATTCTCTTTAGCGCTGTCTTCTTTTTTGCGAAGCCCTTAGACACCAACCGGTCAATGGCCATATCGCTCTCCCCCCATCGCTAGCGGCATTGTGCTGCAAAGAGTTTACTACTTTTCATCCTTTTGTAAGCAAATTTTTATTCATAAGTGAAGCTCTTCATTCACTTAACAAGACTAAGTAACAAAACATCAACATTTGTATAAATATGTGCATATATATGTTTACACATTGATCGTCGTTGACTTCCTTCGTCCTTCTTTGTTTAAAAAAGATTGTTCGTTAGAAAAAAGTTTTTAAAAGTAAAAACTATTTTATGCTGTTTTATTACAGAACTAGACAACCACGCGTAATTAATTAAAAAACATTAAACAATTGACTTGGGTTAAAAACTGAATATTGAGTATTGGCTATTCATGGCTCGTGAAATCTAAAGTTTTCGACGTCCTGGATAACAAAATATTGATCATTTTATGCATGTTTATTCTCTTTGCCTTGTTTCTCCTTCGCGAATGAAAAAAAGTTCTACAAGAACGATTACGTTCAGCGGCAAAACTTCGTCCTTAACAAACCTTATTACGTAATTTTTTTTTTTTTAAATTAAGACTAGAACCAAATTTAAATAATTCGGAAAAATAGAATGGTTTTAATTGGATATATGTGTCTGGCCTGATGTCAATCCTCCATGCGCCCCTATCAACACCAATAAAAACTATAATGAATCCTTTCCGACACTCTTTATTGCTATTAATTCATGTGCGTCTCTTTGATATTAAGCTCTTGGATCATACGCTTTAAGTTTGTGAACTTCGCTGAAAGATTATTGTTTGACTAAGCGTTATCGGGATGTTCTTGATTGCCTTTGCATTATATTCTTTATATCACCTTTATAGTTTAACTGGAATAGGATGTACCAAGCTAAAAACATTCGAACAATATGATAGGTTTTTGATTTTGTCATCTTTCCTTTCGAAAAATCAACAATGATTCAAGGTGTGTTAAGCTCACTCTGTTGTAAGGTCAGTAACTTGATTGATAACGCGGCGGCTTTGATGATGATGGATGCTAGGAAGGGGTTTTTTTGTTCCCTAAGCACTGCAGCCCAACCGGCTTATTGTACTTCCCTTGATCCGGGTTCGGGCTTTGATTTGATCTTTCTCTTAAAGAGTGCTAGGTCATTTACTGACGCTACAATTCGTTTCACTGTTGTTGTTGTTTTTTTAACCCCATATTGTATTTCCATTGAGCGGTTGCTCTTCATTCGATGATGATATGAGTGACTTTTTCTTCCTCATTAATGCATAACTTACAAAAAGGGCCATTATTGAATATACGCATGTTATGAAGACATTTTCTCAGATGGCGGTCGTCGGTATTAGTCCTACCATTCATCTGAGTTTTGCGTTCTCTAATTATAGAAATATGTAGTGATTAGTTACCGTTAGTCGCTGATTGTTTAGATATTATGTGATGTAGGTATCTGAAAAGCATTCTCTTTATCGTGCCAACGTTCCGACCTTATTGAGATCAACTTCAGGATCCGTGATTTACAAACATTGTCGTAAATTTAAACAATGTTTGTAAATTCCGGGCCCTGAGGATGATCTCAATAAAGATAAAAACGTTGGCACGATAAAGAAAACGTTTTTATGAAACCTTCATCACACCAGACCGCATCTCACGATTTCTGAATAATCATCTAATTGTAGCAGTAAATTTGCCAGTCCTGACGAGGGTTCATTTAACATAGCTTGCTGTCTAGCCCCTCTAGTATTTATCACGTCTCTTTGCTCGTTTTGGGTCCATTCAGCGTGGAAGGATTCTATGATTCTTTTTGGTATCTCAAGTATGAGTTTAGGACCTACATATGGCCTTACAGATCCTCCTTTGGCCAGTGTATATGCCTTTTCGCAAACCTAAATTTCTATGTGTTTAAGATATTATCAGGTTCTAGAGTTTCGTTCTGTTTTGAAGATTTTCGATGCCCTCATTGATAGAAATTATGAAAATGGTGTGATTATCTAGATTCACTTTTGGAAAAGATTATTCAGACTGTCAGATTTAATCTAGATATTTTTAAAGTGCTAAGGTTTTAATATCTCCTTGGCAATACGAGCATATGAGGATTTTGTTTGTCTGTTTAGCCTAGTAGTAATATTTTCTAAGGCACAACCCTGAATGGTATGTATTACAGGGTTGTACTGCCCTTACAAATCTGATTGCTCATATGCCTTCAAAAAATGCTTGCTCGGGTTTCTTTATGCTTTTTTGGAGCCAAACTGTGTACAGTATCATTTATGTGATTCCCTCCAGAATTCGTCTTCTCATTTGAAGTTTAATAGAATGTTGGAAAGAGTGTTTCCAGGATCAGGTTGTCAATCCCTTTTTCTAAAATGGATATCTGGTTTTATAAATTATTGCTGGATGCCCGAAGTTACCACCCAATTTAAAGAGGTGGAGCCTAAATGAGCTTTACCTCTTTTCTTCTTGCATAAATATTGGGTTGTCCGGAAAATAATGCAGGATTTTGGTATTAAACAAAAAAAAAAGAAACTAGTTACTTTAAAGCAATGTTCTTTAATCAAAATAATTTCCCATACTCTCAATACATTTCTCCCAACGTGCTGGTAACTTATTAATTCCGTCTGAGTAGAATTCAGAATTTTTAGAATTGATAAAGTCAATAAATGCATTTTCCAGTTCCGTTTGATTTTTGAATATTATGTGTTGTAAGTAGTGGTCCAGGTGTCTAAAAAAATGGTAGTCAGTAGGCGAGAGGTCCGGAGAGTAGGGTGGGTGAGGCAAAGTTTCATAGCCAAGCTCCAATAATTTTTGTGACGTTACACGTGACACATGTGGTCGAGCGTTGTCATGCAACAAAATGGGCCCTTTCCGATTGACCAAAGAGGTGGTCAGCGACGGTCGTTTTACTGACTTTGAGTTGCTCTGCAAGTTCTCGAACAGTTGTTTTGGGGTTTTCTTCCACCACTGATCGCAGAACATCATCATTAAGAGAGGAAGGCCTTCCACGACCTTCTTCATCTTCAAGGCTGAAATCTCCCTCCCGAAATTTTTTAAACCACCTTTGCACAGTGCACTCATTAACACAACCCTCGCCCCAGACTTGGTTAATGTTTCTAGCCGTTTGGGCTCCGCTTGGGCCGAGTTTAAACTCGTAAAAGAAAATCGTACGAAATTCTCGCTTTGACATTATAAGGATGACTGAATTATTTCCAAGTAGCGGAATGCTACAGAGGTAAACAAACAATATCATTTGGAAGAGGATTAATAAGTGTTGACATTCATACAAATGAGTAATCCTGTAAACGTAAACAGAATATTTTATATAGATTTTTTTAATGAAAACTTAAAATCCTGCATTATTTTCCGGACAACCCAATATATCGAATGTAGGTAGGTTTAGCAGTGCTTACAGTGAAATTATTTGAAGTGCACGTATGATACAAAGTCGAGTCTTTGTATGTTGCCTTATGGTGTAAAGCCTAGGTAACTTGTTTTTTGCGGAGATTTGATCGAGCGGTTTAGTGAACCATATGATAGTTTGGGGCTTGTTAGTATCGTATAAAGCCAATGAGCCATTTTCGGTTTTAAATCCCATGATTTTCCTAGAACAACACAGCGAAAGAATATGAATAAGAAAATACCAGGGTTTGAAAATAATTTTCCCCTCGAAGCGAGATAAAGAGTAAAGAAAATATATCAGTTTTCAAGGTTAAGGCTGTGATAAACTGTGTACTTACTTATTTTAAGCATTATTAAGGGTTTTGATAGAAGGAAGTAAATAATTTATATTTTAGTCAACTATATACAAAGTCAACAGCCAAGGGCGCATTTACCGAATCGACGGTTGATTGCCCTTCGGGACGTTCCGGAGATTGCCTTTTAACTGGCTGTTTACTTATGACCCAGTTGTTATCAAGCGTTTACTTAGTGTGCACTTCTAGTTTTTTCCCCTTGGTGTCTTGAAATGGTCTTACTGTGTTTCCTTTTCCTCCCGCGAGGGAGAATTAATTTGGAAGAAGTGGAAAGGAAGGAAAAGCTATAGAGAAAGTTTCAGGGATCCACTGCAGAGGAAGACTAAAGCCTCTAGAGAGGGCCGGACATAAATAAACCGGGTCGGATATTTACAAGTAATACTGTCTCTATTAACTTTAACTTTTCTTAAACATTTTGTGCACCAAATTTAAGGAAAGTTCAGACTTAATGAAAATAAACGCTTTTTTACGTTTTGTAATGCTTTCATTATTTACTATCGTTAATATATCAATTATTAAACATAACTATTAATAACTATGTAAGTTCACCAACGCATTGTTGTTGTTAATAAAATTGTTAACATGTCTCGACAATCGTGAGGCATTTAAAGACGCATTTAGTTCATCCGTCGAAACTTACTTAAATAATATCTAGGTAGGGGGCAACGGTTTAAGCGTTGACACGGCGCTCATCACTGTAAGGTAAAGGTCCCAGGTTCGAATCCAGTGGCGATGCATTCCACCCCGACATACAACATACATAAATGAGCTTTTTTCAAAAACACCGGCACTCTGAGGGTTGTTAATATGACCTCTGCAGTTGTGAAACTTCGTTAAAAATAAAAAATAAAATAATATGAGCACAAAACCCAACAGAAGTTCGTTCCCACATACTCGATCCGATGTTTCCGACGATATTTTATGCTCCATTGTGCGGTCTTCCCATATAATTATCTTCCAACCCTGATGTACCTTTTTTATTAATGATATTTTTAAATATTGCAAGCCTAGTTGTCACTGTTTTCACGAATAATCCGGATCTCGGTATGGTCTTGATTAAAAAAAGTTCTTACTAGAAAGCTTTCGACCTATTTTAAGGTCATCGTCAGAGCAAAACAATGTTAAATATATTTACACATTAAAATAATTATGTTTGGAAATATTTTGAATAATTACTCGGTACCAGAAAGGCTATTCACACTATTGACCTATTGTTTTATTTCATCCTTTATTACTTGCATTATCACATCTTGTTTTGGATCTTGAGGTTCTATTCAATAATTGATTGTACAAATATATTTAACTCATTGATGTTGAATAATTTCTCGTTGTAATTCATTCGTAAGGTATTCTATTTGGTGCTGGCGTACTACTAACAATCATCACACACTAGACTTCAATCAAAACCAACCCTTCATTATACATTCCTGTTGTGAATTGCATTTCACGGTTTAGACATCTTGTACAAAGTCAGCATAGAAGGTCTTCACCCACAGTCTTTATATTCTCCTGTAATTATTATGGATTTGATAATGAACATCTCTAATTGCAAATAAAACGCGTATGGATGAGCAAAAATTGACGCAACAATAAGCTCTCCCTTTGTGCATCGTTTTCCAAAAAAATTCTTTTTTTTTCAGTGCTTCTGTATATTGCACGCGAACTGTTCTTGAGTTCTGGAATGTTGTTGGATAATGAACGTTCATCAATAAACCTAGATTACTCAGAGACCTTTTACTCAATTCTGATGGTCAGGCGAAGGGCGGTGATTGTCAGGCCAAAAGGGCGGCTATGCGTTCTACCGCTTTCACCACTGCTTCCTCAACTAAATATACTATGCTATCTTTACATCAGAGAACCAATTCTGTAGTTTTTGTGGGTGTAGACGCTCAGCGTAGGAATTGCGAGCTCCGAATGTGAATTCGAAAAATGAGGGACGTGTAATTGTACACAGCCAAAGAGGTCGTTGACAATCTATAAAAATAATGGAAAATTTTCCTTATATATATAAAATTCTTTCGTCCCTTATTTTTAATTAATATCCCTTTTGTATAATCTCTAAACTTTCTTGGCACTAATAAGAACAGAGTGTGAAATTTTCAACGAAACTCGTTCCGTAGTTTTTCCTTCTATTGCTGTCAGACATACAACAATTCGCAATTGTAGAGAGATTACAATATATTAAAAATAACTAGATTATTATTATTTTTATTTATTACGAGGGTTTGCAACTGCAAAGGTCATATCAACCCTCAAGGTGCCGATGTTTTTGAAAAAAAAAAAAAACCATTTGTAAGTATGTCGGGGTCGAATGAAGGGCCGATGGATTCGAACCAGGTACCTTTACCTTACAGTTTGAGCGCCGAGTGAACGCCTAAACCGTTGCGGGCACCAACGCCCTATTATTATTGGATTTAAATTAAAAAAAAAAAAAATAATAATAATTTTTAAGTGCAGTCGATTCATTTTAAACAATACTGTAAATGTATGTAATAGTTATTTAGTGATCTGGTGTGATGTAGGTTTGAAAAAAAAAACATTTTCTTAATCATAGCGATGTTTCGATCTTTATTGAGATCATCTTCAGGTCTCAAGTCGTTTGTCTTCTGTGTAATTGTACCATTCTTGGGTGTTGTATTGAGAGGGCCCTTACACATTGAGTACTCTCAACACGACACGCAAGAATGGCACAATCACAGAACAGATAAACACTTTGAGCCCTGAAGATGATCTCAATAAAGATCGAAACGTCGGCTCGATAAAGAAAATGTTTTTCTGAAACCTACATTACACCAGACGGCATTTCACGATTTTTAAATAATTATCGATTAATGGTCATTAATCACCACACATTTATATATTAGTAGTGTTTATTATGCGGTTCAGATTATTACGTTGAGAAGAACATGAAAACCAGTTTTGTGAGTGTTATCAACTTATGGTTTCGGTCCTCTTATCCTGCGCTCATCCGCCATTAGGTGAGTGAATTCAGGGAATTGCTGTGTGTTTTATAGAACTGTTTGCTCACTTACCTTTCCTTACCTTATCGTCTCCGTCGCTGTTTTGATGCATTGTCTTTAAGAAAATGTCTTTTATGCGCAGGCTTCCAATCTACATAAAGGTCATTAGATGGTTGAAAAAAGAATAAATGTTGGGTTGATCAAGCTTTCGGCACTTTATATTCAGCCAGACCTTTCACAACGCTGAAGAAACAATCAATATGAAAAAAACTATCGTACAAGTGTTTTGAGTTTAAGGCTCTGGAGCGCATAGCCAGCATGATATATTTTGCCGATTAAACAGACATATTCCTAAAAATCTATATAAGGAAAAGTTCAACTATTTTTTTGTTCTGACTAGTAATTTCTTTCAGATACTTTCCTGATCACAGAGAATATATACATATATATATATATACAGTTTTTACAGAAACTATGTACATAGGATTAAAAATTGGACAGCGAGAGAGAAAGAGAGAGATTGAATGAAAAAGTGAGAAAGCGTCGAACCCCGTCGCTTCTGGTTGGTTGCTACGATTGATCCATAGCGTTAAACCCAAAACACTTGTACAATAGTTTAATCGTTTTTTCATATTAGTTGTTTCTTCATCATTGGGAAAGTCCTGATGATGGTAATATAAAGAGCCGAAAGCTCAGTGTACCGAACTTAGTCTACTACTTAGTCTTTTTTCACCCGTCTAATGACCTCTACGAAGATTCGAACCCTACGTAGATTATTTGCAGGTCGATCAACGAACATCATATCTTTATCCTACGAAATTGTCTTTTGTTAAAGTATGTCGTCCCACATGAAATTGCCGTTTCTGTTATTGCTATTAACGTAGATTCATGACAGTTTTATGTCGTTCCATAACAAATTTTTCGTTACAATCTTTAATAAAGACAGGTTAATTTACAATTTACTATTGTGACAATGAAAACGAGTACGCTAATTCCTTTATCAGTTTTAAAAATTGCTGTCCAATATGAATGGGATATTATGTTTTGGGTGAAAACGTTTTATTGAAAGAACTATTTTTTTTTTTAAATCTGCTAAAGAAGATCTGACAGATCTTCAAAATCAATAGTAAAAAAATTAAAGTGCCTGATGAAAATCCTCATCAAACCACCCAAAAATTGGCGGCAGATATTCAAACTAGCCGAACGACAAGTTTTCGGAAAACGTATCAGTGGGTTTGAAATTGAACATCGGTAGTTCTTGGGCAACCACGTATGACGGAACGTGGATCATCTTAGACAATGGATTCAGTGATTGGATACCATCCGTCGCCTCATGAAAAGTTTATCATGCTGAATCATGTATGTATTTATCCATTCCTAATAAAGATTGACAGTGAAAAGGTTCACAAGTCATTTTAAAATGAAGTCATTTCTTTTGGAATATTGGGTAGAAGTAGAGACTATAATACGGGTTGTAAAAAATTACGTTGCTAAATTTATATGGTTTCTCTGTGATTTCTACCCTTGTCCCTTGTTACCTAAATAGATATATTATAGAAAAGACCCTATATTGAGCGAATTAATATTATTTAGGTCCTTGAAGCGAAGATATTCCAAAGTATGAGACTACAAAATGAAAACAGAATAAAATACAGGATATTTGGTGAACACCCAGAGCTAAAAGACGTATTTATCACCAGCTTTCCGGTTTGAAATTCCAAACGGACCACGAAACGAGAACGGTGAAATATATTTCTGGTATCTGGTGAGGAAGTAGAACCTGCTGAGCACGTCTTGAGCTCGTGTGAAACTGAAATAAATGAATGGAAAAGCCAACCCCTTTTGCCGAGAGACGTTTCCTCCTCTGTACAATGGTTAGATTTGTAAAACCTATGTCACTGTATAAGGAAACTTTTTAGCAGGGTCAGATCACAATAGATCTTTTTCGCCGGTGGGATGGGGCGACACAGCGCCTAATCGAACACACCCACACTCTTCTCTCTTTCCACTCCAAAAAATCCAATTACCTGACACGCCTCATACGCAATCATAACGAAACCGTACCAATTTTTGAAATGACACCTTGCCGCGTGGAAATACGTTTGCGAATTATGCACAACCCGAGGAAAAATCAAGAATCGGGAAAACATGGAATAAAATAAAATAGTGAGTAAAAATTGTACTTCGTATAAACGCGTTATTTTGATTTGAGCCAATTTCTCTTCGCTCACAAAATAAATTGTTTTGATAAAGTAAAATTTCGTACGTTTAGAAACGAGGCTTTATTAATCCGCTCAACATGAAGTTCAAACTTTACTGCTTTGCCCATCGGAAAGAGGTCTAAGTGCAAAACTGAGGTCCAACAAAACGCAAAGTACAGTTCCTCCCGAATCGATATTGGCGAACCGCTGGTTGACCCATTTCTCCTTACGGTACCCAGGATTGTTGTTGCTGACCTTAACAAGGATGGCGATCGTATCCTCTCTTCCTCACTGATAATAGTTGCCAAAGTCGTTTTTAGTTTTCGCCATTCAACGTTCCGAAGAGTCGATGATCAACTTGGCCTGACCTTTCTGAGATAGAGCTTACTGTTGCGTGATAAGCCGAACGGCTTATCGAGTGTTTGCGAATTGTTTTGATAACTTTCTTATTGTTTTCAGCCTCACCTTCTTAATGGTCGATATTGGTTCGTGCGAATGCCCCTGTATTGTGTACGATCGACGGCTCTCAAATGCACGATAAAACCCCTGCGTTGAGGCTGTCCAAATTTGCTAAAATATACGGAGTAAAAGCGAATGACAAAACGAATGGGAGTATGAAGTGTGCGAACTGGAGACAGTATTTAATTTTATCCTTACCTGACACACAACCCCCTACCTTGTTCACCACTGAGAATCAGGGGTGCTGTGATTAATATCTGTCAAGTGTGAATGAATGATCGCCACGGCGTTTTGGAAAAAAAGATCACCCAAAAAATCTAAAACTGTTGGAATTTGCGAATCGGATAAAAAGTAGGGTTCACCTATAGAGGGAATCGTTCAGAAAAAGTTCAATATTACCATACAAAGTTTGATCGTTCGTCTCCTTGTGGGTGTAGAAGATAATTAACTGCTTTAGTCTAAAATCATACTGAGGTAATTATTTGAATAAATGTATTTGTAGACTTTTTCAACGACATAGCTATAATTATTATTTACAACATTTCGATTATTATAACTAACATTCACCACAGCTTAAACATATACATCTTAATCATTCGTCAATGCTGAAATACATTGTTTTTTGTCGTTTCCAAATCGGTTTGCACATTTAACGTACATCACATAATAAAGATAGCTAAGTTTATTTTTCTGTGTCCTTTTTCTAGTTTTATTCATTTTTTTAAATTGTTATAGAAGAGAAAAATCTTTTGTACAGTACAATATTATATTGTGCGTAGAGATATAGAAATCAAAGAGGGTATATTTTCTGCTAATCATTCCTGCTTGGTCAGTGTGGAATGGGCGTGTACAAGGGGCTCAATTTGTGCAGCCACCACATAATTTATTCTATGTGACCAAGAGCAAATGAATTTATGTTTTTTATAAGAGTTATTTCACTAAAAATACGTTTGTATTCTTCATCTTGACATTTTATGGAGAATGCACTTTAGGTTCGTTTAAAACATGAACGTTATTTACATTAAATAGGTTTTGGTGTAAATGATCCGGAAAATATTAATTATATTGTAGGATACGACTTGAAAACAAAAGTCATGTACAGAACTCAGCGAATCAGTACTATATTTTATATTAATGAAGAATCGAGAAAGACAACAAATTAACCCATTCTCCGACCAAATAATCTTTAATTAGTTGAGCGCAGGTTTAATTTTTTTTTTTACTTTTTGAGATGTAATATTGTCATCAATCACATTTTCGGCTTATAGGGATTTGCTACGTTGTTTTGACACTGCTAGTGCACTTTTAATTTAACTGACAAAAGAATGATTTCACATCAGCTACGTTCAAATAAAAAATATATGGATTTTACTTTGTAATTATTATACATTATTGTACTTTTTGACAAGAGTTTTGACTCTGGGCCTAACACATCTGAAGCGTCCGTTGGTAAGCGTTTCCGTTGAGAGTTGTGGTCCAAAGTTATTTCAATGATATCCAGTAGCGATTGTTTCGTCCTGGAAATTAAAAAAAAAAACTAACGATCAAATTGCATTTCACCTGTTTCACAAATAAGAAATAAGAAGTACTATCAATCAAAATGTTGCTATGTTGTCAATTACAGTGTTTCGATAATCTATGAATTCTGTCGGTAATAAACGTTCTGTGGAAGGGGTGTGTGAACAAAATATACAATATCTGTATAACAAATTGTTATCTACAATTTATATTGTCTTTATTATCTACAATTTACACCATTGTAACCTTTCACATTAAAAGTCTGCTAATCAAGGTTTGCCTTTTTTCTGTATACTGTGAACATTTTTTAATAATAATAAAAGGGGTGCAGTGTCCGTAACGGATAAGATATTGACTGACTCCTATCACTCGTTCCGGGTTCGAATCCAGCGCCCTGCATTCCTACTTTCAAAAACACAGGCACACCGAGGGCCGATAAGACTGCTGTTGCGTGCCCGCATAAAAAATTGTATTTTTTCAGGCGGGGGGACGTGAGTTTTATTCAGTATTGGTTTATAATTTAGTTAATTTTATTATTTGTTTATATAAAAATCTTGGTAAAGTATAAAGTACTTTATTATAGTTACTTATCAGTTGGTAAGGGGAAAACGTTTTGCCACAGAATTTCATTCTTCGGTTTTTGCTTGAAATCTCAATATTCATTTATTCATTAAATTTTTGCCTTTTCCGAAATGCAATATAATTTTGTTACACGATGTATTTTTTAATGATTACTAGGAGATCGTGAGATGCGGTTTGGTATGGTTTTAGAAAATCTTTATCGAGATCATCTTCGGTGCCTTGCAGAAAAGTAACACTTATATATGCGCCTATATATATTGTATTTCCCACATCTTTGTGCAACTTAAACAATGTTTTTAAATCCTAGGCACTGAAGATGATCTCAATAAATCAATAAACTTCGAACGTGGCACGATAAAGAAAATTATTTTTCTAAAAACTATATCAAACCAGACCGCATTTCACCATCTTCAAATAATCATTGACTAACGGTCACTAAACATCACACGTTTTCGATCTTTATCATTACTAAACCAAATTAACAAATTGTTATACCTTTTAACATATGATTATTAGGTAGGTTTAAGTAAAACATTTTCTTTATCGTGCCAACTTTTCAATCTTTATTGAGATCATCTTCAGTACCTTGAAGGGCTCTAGGCCTTTGCCTCTTCAGGCGATGTCGAGGGGGTTTAAATGTACGGAAATAATATGGAGGCCAGTGTAGATGGTTTTATTGAAGAGAACATTTAGGATTCCTTACACTTCGTATGTCCCTACCTGACGAGTGAGTGTTTTGTCGAGAGTAAGTTTGTGGTTAAGGTTTAGAGAAATCTCAGCTGCTCGTGTCTTGGCAAGCGAGTGGATTCCACGTCACCAGTCGGTATCAATTTCAAGGACAGAGAGACTCTCTTAGTGTGAGTGAGACTTGACACAACTCGTTCGCTCACTTTGATTCTCCTTTGATAGAACCATTCTTCTAATAGGGTAAGATGACTTTACATGTAGACAAAAGAAATTATGGCCGTGTGGTTGGAAAAAGTGGACATGACTGTGTAACGTTGTGGGAAGCGGGTCTATCTTATATTGTTAAAAAATCGAGCCAGGGATATTTCCTTGCGGGGCACACAAGGAAATTAATGTTCTCTGACAAGCCCATATTACTGTAGGAACGCAGGATAAGGGAAAAGGTACTGGGAAGAATCTTCATTTGGTCCTACAGCAAACCCGTTTGCATTATGCTGTCGAGGGCCTGAGCTACGTCTAGGAAGTCACTCGAAGAGAACCAGCCATAATGTCCAGCTGTTATTTCTACACAATGGAGTGAAGTGTGCGATACCAAACTGATGGTCGATAAAGTAAATAATAAGAAAAAATAACTGCAACTCGATAGATAAAAGTAAAAAGACGCAAAATAAAATGTAAAGATAAAAAATGAATAGCAAACGTTCAATACATATATAATTGTTTAGTATTGAACAATCAATTATTTATAAATTATTGATTGTTTAGTATTGAACAATCAATTATTTATAAATTATTGATTGTTTAGTATTGAACAATCAATTATTTATAAATTATTGGTTGATTGATTGAATTATATACGCTCAATTCTGCACATAATGCGTATTGCACAATATCGAAACCTTGTTTTTCCCTTTATGACATGTTTTTTTCACAATTGCAACAGGGTTTTTTTTTCTGCTACTGCTTCCATTTTAAGATAATGTCAAGATGGCCCAATCAGAGTGTCTAGACCTGCAACTTTTGTCCGGTGGATGAACGAATCTCTTTTACTTGTTTACTTCTTAACCACCGGCAAACTTTGCGGCCAAGAACTGCTATTACCACTAGTGTTCTGCTGCATTACTAAAAATGTTTCCGATTAGATTTGAACTGAGTTTGTAAATTTTGTTGAAAATTGTTTGCAAAAGGAATAAATTTGACAAATTAGGGCTGCTAACGTTCAGATTCATGATATTTTTGGGCACGTTAAGTTTTAAATCTGTCAGTGATGAGTGATCAAAGACTTTTACAAAACAACATTGAAAGATTCATAAATAATAAGCAATTAAAAGTTGAATTCTTTAATTTACACTTACGTTATTATAATTTTAAACTCCATGAACGTTTATTTACCGATTTGATTGCGAAATGTTATTTCAAGAAAAGTTTTATTGTAAAACTTGTTTTTAAACAATTTCGCATGGTGTTAAGTAAAATTCAATTTGGGTAAATGTAAATTTTGATAAAATGTTCAGTTGTTAGTTTTGTGTATCTCGTTTACCTTTATTAGATTTGCCGTCGTCGTTGATTTGTTTGACTTGATTTGATTGTTTATCATAAGAATATACAAAGTTTCAAAGCCGCCTTTTGGTAGAAAATTAGCTTGATAAATTAATTCATGGATAATCCTTAGACACGGTTAATAACGGTATTCGTCATATATATAAGAATTATTAAAATTTAGTAGATTTCATTAAGACGCATCGCATTTTCTTGTCTCGGGTCGAGATTAGAACACATCCCTTTCCCCCTTATTCGCGAAAGTACTCAATCACCCAAACCACAGTGTTGATTAAGACACTGAAGGGTAAACCTCAGCTTTTATTAGGGCGTCGAAGGTAAACGCCTAACCTCAGTCTTTATTAAGGCAACGGAGGGTAAACGTTTAAGTAGTGCTTGCGTTACCAGACCAAAACAACACGTTTGCCCTTTGCTCGCCTGAGAAGATTTTCTCTTTTCAACCAACACAGACTTTGTTTGAGAAATCCCATTGAGAATCATGGCTCAAAGCCAAAGTTTCATTCGCTTTCTTATATTTTCTTTATTCGGGACGGCGTTTTTCTCACAACAAACGCTGCGGCGGGCCATTATAAAATTAAACAAAAACTAAGGTTGATGCGCCTCGAGAGAAAATGGGTCGACACTGCAGCTCGATACTTTTCCCCACTGCTTGGACAAGAGACTTCATTAGAAGATTGGATTGTAATTTGGTTTCGAAAGAATGTTTTTAAACGTCTTTTGAGATTAACTGATAGAATAATTGCATTAAATGTACATTTTTATGACAGATGAGTTTATGTGTGATTCTGTTGCAAAAGTTGCTCTGTGAAAACACCATATGACAAATTTTATATTTATAATTTATTTCTCGCGATGAGGCTAACTAAGGCATACATGATATCTTTATCCTACTCAAGTTGTACCACATTTTATTAGCAAGATGATGTTGTTTCTAATTAACATCTTTATTAAGTACACTTCAGTTAGCGCTGTAAAACTTAGTCTGTAAAGGGGTTAAGGTAAGCCGGATGTGAAAAATCTGCTCGTATAGTCCAAAGGACCATGGCCTGGTGGCATTGGAAGGTTACACTTTTTTTGTGTCCTTCTTGATGAATTGTGCTCCGCCATGTAATAAGTCTCTTCAATCGTTTTAAAAATGGGCTATGATGATGATAGTGATAACAGTCATCATTTTAATTTTGGAACCAAAGCATGCAGACTTACGACGACGACGGGTGATACAATGTGATTAAGACTCGGGGCTCAAGAAAGGTGTACCTCGTGTCCTCATCCGCGTCCCTTTCTCCTCCAGGTTCCTTTATTGCTTCCTGGGACCCCTCCCAACCATTGTCTGTAAGGGGGTGTCCGAGCGCGTTTATCCCTGAGGGCTTGCAAACCTCGCTAAAGTACAAGCTGTTCTCGGGTCGGCATGCGGCGGCACCAGATCCTGTCTGCATAGACGGGGGAGGGTGTATAACCATCTGTACTACGGGGTAAAAGAAATGTTCCAAGGTTTAGCCCCTGTTATGGGAATGGATTCGTAGTTGGCCGTGGTGAGACCCCTGGCGAGTACTTAAAGAAGAGGCTGTCTTCTATCTGTGACCTTCACACGAAATTTGCATATGACCATCGTTATACACTCGGCATTACAGGGTACGGCGGATCGGACAGTAGCGTAAAAGCGTTGAGGACGCTATGATGATTGCGCTGAACAGTCCCTCGAATGAGTGAGTAGTGAATCAGTTTCTCCTACTCAAGTATACTTTGAACGTAAGTGTATGCTGAGCTCGATTGGAGGCTTTTACCGTAGGCGGTCTCCTCTAGGGGTGGTTAGCAATTCCACTTTAAACAAAACCGCGGCCGGAGCAGATCCAGTATTTTCTACGCTAGAGAAGCCGACTACTCTGGGCTGTAAAGTGGCCTTCTCTACCTAGAGACTGCGCGGGAAACCACGCTGATGTATTTCGGCTTATGTAGCCTTTTACGCGCGGTATACGGATCATTGCCTAATTCGGACCCAACCATTCGGAATGGACAAGCGGGGAGCGAGATTATCTTGGCCCTTCGAGGCTGAGCTGCCTCTACACCAACGCTGCGACAGTAGCACCGTTTTGTTGTATGCGGAGGTGCGTCAGGTCTCATCTACAGGATCAAAGTTTATCTGTGGCAAGCCCAAAATGTCCAAATGGCCTGAGTTATTAACTTGGTTCCATTTACGTTCACTGAGTAAACAGGCGCTGCCGGGCATGTTCATTTTCCATTTTATAAATCATGTTTTAATATACACGTCAATTACCTGCGTATATATGAAGCTTAAAAATGCAATAATTCAAAAGTAGATATGACCCTGGTTGTGCTCTTCCGTCGGAGCCCTGTTGTCATCCGGTATCCTTGTAATACTGAGTATACAGCAGCAACAGTACGTATTGAAATGTTAAAAAATCGTGGAATCCCGGGAATGTATATTGTACAAAGAAATGGGCCAGTAAGGCTTCCCTGAGGAACACCTGCCCTGATGCTCAAATAATTCAGCGCGAGAGACTCAGGTGGACGATAATTCTAACCAGGTCAGGTGCTACAGCTAATAAGATGATGAGATATTAGAGGTTATGTGTTGTATATGAAATGTTCTTGAGATTCTTAATGAACAAAAACTGAAAAATGGCAGTAATTTCTTAAAATGTCTCACCTTACAGAATGGTTTCATTCGTGCACGTCCTAGGACCATTTACGAGGGAGTATTTTGAGCTTCCTCCGTTGCGTCTCGTCACTTGGACAGCCCCTCTTATAAACAGTTCTTTAAAAGTTTCTCTAAACTGCCTGGACATGCCGCAGTAAATGGCAAAATTGATTGGGTAGCTCAGAATTATAAAGAAGTTTGTAAAAAGTACGAGAACGTTGGCCACAGAATAGTCTAAAATTTCCGTTATGCTGCTCGATATAATATGAAGTACCTGAAACAAAAGACGATAATCTTTTAAAAGGAAAAAATAACAGTTTTAAACTCTGTATTTTGTAAGCATCAGAGTAGGTAACGTGTCCCTATCGATCGAGTGTATAATTGCTCAATGACATAATACTGTTAGGAGGAAATGATAGTACAAAATCGTTACTTACTGTAACAACTGCTAATGGAATTTCTGTCAGCAGGAAGACAGTGACGACTACAATGAGCATTAAAGTGGTACAGTTTGAGTCCCTTAGTCTTTTGCACTCACTTTTCCTATTTTCTTTGAATAACTTGTCCCTCTTGTGCTGCGCTTTCCTCAGCGCCCTGAACAGCAGCAGATTCAACACGACGAGAGATATACAAGGTACAGCGTGAACGAAGACGACTCGGAAGCAAAAGTAAAACGTGAAGTAAAAGTTCGGAGTCACCCAGTTTGTAACCCAGTCCGCCAAACTCAGCTGAAATAAATCCAAGAAATATTAACGAAACAGTACACAAGTTGTACACACAATAAATTTCATTTTGAATTTAATTGTTGTAAAAACAATATTATATGCATAATATATTTTATTGAGTGTTAGTAACGATGCCCTTGTGTCCTCTTTAGCAAATCTGTAGTTTACCACATTTCCTAATACATCCTAATATAATAACTATGGGAAGACATGCATTCAATAAATAATCCCCAGCGTAAATTTTAACTTAAAAAATAAATTACATGTTAATTAAACAACGAGTTCACCAAAGAATTAACAATCTTTGCTTATTTATCTTTTTACTTTAGAAATAATAAATTGTTATCGATGTCACTCATTTTAACGTAGTAACTCGTTTGCAACTATCTCTGATGTTTTTAAAAACAGTTTTTTTTCTAAATTTAAATATCTTCCAAGTATATTTCTAATTATGAATACATCTGACACAGATTGATGGCTGTTTTTATTTTCTATTCCTGAAGCGGAAACCGAGTTATTCTGACAAAATAAAACAGGGATCTAAAGGAACTGTTTGAACAAACTTCCGTATCATCCGAACAGAATAAAACACGTTTAAGTATAATAATCCTTGGATAATTTTTAAACATTTACTTTATCTCAATAACGTCGTTATTCGTTGTGGAATTTGTGAAATGTACGGCATAACTCGCTTTCCTTTGACGTATTGCTTTCATGTCAAATAAATACGCGAACTAACAACCCTCAAATATCCTTTATTGCGTACCTAAAACGTTTTATTTGGACTTCTGTGTAGACTATTATTATTTATTTAAACATGTTTTTTTTTTTCAAAAAATAATATTTCCCGCGGTAAAAATGTCAATAAATATTTATTTCTGCTTTCAACTGTATAAGTCTGGGAAAGAAAGAGAAATTTAATTTGTACCCTCATTCAGACTTTAATTCCTACTGCTCTTAAAGAAACCATTTTAAATAGAATTCCAAAGTCACAATTTTCTTTATTACGTTTTAAACGAAATTGATTTTTTACTCTAATTTATTTATTTACTCCCGTACCGACTGCTCCGCTTAAAGTAAATTTCGGAAACTTTTAAAAAGCAAAACAAAACACATTTAAGAGAAAACATAAAAAATATGCAAGAATTTTTTTTAAATATAGATAAATAAGAAAAAAGAAGATCTTCCAATTAGTACTTACTCGGATATATTAGCGTCAATCATTTTCACTGTTACTTAGCAGGTCGCGAGATCAATGTCGCTTCAGCCGTCAGGAAAGATTACTTGAAAGGGTGCGGGATGAAAGGTTTCTGTCAGGGTTTTTTTGTGATTGGATAGTTGTTTCTGCAAATTGTTGTAGCTTTTTTCGCTATTTCAAAGATATGGTTGACATTAAGGATTCATAAAAACGACGTTTCGGACAATTTTGGATCGGAGGGATTGGATACGTTGGAGGTTGGTACATTTTGTTGAACCCCAACCATTCGATGTGTATTTCCGTTTGGATTGTTCGTTCAGTAAACGTTTGTCAATGTATTGTGTTGGGTTTTTAATTGAGATAAAAAAGTCAGTGTCATGAGCGGGATTCGAACCCACGACCTTCGGCTAGATACGCTACTCTACCGTTTGAGCTATCGTGACTTCGATCCACTCGGACACTTAACTTCACATCACAACCCCACCTTTTGAATTAAGATGGGAAGTTGATGTCCGACAGGATCGAAGTCACGATAGCTCAAGTGGTAGAGCAGCGGCGGATCTAGCCGAAGGTCGTGGTTTCAAATCCCGCTTGTGACACTGGCATTTTATCTCAACTACAAACTTTAATTAATTGAAAGATATTAATCGGTCAAGCGGACCATGAAAATTAGTGAGTGTATTCTGTCAGGTGGGTACTATTGTAGTAAATGGAAGCAATAGCCGGTTATTCTCCGAAGGCGAAAGAGAAAAGTTTATATTTTTGTATGTTTATTGCCATCTTGAACTGCTCCTGGATATGAAATGGATCTGCAGATTCTGGTTGAGATCACAGAATCTTTATAAGAGAAAAGGATGCCGTATCATCTACATAGATAACGAATAGACCGGATTTTCATGCACTTAAGATTGTCATAATATGGCAAAAATATCCCAGTAAACCATTTTTTTTTAATATCGTAGTAACTTTCGATAGAAATATAGATAATTAAACGAAATAGATATTAAAACTCTTTACATTTAAAAATGATTAAATTAACAGCTATTTAGAGGTTTTTTCATTTGAAACCTCGGGTGCCGGTGTTTTTGGAAAAAAAAAGCTCAGCTGGATTTGAACAGGGACCTTATTTTACATGGATGAGCGCCTTGTCGACACCGTTGCGGTCACCGACGCCGCCTAGAGTTTATTTACATTTAACCAAATCTCAATTGCATTATTAAATTATATATTTTATACTACCTGAGTGTAATTAATGTAAAGTACTTCTCTAAATTGTCTTCCGTGAAAGTGCGCCTACGGTGAGATAAAATTTGTGATTATATTATTTATTGAAATAAAACCTATGACGGGGTTAAAAATATTTTATTTGAAAGTATTGCTAGCATCTTCTCTCCCGTCGTTGCGGCCTGTTTCAGTTTTCTTCAAATTAAACTAACTTTTAGTCAACTTATTTTGTAAAAGATTTTTTTTTTATACTTTCCTCGAAAACCCATTTAATACTTTAAATAATTTGAACAATGAAGGGAATTTTACGTAAAAATCCTTCAAATATTTCCAGCGATATTTATCAAGTATGAAAAAATAATCTTTATAAAATTTAACCTGCGGCTTCCTAGAAACATGACACGATGATAGATTTCCTCAGGAATATGTGGCGGATAAAAAAATATGCAACTGCATCGGCCTCTAGACCAATACGGATCGTTTTATGAAAGGTAGGAATGTCTGCTGTATAAAATTGGTGCTAAGATACTTCCTTGTCGTAGCCCTGCATCTGTGCGACAACCGACTTATAAAGAGGAGCCACTCGTGACTTGTCGGATAGGTAGGATTTTAGATTTTAGTATCAGGTAGTAGGTAAAAGGGGGACTCTGTTAATATTTTGTAAAATTAAAACTCGTTTAAAAATCTAGCATTATTAGTAAATAAATTGGACGAATTAAAAATATTTCAAACCAGTAGATAATGAGATACAGAAGCCTATTTGAAATTCGAAGCAAAATAGGATCGTAAACTGATGTTTAAAATTAATTTTATTTATTTCAAACTTTTTATTTTCTATTTAGATTAAATGTACAAAGGTGGACTAATTTCACTCTGAAATCGTTCAACTGAAAATTTTAACACGGACAGTGCATTAATGTACTCAGTAGTTCACTATCCTCTTATTTTTCTCCAACTATCCAACCTTCATTGAATCAGAAAGCTCTAAAACAATTCTCATATCGGGTGGTATTCTTACACGCTCTCTATATAGATCCAAGGAGTTGCACCTTTCAAGGGGCACATCGAACATCCTTTCTCTACATGTAGGAAGTCTACTGTCCTTTTTTGATATGTTATGTATTTTATTTTATTTTTTATTATTTGCGAATATATATTTACTTATGTGACTAAAATGAATACGATTTCTATTTTTCACCACTGGAAATATTGCTTTTTGAAAAAAAAAACCGTTAAAACGAAACAAAACTAATAATAGTCTTCAAAGAAATTTAAGACAAAAGATTTAGGCAAGCAATGAAGGATATTTGGGGGTTTTTAGTTTACATATTTACATTTTTCTTTTTTTTAAGTATGGGTTAAGCAGTTATTAAATAATTGCATGAAAATTGTTAACTTGGGGGGGGAGGGGTTAAACATGTAGTTTAATTTGTTACTATTAAGTGTTCAGTTTTTTTAATAAACAAAAAATTTGTAACTCACTGGTCTGTCAAAAAATTAAATTTGTTTCATGATTTATTGCATTTGTTTGAAAACGTCGAAATTCTGTGAAAATAATCATGTACAGTAAACAGGCATTACATGAGCAAATTAAATTTTTAAAAAACCAGAAGTATTTGTTAATTAAATATCATAAATGTATTATTACGGTGTATGTAGTCCTGTCCAAAATGTCAGCCGGGTTGTAATCGCACAAAATCCCCGACCTGCCAGGGGCCGACACTCCACAGTACAGTGCACAACACATCCACGATTGGGCTGTTTTGCTCTACATTGAAGCCCTCCCGTGTATCCGTCATGAGTATTTGCTGTTTACCAAAGCGAAATTGCGCTTTGTTCGGCAAGTCGGTTTGCGCTTTCATAAGCCTCGACGCTACCACGCCCAGTAAGCCATTATGCTTAACTTTGTACTTCGATCTCAGAACTTTAAGGCTATTAAGTCTCAGTTTATTGTAAAGCCATTCAAAGCGTTAAATGCCTCCTGGACGCCTGAGGAAATGTTATTATTGAAACCGCGAAAGCATAGATGTGTTGTAAACGACGAACGACAGGCTCATAGGAAACGGAAAAAGTGCAATTTCCGCAAATATTGAAATTTTATAAATATATTAAACGAAGAAGTAAAATATGCGTACATAATATGCTTTTATAATCCAGCCTGAATGTGTGTCCACTTCAAATTCAAAAGACCCGGTGCTATTAATCTAAAGTAAACTTCACGCAAACTTAATTTATACCGTCAAGGAACGTGTAAGGCTAAAATACAAAATATTATCGGAGAAAAGGTAGGCTGAAGTTACCCCCCGTATACACCCTCCGTTCTCAAGTCTTACCTGTACGTTCGAGAGTTTACAAGAAAATAGCCTCCTAATTTTTATTTCATTCATATCTGATTCAGATAATCAGCTTTTGGAGAAAAGGTACGTGGAACGAATATCAGTTTATGTATATAAGTTCTGCCAAGCGACGACTTGTAGTGGAGAATGACTAAACGTTTCAAAAATCGTGATTTCCACGCATTACTTCGATTTTTTCTGACTAAAGATGAAATGATATTCTTCATGAAATTTAATACTATAGTCTAATAATCTACGATCCTAGACAGCGGAAGATAGTCCTGGCCTGGAACCAAACTGTTCCGGAACTAGAAACTTTAGTCGTAGTCGTTTAAATAAGTTTCATAACTTCATATGACATCCGTTGCTTGGTACTGGTGACTTTTTGAAAGTTGTTTAAATTTTTATGATACATTTAACGTTGCCACTGAGCTACTTCTCTTACAAGAGACTCAAATGTAAATTCAACATATATGAACGTATTTACTTCAAACGAAACTTGTAATCGTAAATGTTAAATAAATGTAATATAAAAAAAATTACACTTTTGGCCCTTAAGTGTTACAATACGTGTCGAGGGGTTGTACAAAAGGACTGTAGAATGTGTTAAAATTTTTGTGTTTTTTACGGTGATAAAACTAAAAATAGACACCCAAATAAGAGGTAGGAAGGTAAAGATTGGGAAATAGCATGAAAAAGACAGCTCATTAAAATTAGAAAAATTGTAACTGCGTAAATAGTGTATGTGAAAAGGAATGCAATAGCTGTTTAGCAAAATCAAGTCGTAAAAAACTTAGCTAAATTACTGCATCGAATGCCAATGTTTAAAATTATTAAAAAAGGATGTTCTTTTTAGATTTCCCGGTTAAATATCTGTTAAACCAATGACGCTATAAAAATTAGGTGACTTATAGTTTGCAGACTAGTTTCAATTTTTTACCAATTTCAGTTTGTTGGAGAAAAATTATACAGGGCGCCTTGGGGCCCAGTTAAAATTTCAAATTCAACCTTAAACATACACAATTAATTAACGTTTTTAGTTGCGATAACAAAGCCAATGGCGCGAGCGGGGATTCGAACCCACTATCTTCGGCTACATACGCCGCTGCTCGAACACTTGAGCTATCGTGACCTTTTTTATACCACGAATTTAGTGAACCAATACATACAATTAATTAATGCTTAATGAAGTAATGCCTCTACCACTTGAGCAGCGGCGTATTTAGCCGAGTGTCTTGGGTTCGAATCCCGCTCATGACACTGACTTTTTTTATCTAAACAAATACCTTATATAAAGATTAATTAATTGAAAAACGTTATTCGGTTATCGGACCAGGAACTCTAATGAACTTATATATACTCATCATTTTAAATTTTTAGATGTATAGTGTCGCATTTAAAATTTTGAAATTGAACTAGTCCTGGGGTACCCTGTATAATTTTTCATTACAAAAAGGTTAAAATTTGGAACTTGACTGAAAAACGTTAGAAATCTTTTTATGCGTCATTGGTTCAAGAGACGCCCTGTCTGTAGACGTAGTAATACTGAAGAACTTCTCTTTCACAAATAAAGAACATTAGCGTAGACCAGCTTACATGCAATAAGTCTGATGTGCAAGATACAATTTAATTACCTATTTATATATTACGCAGTGACCAAAGCCCGAGGGGTTAAATGCCTGGGCAGACTCCTATCCCATCCCTAAAAGGTCCGGGACTTGGTCGGCTCACGTGTCCTGCATAAATCTCTTGGACGTGTTCACAAAACCCGAGATTTTGGACCATTTTATCTCAGGAAGTGATTTCGTAATATCCCCTCCTTCAAAGATTTCAAACCTAAACAACCTAGTACCTTATACAGTTTGTGAGGTAGTGCCTTGCCGTTTCTTCTTTTATTTCGCAAAAATGGCAAAACGCATCTGGTAGAATACTCATTAAGAGTATGTGGGCAGTACAGAATATCTACCAGCCTCGTAATACTCTTCCTTGAGTTAGAGAATAGCAATTTCGATTCTGCTGGTTTGATCTCCTTAAGAAACTCTTTCGATTACCTGTGTTCAGGGGACAGAAACCATTTGTTAAGGAATTGATTCATACCCAAGTATTTAATACTCTCTTTCGCTGTGCTCATAGAGTGAGGTAATACCAGTTGTAACCCGACAAACCTTTAGGACCTTCTTTGGCTATGCTGTCCGCCTTTTCATTGCCATGTGACTTGTTTTGTACTGATATCCAAGTAAGTTTTACCTTGTTCTCAAACCTGGAGCAGAACCTATTGATAAGATCTACAGTTTCTTCCTACCTGTCCTGAGGTTGACAAATCTTTACTAATGGCCTGAGACTAGCCTGACTGCCATAAAAAAATTCTACTATCTTTTCCATATAATTTTATTTTCCATAAGTGTTCTACAGCACACATTAATGGCCCAGATTTCCGCCTGAAAAACGGAGTTGTTACGTATTTAGGAATGCTGCTATTGTTTCTGTTAGCAAATTATTAAAACCGGAATTTTGTAAATGTAAAATCGCTAACTCAACTTTACCGAATCTCCTTCATGTAAAATCGACACAGTCAAAAATTAAATTATTTGATTCGATATCAAAAAGCACTTTCTGTCCGTATCGAATTTGGAGCCCAGCTCATACTGATTGAATTGAGAAAAGCTAGCTATTACTTTTCTTAAAAACGTCTTCACCTGTCCATAATCAGGCTGATGGTACGACTTTGAAAGTGAACTTATTCATTATAAAATATTTAAATGATTCGTTGGTGGCACTACCTTTCCGATATTTCTTATAAGCTAAAACGTGTTACCTCCTCCTGATAGAACTAAGCGACCTTATTAATATTTTGCCTTTAACCCTTTTTACTCGACCTTATGGAATACAAAGTTATTTCATATCGCCCGAATTAGCAACTGGGCAGGAACAATTAATAGGGAATTATATGTTCACCAATTAGGTCTAGGTTATGTATTCAACGTTCGGGACTTTATTTCAAAAATATGTATTAGGCATTTTGCCCCACTTAACCTCAAAGCCCACATTCAGAAATTTAACTTGAAAACAGAAAAATTTATTCTTTCATAAGAAATTCTCCATTACTTTTATAACGGAAACTGGCAGCCCACTTTTCCATGAAGAAAGTGTGGCCCTGTTAAATTGGATCTGTTGTTTAGAAGACCAACAAAATTAAATTGATAAATGAGTTATTAAACTTCTTAAATTGTAAAGTTTACTTATCGTTGAGCTTAATATGTCAAACAACATTTTTACAACTACGCTATGAAAATGTTCCAACAGCCATAATAGTCATACATTTTTTATTTGTACCACATTGCATGCCTTAGTTTTGCCATTTAATTAATTAAATTAAAGGTAATTATATCCACATTGGCAGCTAAGTTTAACTTTATATTAAATCGTGTAACGTTTGAAAATATTAAGAATATTAATGTTGTTTTCTAATGTTAAGCCACTGTTATCTTTCCATATTGACATTTGTTCAGTAGATCAACATCCGCTCGGGCATTTTTGCGTGATTAAAGCGTACAGAGTTTCAAATTAAATTGGTTGTTCCAGTTCATTTAAATTTTCACGATGTATAGAAAATAAACGACTCGTCTGATTTGATTTTATTCATGCAGAAATTCCGACTGTTATTTCTTTTGAAATGTATGCCCAAGGCAATTCGGAATAATGATTCCAACCACTGTCATCCTTTGATGTGCTGTGGCCATTTATAACATTTTCAATCAAATAAATAAATTGAAATGTAATCTTCATATTTTAACCAGACAAAATGGCCCACTTCAAAGTGATATCGACGAATTTCTAAAACACAGGAAGAACAGAAAAACTATTTTTGATACCAACGAAAATCAACTGAGTCTAGAGGATGAATTAATAGAATTGATATTATATCATCGAGTGCTTGCAAGAATAAAATAAAAACCCTTCAGACTCCTAAGTAGGTATGGTATGGTATGGTGGGAAAGGATACCAGGAGGAGGCGGGGTTTGTGTATCCCAGGAACTGCGGCCTTCTGGCTTATTGTTCCTTCCTAGTTCCTTGGTTTAGTCAATGAACTCGATCCTATTTCTCAGAGGTATCAAGTCATGGACTGTTATTGCTTCAATGTGGTTCTCTGAGTCGTTTTTATACGTCAGATTGAACCTCCATTGAGCCGTTGCTTCGCGTTCGAAGATGATATTAGTGGCTGTTTCCTCCTCCTCATTACATAGCCTGCAAGTGGGATCATCATTGTATACGCCCATGTTATGCAGGTGTTTTCTCAGATGCCAGTGGCCGGTTAGTAGTCCTACCGCTCCTAAGCAGGTACTTCGTCAATTATTGAACTGAGCAACGTAGTGACTGCCAAACTGAGTACGGACAACATCCGCATTCCATAAACGATACCTTGCAAACGTGACAAAAAATGTTGAAAAAAAATTGCTGCAAACCAGGTGGATGCGTCTCATCAACCGTATCACCATTAACTCCATTTCTGCTGGCATCTGGGCGGACAATTCAAACGTCTATTTTCTAACGTTTATCAGGACAATCATACCTAGTCACCAATGCTACGAGAAACTTCCAGCTCTTCATCTTCTTCAGTGAATAAAGCCGGGAACACACCCGATGCAACGCTTCCCGATGCTACCCGACGCCTTGCCACGTTTTGCTAGGGTCTGTACATCTGTCCGACATTAAGCGCATGTCACGTACACTCGTACAGCGTGTATTAATAAATCAGTATCACAATCGCTACGCCTCTTATGTTGTAATGTTGATGTGCATCTACTTTTTAAAGAATATTTTATTTTAAAATAATTTTTACAATGTCGGAAATTTATAAATTGTTTATTTCAATTGACATTTATTTATATTTATTTTGTAATAATCTTATGATTTGTTTTAAATTTGAGTTTTTCTAGAAAAGCTTTTAAGGCAAATAAAATATCCTTCTTTCTACATCCAAAACTTCTCAAAACATTAAGTACGTCTAAAACTTATTAGGAGCAAAATGACGAAAGAATGCAGTCAATTTTAGCCAATCGAGATGTCGCATAATTTCGGGCTTTGCATGATCGGAATGTTTTTATACAATTATGTGTCAAATTCTACCGCTGAAGTCTGAAAGAAATCAGATCGGTAATAAAAAAATATAAAAAAAATCCGGCGAATTTATGCCATTCCTAAGGTGGCAAAAATGAGGTCATCGAAACGGAGAAACGGTCAAGACTAGGTGATAAAGCTAAAGTATTATTCCCGTTCGTCCGAGAAGAAAGCACTTCCGTCCCAGTTGCGAAAAAGAGTATCATAAAAAACAAGCATGACGTAACGATTCAAAACTGTATCGGTGAAACTTTGTGAAAAACACAGAAATAAACCCCCTTCGCCTCGGGGCATCGAGGGACGCGGAGTCGGAAAGAGCCGTGTTTACATAATCGCTCTCCGATTTGATGACATTCTCAGGATAAGATTGGATGGAAACAACTTACCTTGCAAACGGTTACGTTTGTTTGTCCTCCCCAGGTTATCGTAACCGGTTCGTACACCCGGTCGACGAATCGCGTCGACTGGTGAAGAGTCGCCAGCAAGGAAATCCAGCCGACGCATTTGAGAACACGAGGCATTGTGCACCACGTTCTGGCGACCGGAGCGTGGCACACGTATATGTACCTGTAAAATTAAATTGATAATTAATTAACTAGTTTTCGTGTTCCGCATGACCAATTAATATGTTTCAATTAATTAAGGTTTTTAGTTGAGATAAAAATTCAGTGTCACGAGCGGGATTGGAACATAGGATTTCGGCTCGATACACCACTGCTCTACCATTTCAGCTATCGTGACCTCGATCCATTCGGACATCAACTTCCTATAATCATATCCTATCAACTGACCAATTAATATCTTTCAATTAATTAAGGTTTTTAATTGAGATAAAAAAATTCAATAGGTGGGGTTGAGTGGATCGAGGTCACGCTAGCTCAAATCGAGCACGGCGTATCTAGCCGAAGATCGTGGGTTCGAATCCCGCTCGTAACACTGACCTTAATGAAGTGAAATTTATTAATAATCGCTTACTAGAACAGAAGCAATAACGACAAAGAAAAAGGCACTATCATAATTATATTTTTTTTACAGTTATACCATCTTGATCTACTATCCTGTTGGTCTGATGGGTTTCGGCATTTCGCCGTCTTCAGTATTTGGGTGATTTTTTGTAGAGCCCAAATACTGGAGATGCAAAATGCCGAATCGAGCCTGACCCAACAAAAATCAGCGAGTATAGTAGGACCAATCTCACAATATTTGTTTTTATTTACAATTAAATTTAGTAATATTTAACTAAACAGAAAAGGGTCCCTTGCTATAATTTTCAACGAACAATTTGAACCAAAAGAAGCTCCATTAATGTGAAATATGAAAATTCGAATTCACATGAAACAACCCGCATCTCCAAGGTAGTCCGGGTTGACTACAATAATAGCATGTTGGTACGGCTAACATCAATGGGCAATAAAAAAAACATTCAGTTAGATTGAAGCGGTTACGATCATGACTAATGCATTATTATTATACACATCACCGTAAACCGTTTGTACATTTGGAATACATGTGACTTTTTTTAAAGAAATTATATACTTTATCCCAATCTGCAAGTCGTTGTCCTACAACTAAAAACTTGATAAAACCTCTTTTTAACATTACCCTACAATTGTTGGTGTTTATTGGTCTGGGAGTCAGTGAACTGACATTGATCACATTACTGCGCCTGTCTACCTTCTTGGCTGGTTCACGTTTCCCTCACACTTTCTTCGATGAGCGGATGGGAAGTCAAGTTTTTTTTTTTTTTTTTTTTTAAACTGGTGGTTACTCACTGAAGATGGCGTAATGCTATGGCCAAACTAGCTAGTATAGGCAGTTCGAAACCAAACACTAACTTTCTGTCCATGATTTTTTATTTATTTGTATTATGCTTAATAGTTTTTTTGTGTGTGTTTAGTTTGTTTATCGGTAGGCCTTTAGAGAGGCTGAAATGGTAAATTTGTTTGAACAACATCATAACCCACACAGCTCTTGCTGTAATATAACTGTGGATGTTGAAATGGAAAACAATACTTAATGCAGGGGAGGAAACGTTTAATTATATATATATATATATATATATATATGTGTGTGTGTGTGTGTGTGTGTGTGTGTGTACATATACATATATATGTATATATACATATGCATATATACATATATAAAATTATGACCAAGGCCTCCGCCTTCCTTACACTACATAACGAATATGTTTAATGAGTTCATTAAATTGATAATCAGGCGAATTTTCACTACTGACTGACAAATTAATAATAATTTAAGCCACAATTTGTTCATGATTGTTTTATTATTTTGCCCGCGCCTGGCTTTTAATTAATAGTGTTTCATTTCTAAAAGATTAATTAAATTTTCTATATCAGTTTTACACATTTTCACACACACACACACACACATATATATATAT
>CM077099.1:26131097-26149740 GCA_039619505.1 Cimex hemipterus
AGTATATATATAGATACATATATATATATATATATGTATGTATAAGGAGTGTACTAATTATGATTAGTTTATCTATCAGATATTTAGATTTAAGAAGCTTTGTTCCAAAAGTCCGTTTGCTATTTATTAGATGCGTCCCAACAAGTCTTGATTTAAGAGACCCGGGCCCAAATAGGTTATGCCAGGTTAAAATGCTACTAAACAACAGATAAAGAGGATTAATGTCCCAACAGTATTACTAATTAATAGGACATGTTGAAAAAATAATATAATGTTATTCGGACATCGTGAGATACGGTCTGGGGTGATGTAGGTTTCAGAAAATCTTTCTTTATCGTGCCAACGTTTCAATCTTTATTGAGGTCATCTTCAGAGCTCGAAGTATTTGTTTTCTGCAGAGATGTCACTCTCAATACGAAGAAACGCAAGAGTAACGATAAAGAAAACGTTTTCCTGAAACCTACATCACAGCAGACGGCATCTCACGATTTCTGAATAATCATCGTCTAACGGCCACTAAACACCGCACATATTATATAAAGAAATTTACAAATACTTCTTTTAAATCTAAAAACCGTGAGGGAGGGAGAATCATTTCAACAGTAGTTTGGTCACTATTTTGTGTGCCTATCCTTGCTGGTATAGCCTGTCAGACTTGCTTCGGCACGTCATCTTCAGTGTGGTCTTTTAAGAAGTCAAGCCTCCTTATAAAAACGTCATGAAATGGCATGTGTCGACGTATATATTTGTCCATTTTTGAAGTGGATTTTTTTATTGGTATGCTATCATTTTTCTTTGTGATCGTTGGTGCTTTGAATCGGTACAATGTTTTGCGCGGTGAAAATAATGCACTTGAACCGTTGTTAATTAATATATTTATGCATTTTTTAAATTATTGAATGTATTTTGTTTGTATATTTATTTGCTTGTATGTATTTACGATTTTACATATACCTTATATAAGAGTACAAAATAATGTTATATTTGCAAAGACATATTTTGTTTGTAATGTTGTTATTATTTATTTTTTTCTTTATTAGAGGAACCTGTTGCCTGCAGAGAAAGGTTGTTCGATGTATCCCACCTAAATGAAGGTTGCATTCCCTTGGCCACGTATAGAGAGATCATAGCAACGTCACCCGGTAAAGCCGGCGCCACACGATGCTACGAACACCTTCCAACGTTGGACGCTTGACAGTTGGTAGCACCGTCTGACGGACCTTCGAACCTACGAGCTTCGAATGCCGAGCGTCCAACGTACGTGTTGGAAGGTTTCCGCTCGTTGTCGGTCTTTTGCCCCAAGTCAAAGGAGTTAAAGGAATGGGAGGGGAGGCTCGAACGTTCGAGGGATCACACTCGGAGTTGGAACCACCGGCCACACGACACAGAAGCCTTGCTATTTTTCGTTCGAATTTAAAAAGTTGCGTACATTTTTCCCAATAGATTTCTTCCAAAAACAGTAGATATCCATGTGCGCGCATCCAATCATAAGCCTGATGGGATATTTTAAAAAGGTATCCAAGACTGGTGAAACTATCGCCCGTAGCCAAAAATCGCAGAGTAACTGCCAGACGTTCTTTTGCTGGTATTGATTTCCTCATATTGGTGTCATGTTTCTGGATTTTTGGACCAATTTGATTCAGAAGATATTCGAAATCTTCCGCTGACATTCTTGGATCCAACGTTCGACGCATCGTGTGGCGCCGGCTGTAGCAGGAACACCCGCTCCAGCAATCGGTCGAGTCATTTGACTCAAATGTTGGATCCAACGTTCGACGCATCGTGTGGCGCCGGCTTAAGAGAATAGTGTGTAAGCAAGGCAGCGCGTATCTAAGTCCCCTGTTCCGATTCTTGAAGTAAACAGTGTTATTTTACAGTATATAATTTTCCGACTCTAAAGGATGTTGGGAACGAATGTATTTATTAGCGTAACTGTATGTGACAGGATCAATGGCGGAATATTGACGACCTCATTTACTAATGAAATTTGTTACATTTTCGTTACATTACATTAAGCACTCCACCATCATAATTGAACGGTGTAATTTTTTGGCTATATATAGAGAGCGCGTAGGAATGCCATTCGATATAAGAGTTGTGCTTGAGCACGGCACTAGGATCGGGGTCCCCTGTTCCAATTTTTGCAGGAAATAGGGTTGTTTTATTTTGTACAGAATGATAGTTTCGGGTATATAATCTTGTGAATGTTATCTACTGGCGAGAACGTGTCGGGTGAGAGATTTATTGGGGAAATATTGAGTATCCTAAGGTTCCTGAGCTAGGTTAGTTCCACCTCCTTAACTAAGTAATAGGGTTTGGTTTTAGAAACTGATTGCTTTGGAGTTGGAATATTCTAGCTGTTGAAGTTCAAATAATCCCCCCCCCTAATTAGCTTATTTAAAGTCCTACGAATTTAAGCCAGCACACGAAATGTACGATAACTTTTGGAAAGTGAACCATAGGTATATAAACCAGAAGGAATCGATTATTCTGTGTGCAACTGCTGGGTTTTGTATGGCGTAGAATTCTCAGACGAGGCCCCATTATGCAAAATATTGCAGATTTCCTCATGCTTATGGGACCGAACTTGATAAAAATCTTTGTTTTAAGTTAATTAGATACTGTTTTTTTTTTATTAATGTAACAACTCGGAAACCGGAAGGAAACGGGACTTTAAATTCCCACCTATAATCTTAAAACATTATTTTGTTAAATACATAGCGATTACATCATCTGTTTCTAAACAAGAATAAAATAAAGCAATACAAAATCAAGTCCAACAATCTGTAAAAACGGAAAAAAATCCAAGTGAGTGACTCCTCAGCTAAAATGAAAATAATTCAACCACTTCATGGTTTCAAGAAATTCAATATAAACAACAAAAAATAATATTTTTGTTGAAGAATCCTGCATCCACCAACGTTCCACCCAAACTCTGCCGTTGTGAAATTGAAGTTTAATAGTCTTGAATAAACATTATTCGACCCGGAGTTTTCTCAGCACAAAAGGACTCAGCTAACACACTCGAGAGTCGAAGTGCCTCGTCCTTCTAAGCCCAACCTAATACGATTTTATTAATTCTAATTTGTTTTCTCGGCCTTGTTTGACGATCGTACCATCTACACTTTAAACTATCTAGTTGAGGACGATGCTCTTAGTTATATTTCTTCGGCAATAATTTTTAAGTATAATTTTGTTTTACTTCAATTTTTACTTATTTATTATTTCTTTCTTCTTTGGACTACTTTATTCGGCTTTCTTAAAATATGGTTTTTCATCAATATCAATTCATTGAAATGAATGCAACTTACAAGTGGCAATAGAGTGGGTACAACCTGTCGAGTACTCCAGGGTGACTTCTGAAGAGTAAAAAATAAGTTATTAGAGAGAATTAAATGGGTACCATGGTACCTCCAGGTATATCGAGTATTGTTGAGGGCGTGAAAGCGATTACTTCTATGTTAGGGTAATTTATTGTATGTTTTGTTTCTTTTCTGTAGTTTACAACCTGAGGTGTGAACGAAAAACTACTTTTCAGGATACCGACGTAGCATACACCCAAAAGTTTGGAGTCAGTAGCCAGTGAAAGACTCGCAAATAAATGCAGTTTAAAAGAAAATATGCTTCAAAGACCAGAAAGCAAGAAAACACACCAAGCGACGGTGATGACCTCACTATAAACCTCCCACACTATGTATATAGAATTTGTTGCTGCACTTGTGTGCCACTATTATTACCAAAGCGTATAAATCTATCCAAGTACAAAAGTTAATTAAACAATTAATTTTTTCAATTAACTATATCTTCTATCTAAGGCCATGGTTGAGATGAAAACGCTAGTGTCACGAGTGTGATTCGAACCTATGGCTTTCGGCTCCGAGTCGATGTATCCATACACATTTTACATTTTTATATTGGGCAATATGTCCAACAAAAATCTTCAACAATCACAAGCCAAGCATGCTGTAATAAGACAAATAACGTAGGACGCTATTCAAATAACATTCTCTTAATTTTGCGCATGCGCACTTCAATCAGTTTAGTGTTACCGTTTATCGTAACGTTACGAAAATGTCCCTTTTATTTTGAATAACTTTAAAACGAATAAAAATTGTAGGACTAAAAACACAAGCTTTACTTTATTACGAATTAAAAAGGATTTGTTCCTGCTAAACAAACCACATCAATGTAATAAAATTGTGTAAACAAAAAATAATAAATCGTATAGACATTAAGAATGAAAAGGGAATATTAAGCCGTTTTGTTTGTTTGATTTTATTCATATCGAATAATGGCTTTGTTTAACTCTTAACTGTTTTTACTGAATATCATATTGTATTTGATCTATTTTTACATTTCTGCTTTTTTTTCTCGGGGGGCGTGGAATTGTTTCTTGCGTTCTGGCCTTTTATGGAACGTAATACATATGTTACATTTTATTAATGTGAATATTTTATTAATTACAAATGAAAGTTTTTAAAGGACGTAATCTAGCCATTGTATTCGGTGCATGAGATATGTATACATTACATTGATATAGCCTACAGGATGTAGCATCTCGTTTTAGTGTTCATGACAGCATTATTGTAATGAATGTAATTTATTAGCGTGAAACTAACGGGTAGCTTGTAACCCCGCCCCGAGGAATATCAAGTACTCTGGGGTGGGTGTATGACGTCTGAAGAGTAAAAGTCATTTATTAGCGTGAAAGGAACGGGTTGCTTATATATAACCCCGCCCCGAAGAATATCGAATACTCTGGGGGAGTGAATGTGATCAGACATCTACGTTTGCGGTGATGTATATGTATGTATTGTATGTTTTGTTTCTGTTATGTACTTGACAGCCTGATGTATACACGAGAGACCAGCATTCTAAAATATCAGCGTAGTATATATCTGAAATCAGAGAGTCAGGAACCAGGTCTAGACTCCCAGACAGCTGCAGTTTAAAACAAAATATGCACGAAAAAAAAAGAAAAAGAAGGAAAAGGGGTCGGCGATGACCTCAGCTGTTTGTCGGTTCATAAACTTCCCACTTATACAGAATTTTGCATTTTAGTGTTCATGACAGCATAACTGACAAATAAGTAAAAAATATAAACAGAATCTCGAGACTCGTCGTGTATAATTAAAATGAACGACAAAAACTTAATACGAATTAAAATTCAAGAGGAAAAAGATAATTAGCGATAAACATTCAAAAGCACTAACTGAATAAGCGTACATTAGCTAAATTAAATTTTCAGTAGAAGAAGGGGATCGATGTAAGGGTGTGGAGCGAGAGAGGGAACAATTGTTAAAATTGCTTTTTCTGCCTTGAGTGAACATCAAAACGGGATACGATGAAAACTCGGTCGCTAATTTCTGGGCCGGACGCAATACTTTCTTCACGTTCAGTAACTGGTATAATACGAAAGTTAAAAAGAACGTCTTCCCAGCCCTTTTATAATTAGCCGTCTCATAAAACTAAAGCCGCAGAAAGTAACACTCCCACCTTCATTTTCAGCATAAAGCATTACAATGCAGTATTTCTTGTAAATATAAAATCTGTTTTTGGTACGGTTTGATTTTTTGGCGTTTGTTTTTGTTTGTGTGAGGTTTTCTTTGGCCACTCTATAAATATAAATCACGCAAGAAACTAATTAATCTTCTATTTATAACTAGGCAACTTGTTGAAAAATAGAACATTCAATTTGTTGTCCGTCTTGTATCTTCGTAGAACTATACACTTTAAAACTTGGAAGTTGAATAAAAATCACAAAAACCTGGTACTCAGGTCTTACTTTATATCATATTTCAATAAATAATTCCATTATATGTTAAGCGGTCTAGATAAATTTTATGCTAATTGGATATTAAATTAATTTTTTTGTTCATTAATGGTATAGTAATTTGACATGATAAAGTTGGATGGTCGGTGATTTTAATTAATAACCACAATAATTAAATTGATTGGCATAAAGTGAGGAAAAAAATATAAATTGACCTTTCAATAAATTTAAACGCACAATATGAGTTAAATAATGCTGGTATCTACGTATTTAAGTTGTTTACTCTCTGTCTCGAAACGAAGAGATATGGCGTGCGTGACAAATGGAAGGTGCGAGGGAAGAAAATCGAAGTAGGAGAGATAAATAAATACAGAAGATAAACACAAAAAAATTGCGGAACCGCTGTAGTTAACGACCGACAAAACAAACTGGACAAGGCCGAAATTATGAACAGATGAAACTAAAGAATTGCGATAAAAAAAATAGCTTAGTATAAATCAAGAAAAGAATTTTTTTTATAAAAATAATAATAAAAACAAAGTAGTTGGTTTATTAGATACACTGTTAGACAATATCTGAAGAACATATATAGATAGGTAGAGAGAAAAAGAGATACTTTTATTTACAGTAATAATATTTACGACAAAAGAAGAAAGTATACACTTGGGCAAAGTCCGTCTTTCGGAGGTCGTTGCAGAAAGAAACAAGAACAATATGTATAATGGCGACCTAATATAAACATAGGTTGTCACTTAAAATAATATCAATAAAAAGTACTAAATTTGAGAAAGCATAAACTGAATATGAAAATCTAAAAATTAATAAAAATAAGTTATGGATAAAACCCGTGACGACGCAAATAAGCGAAAACTAGAAATTGTATTGCATTAGAATAAATGAAATTAACAGAAAAATTCAGCAAATTATAAAAAATAACCAATTAATCCTTCTTTAAAAATAAGAAAGGAAATATATGAAGAAAACAGAAAGCATTAAATTCCGGAACTAATTCATATCTTTAATTCCAGTTGTGACGGGCAATTCGGAAAATAACACTTCAGGCCCTGAAGATGATCTCACTAAAGATCGAAACGTAGCACGATAAAGGCAATGTTTTTCTGAAACCTACATCACACCAGACCGCATCTCACTACCTTCAAATAATCAGTAAGTGATGATACATATATATTTTTGTATTATTGTTATTATTGTTTTAAATATTTTATTTACTTAAAAAGAAAAGAGAATTCGTAATTTAATGAATTAAGTTGATTAGTTGACTCTTAATAAAATTAAATTTACATTACGGGGTCAACACCAAAAGGAAAATTCCAAATGTAATCCCGTGGTCTTAAATTTTAAATTTAATTCATCCTAGCGTTCTTTTCATGGATAAAGTTTTATAAAATACAATGTCTCTTATATTGTATGAATACATTTCAAAATATTTACTGTTCTAGTAAGGGCTTTACCTCATTGTGTATTCCCTGTCAGCTTTAGAAACATTCACCAACTAACAGTATCAGTTTCTGAAGCATAGGAACTAATCTTGAAATTTGCAATTACTTTTACTTTATATAGAGGTTTCTTATATTTTAAAGGCTAGCCTGACTACAAGAAAAGTTGCGTCATAAAACGAACCCAAGAAAATCGTAATAACAACCCGACTACATTTTGTACACCCCCAAATTTCTTGAAATTACCTCCAGTACGTCAATTACTTGTGCGTTTACTCTAAATCAAACTTCTAATTGTTCGATAATTATATTTGCAATTTCTCACATATCATGAGCACTGTCGATAGGTAGGCTCTCGATTCTGGTTCATAAAACAAGGGTCATCCTCACCCAGTTAAGAATAAGCCATGGTGGTTGACGCAGGGAGATTTACTTTTGAGTCAAAGCCCGCACATGTGTCCGGCATGTAGAGAAATGTTGCTCCAAGTGTCCAAGTTAATTGAAGGGTGCAATTCCTTGGCTTTATATACAGAGCGCGTAGGAATGCTATCGGACATGAGAACTGGGCTTGACAAGGGCAGCGCATTTCTGGGACTCCTGTACCGATTATTTGAGAGAGTAGTGTTGTTTTATAGGAGACAGGATGACATTTTTGACATACTACAACAGGTTTTCTCTAGTATTCCATATACTCGAAAGTGACTAATGGTAACCTCTTTTACATGTCGGCGTCATTTTTTTTTAAATCAACGGCATGAGTCGTCATCTTTTTATTTCTAATGGGAACTCCAAAAGTAAAATGGAAACTTTTGTTTAATAAAGCATATCCCACACAATTTACTTGATTTTTCAATATTTTCAGAAAGTCCTAAAGCCAGTTTGGAGGAGTTGAATAGATGACGTAGTTATGCTTCTTATAAGAAATCTATTTGAAATCAAAATTTAAAATTTGGGATTCGCCTTTGAAATAAAAAAAGTAACGTCGATGTCAACGATTCTTGCAAGGAAAAAAATTGACGCCGGTTTTCTCAGACAAAAACCGAAATCATTTTGGTCGACCTATCGTCTGCCATAACGATACTTTCTTATTTAAGTTGGAAACTGTAAATTTTAAAAAAAAACTTTCTAAAATTAATTTTTTTTAGAAGAATGAGTGAGCATTTAAGTGTGAACCTATAAAATTTCGGCGTAGGATTTTTTTAAATGTTAAAACATTAAGAATATTTCTTGAAAATATTTCAGAAAATGTTGGTCAAACCTACGTACGTTGACCAAATAAAGGTCACTTTGCATCTTTTCAAAAAATAGGACCTGCTGGCGCCGTTCGAAAAGACTCCCGGGATAGTTATTTGCATAAAACTCAATCCACTCGTGTGTTTTAAGAGTGAATGTATTTATGGTCGTGAATGTTTAGTATGATGGGCCCCATGGTGGAATATTGAACGATAACCCAACAAACCTTAATTAGTTATTCAGAAATCGTGAGATGCGGTCTGGTGTGATGTAGGTATCAGAAAAACATTTTCTTTATCGTGCCAACGTTTCGATCTTTATTGAGATCATCTTCAGGGCCTGAGATTTACAAGCATTGTTTACATTTAACGAATATATGTAGGATGTGGAATAAGAGCATTTCTCCAATCCAAAACATATTTTTTCAATCAAAGTATTTCTGCTCACTCAGCGTTTGTCTTCAATATAATTGTGCCATTCTTGTGGAGATATTGCTGTTTAATGGCACTCTCAACATGACACACACCTACACAGACGACAAACACTTTGAGCCCTGAAGATGATGTCAATAAAGATTGAAACGTTTCTAAATAATTATTGACTAACGGTCACTACCACCACATCCTCAGTTAGGATAGTTACATAATTCGTATAATACTTGTAGAGGTTGATGGCATTTCCAGTAATTCCAGTAACTAGGAGTTGTGAATGGGTTTGTATTTTGGAACTGATATCTTCGGCGACTGAATGTCCTAGCTGTTAACATCCCTGGAGACTGACCTCGGCGGCTAGTCAGATAAGACTGTCTGACCTCGGACTAGAAACGCCCGGGGTGGGTTATTCTCTAGGCGTGACAGTAAGTGACAGTACAGTAAATTACAAAAGCTGAAATTGCCGGTTTACTTCGAGAAGTTATAGACTCAACTCTGTACCCGCGTTTATATGACTCGTGCGCAGATTTGAGCTTATCAATAATCAGTAAAATTTGAAATTTGGGGATCGCGATGGCTCAATCCTATTTGCCACCCTAGCGGTCGTCGGATTTTGGTACAACCCAGTTTTTAATTAAAATAGTATGAAATGGTGTATTTTAATGTGGTTGACCCTTTGTTCGTGATATCCCAAAGGGTTTTGGGTGTTAAGCCTTCCATTATGACAGAAATTACTTTCCTTGTACGAATATTCCATGTTTAGTAGCGTCAAATAAAACGTATTAAAACATTTTGCAATATAAACGGCGATAAATGTGTCACATGTGCTGAAACGTAGCCTTAATAAATAGCTAAATAGATAATACATTATAATAATCAACAAAACTATTAGGTCAATATTACTGAATCCAACAATGTAAAAAGGAAATTAGATATTTTCCTGTAAGACAATTTTTGTTTTATTTTACCACTATGATTTTTGTTTATTTATTTCTCCCTTATTTAGATTTTTCGCTCTTTAAATTTTCGACGTACATACGTGTTTATTTGTATATTCTGTTTTCTCAACATTGGCACAGGGCATTGTGATTTTGTCTTTGAGAGAATTTTCCGTGGTAAAATAACAAACAATCCGATGGGATAAAAATTATCACAATTATTTCAAGCATTAAAAGCAATTGTATATGTTTAAACAATTTTTTATTTCTTTTAAGCTTATACTTAATAAATTGAAACGTTTTGGTAATAAAGTGTTTTCTGGCAAACATGCTACTTCAACTACTTTCTACTCCCACTATTGAATTGTCCGAGGGGACGAGATAAATAAATACTGTATTGATTTCACTTCTAGCAAAGTTGTAGGCTGTTTATTTTTCTTGTTCTATGTTCTTTCTCCTTAAAGGGTCGGCGAACCTGTTTATATGAATTTGCAAGTGCGCGTTATCCTATTTTTAAACGGGAACTGGAGTGGATTTTACGCCATAGCAACTAAGGACCCGGGCGACATTACTGAAAGAAAAATTGCCGCTGGAAGGATAGGCCGGCCAAACGACAATCCGCGGACTTACGTGCTTCTCTTATAAAAATGTTTTCAGGAATTTTCCAAATGTTGAAAATACAACCTGTGCCTTTCTTTTGAAAACTGCCTGACTTAATTTAATCATCTCCCTTAGTAAAATGTCATTGGAAACTGCTTTATATGTGAACAGAAACCGGCTGAATAATAGAGCGTTCGGATAGCACCAAGATATACCATCTACATGCATAACTGTTATTAGCATACCATCAAGCCACGGCTCTCCCACGCATAGGTGTAGGCTTCAACCTATCATTGTTGAAAATAAATTCCTTTTATTCGCCTTCTTGCACGATTGTTTTGAAAGCAAATTGGTACTAATACCGATACTTTTATTATGTAGTGCATTTCTTTTATTCCTCGATTGTAATTATATCTCTCAATCAAGTTATTTTCGATATTTTTATGTATATATTCAATGTAGTGACTTTTTCGCCCTCTCAGATGTTTCTTTTAGTTTATTGCCCAAGACCGTCCGGAAGCGTGATTGCCGTGTTGAAAACAAGTGCTTTAATCTTCATGTTTACTTCTAACTTGAAGATATGTTTGTAGTACCAATATTCCCTCTTCCCCCAAGGGACGCTGGTCTTTCTGTTAATTTCTTTTGCTTCCTGTTTGTGAGGGAAATTGGCCAAGAGATCCAACTTCCACTGTGCATTGTGGTGTTTCGCACGACAGTTCGTTGTAGTGTTATTTCCCTTCTCGTGACGATATTGTGCGATTGTTTTCATTGATTTTTTCGTCTTTATGTGAAGATTCTATGGCCCATGACTCGGTTAATATCATCGTTCTCCCATTTATTTTTAATCAACGATTTCCTAAGTTCATTATCTTAAATCTACGATGATAAATGAATATTACCCTCGGAACAGACCCTGTTATCGTCTAAAGTCGTTTTACTCAGCTTGTTTGTCAACAAAGAAGACTGAATTCTCCCAGCTGTGTTTGTTTATACTCGAAGTTTCAGCCTTTTTGCACTTCATGATCATCAGTAAATTTGTTACCGTTATTGTTTGTCGCCTGTTTGATTTTTTTGCCTGGTCGTATCGTGACGGTTCTGAATCCAATTATTCCGTGGCATGTGTTGATTGTTTGACAAACCGCGTTATAGCGCGCCAATCGGTGATATTTGATTCATGGTAAGCCGTTCCGTTATTTCTTAATCAACCCCTTAATCCTATCAAATCCAAAATTTCAATTATATAACTCGTTAAATTATGGAATTATATATGTTCCAAATCAGAGAACACATTTACAACTATTTGCGTCTGAGGCGTTTCTGTCAGTTGCACGTTATAAACAACTCGGGAGCTCGTAGCTTGTAATTATCGTCATACAGTCTCAGATAATTTCATTAATCCTTACAACAAACAGGCTGTCGGTTTGTTTTGTACCACTTCTCGACCGGCTTATGCAGATAATGTACATTTGGTTATCAGGGATGTGTTGAAATAATACATTGTTAATTTTAAATTTTCGCCTAGCTTTCGGAACTTTATTGTACCTTATTCAGGGCTCTACAAAATGATATATTATACAATTTTTAATTTTATCCGTTTTAACATCAACATATGTAAGAACATGACACACATTTTTATACCTATTGATTTTTAGTCAGAAGAAAATAAACTTGAAAACTTATTAGGGAAGTATATTTCAGTCTTTCAAGCAGAAATACATGCCGTGAACGCATGTGCTCTGGAAAATCTCTAAAGAGATCAGACAGCCAAGCAGCTGTTAAAGCATTGGCGTGAAAAATAATTACATAAAAACTAGTCAGTGAATGTATCCAAAACCTGGGAAAAAAAACAACCTGATGATATCTTGGGTGGCCAAGGGTCAGGGGAATTGTGGGTAACGAAGAAGCAGACGAACTGGCCAGTGGAATATCTGCAAGACCATACATAAGCCCCGAACCTATTCTTGGGATAACAAAAACAAACATAGAATTCTCCATCGCAGAATGGATCCAAACAAAACAAAAGGAGAAGGGGATAAACTCTAGCAGTGTTCGACGTAGCGAACTTATGATGAAACTACTCTCACCAAAATTAGCAAAAACACTGCTGCAATTGGAGAGGGCAAAACTCAGAGGAGTGGTAGGACTATTAACTGCTCACTGGTATCTGAGAAAGTATCTGCACAACATGGGTATATGCAATGATGAGATTATGTAAGGAGGAGGAAACAGCCACTCATATCATTGTCGAATGCGAAGCAACAGGACGTTTACCATAACGTATGGAAAATCAGAGATCCAAATTGTAGCAATTTGGCAACCTGATACTTCTAAGAAAAAGAATTGAGTCTATTGATTGAACTAAGGAAGAAGGTACAATAAGCCAGAAGGCTGCAGTGCCTGGGAATGTAAACCCCGCTTCCTAGTATCCTTCCCACCATTTTTTAAATATTTTTTTAAATCCTAACAATGAAAGTTTTGCCCTCACTTTTTTCTTCACCGTTTCAACTATGAAATGACTAGACTAGTTTCATATTACATCACTGTTTGTTATCTATATACCCGACAGACGTATTGTTATACATGTCGTATCGTTCTTTTTTTTCTATTTATCTGACCATTTAAAAAATCTAAATACAGTATTTTAAACAATTCTTCTGTAGAACTCTGAAGAAGATACAATAAAGATCCCAAAGCGAGGCGAAGATTTAAATTTAAAATATTTTATTTGATCGCATTCTTCCCCGTGCCCTAAGTGAACATGAAGCTATCGATTAATCTTTTATGTAAGGTTTCGGTTGAACTGAAAATGCTAGTGACACGTGCGGGATTCGAACGCATGACCGCGCCGTTACTCTAACCACTTGAGGCTGTCGTGACTTCGAGCCACTCGCACACCAATTCACCATCCCAACCTACAACATGTCGCGTTTTCCCTCCTTTTTGTCCTTTTTCAAAAATTCGAAAAATTGTAGGTTGGGATGAGTATGGTATGGTGGGAAAGGATACCAGGAGACGAGGTTTATATGCCCCAGGCACTGCAGCCTTCTGGCTTATTGTACCTTCCCAGTTCCTTGGTTTAGTCAATAGACTCGATCCTTTTTCTCAGAAGTATCAAGTCATTGACTGTTATTGCTTCAATGTGGTTCTCTGAGTCGTTTTTATGCGTTAGATTGAACTTCCATTGAGCTATTGCTTCGCATTCGAAGATGATATGAGTGGCTGTTTCCTCCTCCTCATTACATAGTCTGCAAATGGGATCATCATTGTATATGCCCATGTTATGTAGATGTTTTCTCAGATGCGAGTGGCCGGTTAGTAGTCCTACCACTCCTCTGAGATTTGCCCTCTCCAATTGTAGTAGTGTTTTTGCTAGTTTTGGTGAGGGTTGTTTTATCATAAGTTTTGGTTAGTGGGCAGGGTATAAATCAGTAATCAGTTTTCAACCCACATCGATTGTTTAATTTTTTTAAATTAATTAATCTGTAAACAAAGTGGTCTATACTATGTCTTTATGTAAGAAGTAGGAGTTGTTTGTGTTCAAGTGAATCGAAATCACGATAGTTTAAGTGGTCCAGCAGCGGCGCATTTGGCCAAAGGTCATAGGTTTGAATCCCGCTCGTTTCACTAGCTTTTTCACGTCAACCAAAACCTTACATTAAAAGATAATAAATTGAATGAAGTCATTTCAATAATAGGCCACTAAATATAATGGACTAAGCTATCAGTTTGTCACGGTTTTTGGAAGACCTGTTTAAATTATTAAGTTATATGATAAATTTTAGATTAGCAGATTTATTTTTATCTCCTATAACTTCACATTTTAATGTGAACAAGTCAATTACAATTTTGTTCAATCTAAAGGCTTACTTCAAACTTAAACTCCTTGGAACAGACCAACAAAAAAAAAAAGGTAAACATAAACACAACACTGACAAGGGAGAAGCTACGGACATGGAATTTCCGATTTAAATGAAGCTCGTCCAGATCATGATTATATAACGTTGAAATACATGGATTGTGATCTAGCGACGTAGCAAAGTATTTAGTATTACAATATTTTCTTTTGTCAAGAAACATAATTGATATAATTTCACATATCCTCTGCATTCAAAGTTTTGTGGTAATATTTTTTTAAAATAAATAACAAAACGACAGATTATTTGAAATAAATTGGCAGATCAGGATCCTTTAATCTTTCCTTAAATAAGTTAAATTGGAAAAAGTATATATTTTTAAAATTGCAGTGCATTGCACCTACCTTCAATACAGTAACGCGTAACAATGAGGTAGGAAATATATACATAATTATAAAAAAGCGTGGAGAAAAGACCCATTGATAGTTCTCAAATGGTACTAAAATGCTGTCTGTTTTATTAGTTATGCTGACATTATCATTTTCACTCTACTGCGTAGGAGATCTCGCGGCCGGAACCTCTTCAGTCGGCGAGCAAAGTTCGAGGGATTTCGTCGGGAACCCTGATTTGATCGTGCTGATTTATGGTGGCTGGGAAGGTTATATGAAATTTACTGTAATGGGAACGTATTTGAACGATAGGGTAGTCTGGAGACGTTATTACGTCCGATACTTACAACCAAGCATCAAGGATGTTTCTTACAATTGAGGATTGGACAGTTTGGTTGTTGTTAGAATATTTCACTTTCAGTCCGTAGACCCATATCGTCTTACTATAGGGCAAAGCGGCCTTTTATTTTTGAAAGATAAGTCGGAACGTTTGTGAAGAAGTCGTGCTTGGCCCCTGCATCTTGTCATGACTACTCGCAGTTTCTGTCGTGAATGAGGATTCCACGCCAAGCGTTCGTAGGAAGGGACGTCTTTTAACGTAGAGCGAAGATAATTTTGAAAGATTTTTCTGTGTTAAATTTTATTATTTTCTTTTCACACCAAGTTGTATGAAGCGTTGTTGAAGTTTTCGAGTGGAAATGACAGAATCTGAGTTACTAGAGAGGATCAATGTCGGTGTGGTGGTTTGCGGATGGAATGGAATGTCAGCTGTGTATACCTGGTATTGTGTACGGGCCAGATCTATTAAATTATAATCTATTAAAACTACATTATACAATCTTATGACCCCCCCCCCATTAATCTGTAAATAATGTACTTTAAGGATTTTTATAACGTTATCATATCCTTAAAATTTCAACCTATGGTCTTAGAGCTAATTTCTGGAATGGTTTTAACCTAATTTAAATGAGGGTGTCAAATCGTTACAGTTAATTACCGTTAATCTTTTAATTTCATTCTTCTTTGAACATACCTCAAGGCTACTTATTGGTCCACTCTTGTTTTTGTTTTTATTAATGACATTTCAACCTGCCACACCAACTGTTGAATACCTGAATGACAGTTACGAATACCAAATTGATGCTCAGGGATTACATTTTGATAATTTAGGATTATATTTAATATGTGATTTTATAAAATTCACCTAAAATGGTAAGTATTTTTTTTATCTGTAAAACAATTACAACATTAAAGGAAACAATTAAACTTGATATATATATATATATATCATATACTTGTAACGCAATAAAATTTAAGTACGATTGAAAAAGGATAAAACAAGAAAATCGCGGCTTTTTAGTGGCTGCAATAACGAGGAAACGATAAAATCCGAAGGAGTTATGCATTTTTAAGTAGAACCCTGGAAATGGGAAAAAACCAAAACAAACTCGCTAATCCAGCCTGAATATTTATGTATTTTGATTGCAATAAAATAGTATTCAAAGGCTTTGAAATGGGACTTAAAATGAATCCGAATTGGTTTGACCTACTTTACTTTAAGATTCTTTTGGTTTTTTAAACTTTTATATGAAAAATATCATTCAATACGATTTTGTATAATATTTCTATATCGTATATAAAAAATAAAAATCGGCTGATGAATAACCTTAAAATCTACGCCCAATAAAAACACCAAATGCAATTTAAAATAAAATCATTAAATAACTTAAACTCCAATTGGCAAGAATGTTCTGACAAGATTCGAATATTTTTCGACCTAGAATCCCAGCAAAAGTTTTATTAAGACCGTAATCCAACGTCACTAAGTTCTCTTTGAAATCGTCAAATTTTAAATAAGTGAAACTTGTAAAGAGGAAAATTTTACGGATTGATTTGAAATGAGTTCTCACCTCTGTACTGCCAGAGCTAAAGTCAGCCAAATTGAAGCTGTGTGAAAAAGAGCAGGTATGACTTCGTTCATGTAATTCCATGCGTAGCAAGCTCCAACCGGTGACAGCGGCTTGTAATGGTTTCCAAAGGTGTACATGTAGAAGAGCCACGGTGCCGGAAACAGCAGGGTGAACATATCGGTTAGAGCCATTGCCATGAGGACGGCGTTGGTCGGTGTTCTCATATGCCTTTTCGACAGGACGACGACTATGAGGGTGTTGGCGACTATGGTGATCAACAGGAGGAACGGCATTATGTAGCCGTACATAGGCTGGGCATATTTTATAGGAAGCTCTTTTGTGATATTCAGGTACTCGATTGTGACGATCGTTTCATTATAAGTTATGTTCAAACTGGCATTATAGCCAATATCACTCGGGTAAATGTCTGTTGTCAAAATTTTCAACCCGTCCACCTCCATAATTATCCCTGAAAAATAAATTAAACTCATATTAAAACAACTATTATGTCAATTTCATTGTCAAATTTACATTTAAAAAATAAATTAAATAAAACATGGCATGTAATCGTAAAATGTTTACCGCCTCCGCTTTACTACCGACCTTAAAATTTATGGCCTTTGAATCTTGGCGAATATAAAAGTTCCCTTTCTTCTGATCCCTCGTTCATTTCGCCTAATTAATCTTTATAATTTATTAGACATTTTTTGAAATTCGTATTGGAGTAACGAACGTTTCTAATTGCATTATAAAATAACAACGATTCGAATAAAATACTCAAAGAAAAATAATATAAACATCTTCTTTGCTATGAAAATAATGAACAGATCCCTGTTGTACCAGGTTTGAAAATCTCTCTTTAAAAATATACATTACATTTATTTTAATTACTTACACAATTTATTTCATAAATTGACCTTTTTTCTTTCTTCTAACAATTAGTTTAGTTTTTAAAAATGGCCTGCATTTTATCTAGTTTTTACTAGTACCCGTCTTACAAATATTTTGACAATTCCAAAATTTTCAACGCTCATGTCCATATAAATGTATGGGTTTTTCTGCCTAGAATATTTTAGAAAAACATTAGGTCACTTTTACTAATTTATAGTAATCACTAATTTCACTGTGCCATTGACCATTTCTGTACTACGTAGAATGTGGTTGAGAATCCTGCACGAAAAATATCTCTTTAAAATACACTTCAGTGGCCACTTTTTTCTTTAGATTTTTCTCTCTGTCGCACTCTTCTCTGTTTGTATTTTTGCCAGTTTCGTTTGCCTCCCAATGGTTCTCACTTTTCTCTTCTTTTTCGCTCTCTTTACCCATCTCTCACCATCACCTACTCTCTACTCTCTTACATTTTTTTGCACATTTTTCTTCCTCTTCTTCCTTTTACCAATCACTCTCTCTCTCTCTCTCTCTCTCTCTCTCTCTCGCTCTCTCCATTTTCTTTGTCCCTTTTTGCTCACTCTGGCTCGCTTCTTTTCTTTTTTCACTTATCTCTTATTCTCATGGTAAATACCTCTTTCTTCTCTCTGACTCGTTCCTTTTCCTTTTTCTCAGTTTTTTTGTTCTCTCTTATTCTTTTTCTTCTTCTCTGTTTTGATCACTCATTCTTTTTACCTCCCTCCTTTCCCGAACATGTTCATTTTTTACTTTTCTCTCCCTGTCCTCTTTCTCACTCTTGCGTTCTCATTGCCTGCTTGTCTGCGTCTCTCTCTCTCTCTCTCTCTCTCTCCTTTTTCTTTCACCCTTTTTTCTTCTCTAAGACTTGTTCCTTTTCTTTTTTTCAGCCACTAACTCATTCACTTGTTCTCTCTTCCCCTCTCTCTTCAACATCTCCTTCTTTTTCTTCTTCTCTCTTTTTATCACCCATTCATTTTTATCTCTTTCCTTTCCCAGACAGGTTCATTTTTTACTTTTCTATACCTGTCTTCTTTCTCGCTCTTGCGTGCTCAGTGCCTGCTTGTCTACCTCTCCCCTTCTCCATATCTCTCCCTCTCTCTCCCTCTCTCCCTCTCTCTCTCTCTCTCTCTCTCTCTCTCTCTCTCTCTCTCC
>CM077099.1:26154740-26172905 GCA_039619505.1 Cimex hemipterus
CTCTCTCTCTCTCTCTCTCTCTCTCTCTCTCTCTCTCTCTCTCCTCTCATGTTCACCTCCAAACCCTCTCGCGGCCGTCAGAAGACTTCAAACAAAACCTTGACTCATCAAAAATAACGTTCAGTCATTAGACATTTAGTCGAACTAGAACCACGCCTTTCTATATAAAGCAAGGACAAACAGGAGAGCATCGGACAAGATCAGCCAATGGGTGGAAGAAGACCTAAGGGTAATCACATCCATCTTCGGCTATGCAATCACCCGAGCTATGACAGCCAAAGATGCCCACAGAGGTTTTCTCACCCCTACTGTGGATGATTGACTACAAACATTGGAACCAGGTCCAGGCTAAGCCCTGGTGGTAATGGTCGCGAAGAAGTGATTGTGATGGATCAAACATCGAGCGCTCAACTGTTTGACAAGTGGTGCAAGAGGGAGGATCTGTCTATTAACACCACAGAATCGTAATGATTCCATTCACAAGGAAGAAGCCTAAAAACTCCACGATACCATTTTCCAAGGAGGCCAAATATGTAGGGAACACAAAGCAGCGGCTCTCATGGTATCAAAATACAACTAACCCCCCCCCATGAGATCCAAAATTGTCTGGGGTCAGTGTAGAACTAAACCTTATGGCTATGAATCTTCGTCTTAAGACCAATGCTGACTATGTGTCTGTGTTGTCGTGGATCAGAAATGTGCAGGCCAATCGATGCCACCACACGAAAATACAACTTCTCTAAATAGTGCAAAATATTCATAACCGAACGGGAAGAATTGGCCAAAGGAAAATTCCTACTGATAAACCTAACCATCCCTACTGATAAACTGACCACTCCAAAACTGACAGGAGTTCGGAGTCCTTGGGGTCTTCGAAATGAATCTAAAGACTGCACCGCGCTAAACTTAGGTAAATATCGGAAATCGTAGGGATTAAACATTGCTCCAGGGAAATAAAAAGTCTAGGAATAGATTCCCAGAAAAAATCCAACTTTGCTGAAAGTGAAGCAGCACTCATGCGAATAGTATGCAAAGAGAGTTTCAAAATGATAGAAACCCTGGCGAGAGTTAGTGACGACAATGACCTCCTCTAGTCACTTTACTGCATCCGTTTTTTCTCTCATGTGACAATCCTGTCAAAAAAGTCTCCTTTGTCCAATAAACATGTAAAAAGGCGAATGTATAGACGTAGAAGCTTGTTAGCGATGATTAATTTATGAGAAGCCCATTTTCTCAGGTTCAATGTAAGCGAGAGCCCACGGTTTTATCGCTCATGTCCAACACTGGCAAGCTCCGGACATGCTTGACTCGAATCGAACTTCTTTCTATTCGTCGTCATTCAAGACAAAAGGCCTGCCTTACGCTTTTGGACCGTTATTGTTGCATCAATGAACGCAGTGCAAATTTTACGAGCTTTCTTGGCCGTTCTACTTCCTAATTGAAATTCATACAATAAGCACGAACAAAACATGGGGTTTGGAGCTATGAGAAATAAAATAGTTTATAATTTACGTGATGTAAACACCAAATTGCCCTATTTACATAGGACAAAGAATAACAGTAACAAAAACCGCAAAAACAATCTTTGTTTTGCTGCCACCAGGCAGCATTAATTATTTACCAAAATACGGTCTAATTTTGAAATTAATGAAAAATTATTTCACTTCACTTTCAAAAGATCATTTTTTGATGCAGTAGGATAACCACGCTAAGAATGTAAGCTATGGACAAAATAAATACATACTAGTTGGGATTAAATAAATAAAAACAATCAGTACAAATAATTAGGAATCTGAGATGGAAAGAAAAAAAGTAATACATCTAAAGAAAATGTGACATGAGGCCAATTACTAGACCGCGCACCCTCTGATTCTGGCGGAGTGTGATTAGCTTTAAAGTTTATTTAGACAAATGAAGCATCGCCCTCGATTCTCTCTTTCCTCCGTTCGATCCCCAGCAAAAACCATGAAGTTCCTTTTAGCAAATTAGTGCCAATTAACAAATGGATTGAGAAATGATGGGCTAACAAGATAGAGATACAGCTGGCCCCGAGTTCTATCAGCCGGCCCCCTTAAGTTTAATTACGTATGTGACGAAGTATTGAATCCTTTGTCCGTTTCTTTGTTTAGATTCTCCAGATAAAAACTGTACAGATAACGGTTTCCACCCCTTCGCGATTTGTTCTAAACCCTGATTTTTTCCCCCAAAGATAAACCGAAAATAATTGAAAACAACACCACATAAGACTTTATTAAAAACTGACCAACTTGTATGACGGTTATTTAAACCTTTTTAACTAAAAACACGACTCATATTCCTCTTCATCAAGATTGATATAGCATGAAGAGAGATGAAAAATATTTGTTTTAGTCCTTCGTAAATTTAATTAGGAATTTAATTATACGTGATCATGGTGTGGTAACCTTCCAAATTATAAATTATGATTTCAATGTCCTGATTAAGGGGATGTAACTGTATAAAGATGTATGGATGTATAAAGCTCGTTCAAGGAACTGAGTGTTTTTCTTTCTCGGCTTTAATTGAATTTGCTGAACCGCTTTTATTACCGATCTTGTATAAATATAAAATTGTAATATTGAAGGCTGACATTAATTATATAAGACGTTAATATTTTCTGGCTCAATAATTACACAATTATTGCAATAATTTTCGGCATATTTAAGATTTTTTCTCATAAAATATCATTAAGTATAAAATACAATTATTGAAGGTTTTTAGTTGATACGAAAAAGTCATTGGGACGAGCTGGATTCGAACATAAGATCTTCGGCTAGATACGCCGCTGCTGCTACCACTTGAGCTATCGTGACCTCGATCCATTCGGACACTGACTTCCCATTCCAACCCAACCTTTTGAATTCCCCCCCCCCATTTTTCCCCGATTAAGGATCACTTATACTTTCGATAGATAGACCAGTTATATCAAGGTCAATTATACTTTTGTGTTGAAATTTGATCAGGGATGAAACCATAATGCTAGAGGGAAAAAACTCACAAGGGAACGACTAGTTTGGTCGGTCTCGGAATTGAAAACAAAAAATTTTTTTTGGTGAATTTATACACCAAAATATCGGACGAGTGTCCATCACTTTTGGTAAATACGCCCTAGTTTCGACAAAAAAATGATAACCGGTGAAATTTTCCGTTTTTAATACATTTCCGTCGTTCTTGATCAAATCAACTATGCGAACATAACGTTTTAATGCATTTTAAAGCTTAATTTTTTAAATAGATTGCAATAAAAATATAAAAAAGCTATCAAGGTTTATCAATAATGAAAAAATTTCAAAACAAAATATTTTCCAAGTAAAGTAGGTAATGTTTTTTTCGTAAAACTAATAGTAAATTTTTCTGTTTGGATTTCAACTTATCGACTTTTTGTCGCCTACAATTTTTCCGGTTTTTCTCCTAGTATATATGATTGAGACAACTATCATTAAAAAAAAAAGTTTGAAAGGATTTTAACGCCAAAGAAAATCAAAAGAAACGTTGCTTTTTAAATATTAAAATTAATTGTAATAATTATTCAGATATCGTGAGATGCGGTCTTGTGTGATGTAGGTATCAGAAAAACATTTTCTTTATCGTGCCAACGTTTCGATCTTTTATTGAGATCATCTTCAGAGCGTGGGATTTCCAAACATTTTTTACATTTAAAAAACCCAGTGTAAATCCCAGGCCCTGAAGATGATCTCAATAAAAGATCGAAACGTTGGCACGATAAAGAAAACGCTTTATAACGTTGAAATAACGACAATGAGGTAACTGATTTGTAGTTTTGTTTGTTCTAGACCTTTATATATCGTCTTATATCGCACAATGAGAGAGGGCTTTTCTGTTCTTGATTTCTTTCTTACATTACTGCAAGTATTCATTCATTGCTTTTTTTATTATTATGTGTAATTTATTTTAAAAGTTGCCTGAATTATTTTTTAATAATTTTGCAAGCCCTATGCGCAAATAGTTTCATTAATGACAAATAACACACAACGCTAAACATACACGAGTCGAAAAGCTATCTAGTGGTGGTACTCGGTTTAATATATAAAATATTACATATTACATTACATAAAATATTACATTCGCTTTCTGAGAACTGGTCCCGAGGTAATTGACTTTCGAATTGTTCATTACTATTGTCAGGAATTGACTGGTAGGGGTTGCAAGTTGTTGAAATCATTATGTATAGTGCCGTTGGAAACATAATATACTGCGTTGATAGGATTAGTATACGTGATTGCACGGATGAAATGGAACTCGAACGAGGTTGGAAGGTTAACGTGAACCCCGTGGTTCATTGCAGTCAATTCATAGAGGTTTAAGTATGGTATCGGTAAGTGTATTAGAGTCAATTGGACCTGTTTTCTAAAAAACGTTTCGCCAAGTTATTAGCGTTGATTCAGTTCTTTAAGCGCACGAGTGTTCCAAGGGAGTCTCATATCTAAACATAGACCGAGGTAACAAATGACGTTTTCTATTGGAAGAGGAATAAAATTGTAATTAACTGGTTGGAGAGGTGAACCAGAAAGTAAAGTCTATGCTATTGGATAAATATATTAAGATTAAGGATATAAAGATAAATTACATAATTGAAATAGTTTCGTGTTTGTTAGCGTATATCGATAATGAAGGTATTTATTAGCGTGAATGGTACATATGAGAGGGTCGTTGGCAGGGAATTGAGTACTATCGACTTTCCATCGCATTAGTCACATAACATGCATCGATGGTGACGGAGGAATATCAAGAATCTCATCACAACCGAATGATGAAATACCTTGCTTCCATATAGAGAGCGCTTAGGACCGCTACCTAAAAGAATGGATGTGCAGATTTGAGCTTATACAAATGTTTTTGAAAAAAAATTTGTATGTATGCCGGGTTCGAATGCAGGGCCGCTGGATTCGAACCCGGGACCTTTACCTTACAGTGATGACCGCCGTGACAAAGACTAAACCTTGTGGTCACCGACGCCTCCCAAACTACGGCTATTAAGAATATATTCGCTTCCGTAAGCTATGACATGATCTAAATTTGTGCATAATATGGCAGTGTCATCGGCGAATCGTGTCAGAACAACGTATTAGGGAAATCACCAGGGTGTACTGAGAATAATAGTGGACTCAAGACTCGGCCCTGTACAACTCCTGACTTTCCAACGTAGAGGAGAAAAACTGTAAAACTTACCTTTATACTTTATGTAACAATAACATTCGTTCGTTTTAAAATATTATTGTCTTTTAACAGTTTTTTAATAAACGTTCTCTTGGGTCCTTTTACATAGGTTTTAAAAGTTGAAAAAAAATCGTACCGAATTGTACCACAATTGAAGGTGTCAGGAGGGGTGGATCGAATTCATTGGAATACCCTGTCTAAAGGAAACTATTATTTGAAATTAAACTCCACAGTCTATTTTACACATTTTATTATAGTTTTGATATACTATTAAATTAAATATTTTCTTTCTGTATAAAATAGTTTATTATAGTGATAGTTATTTACTAATAAAGGTTTTTAGTTAGAAATTAATGAAATGTAATGATGTCTTTTTTATATTTAATTCGGTTGATGGCGATAAAAGTGCACGTTGAAAAGTTCAAAAGTCCCTCTTCTCAGTGGAATAATAAGTTAAGTTGTCATTGAGGACATTCACTAACGTTGGTCGATTTTGGATCTGTTTGGTTTTCAGTAAGCCCATAATAAAGAACCTCGGTACCCTCAAATTGTGAGCACGGATGTCATCTTTTAACGAAGTCCGCCCTTTTGATCATTTGAGTTGCCCCATGTTAGTTACAGAATCGAATTGACAAACATAGCCCCTTTTCTTTTCCAGCGTTCATTACTTATCTTTCAGATGGAAATATTTTGTCGGACTTCACCACTTTCGCTCATAATTTATAAGAAGTTCTTTCTTTTTAAATCTTCCATCGTATCGAGTACATAGGGTTTTCTCTGCCGGATAGTTGATGTAACGTTATTTTGTAGTTTTTGATCCAAGGATTTAGCCGAGTTTCCTGAGCAGTTTGTTAGTCGTACGCTCGCAAAATTGGCAACCACATGTCAATAAAGCGGTTTAACAACATATTTCTATTCCTTTTTCAATTACATGCAGTAAGTTAGAAACGATATGTCAAAAATAGTATTGCTTGTCGGGACAATAAATTAAACAGTAGCAAACAAACTACGTCTTTGTATGTCCTTTGGGATAGGCAGAAAAATCCAATATCACCAAATAATGCTAACTGCCACCTCATCCTCTGTTTTCCATCTCTCGTTTTTAATTATTGCTGGTACTGTAATTTATACTCTTCCATACATGCTTCATATTCCTTTTTCAATGTTACATACATGACTACGTTTTCTTATTATATTATATACAAAACTAAGTTGCGACGCTTTATCAACATTCATGTTACTAAATGCATTCACTCCGAGTAGAAACTTTCAAGCATTATGGACATATCTTTATGATGGGTCAGTATATTCGCAGAGTGGGCGACAAACGCCCGACAGGTTAAATGCCTGGGCAGACTTGTACCCGATCCCGGAAAGGTCTTGGATTTAGTCGTCTCACGTGTCCTGCATAAATCTCTTGCATAACAAATCTTGGCAAGATTTTGGACCATTTTATCTCGGGGAGTGATTTAGTTATGTCCGCTCCTTCAAATATTTCAAATCTAGACCTAGCATACCTATCACACTCTGCGAGGTAGTGCCTTGCCGTTTCTTCTTTTATTTCATAAAAACGGCAGAAGGATTCTGGTAAAATACTCATTAGGGAGAGGTGTCGGCTCAGTGGGCAGTACTGAATACCTATCAGCCTCCTAATTCCTTTCCTTGAGTTAGTGAATAGCAATTCGATTCTGCTGGTTTGGTCGCCTTGACAAATTCTTACGATTGCCTGCGACCAGGGGATAGATTCCATTTCTTAAGGAATTGTTTCATACCCAAGTTTTTAATACTCCCTTTTGCTGAGCTCATACAGCTCTCATAGAGCTCGATAATACCGGTTGTAGCCCGACAAACCCTTAGGAACTTCTTTGGCTAGGCTATCCGCCTTTTCATTATCATGTGTCCTTTATGTACTGATATCCAAGTAAGTCTTACCTTGTTCGCAAACCTGGAACAGATCCTATTGATAAGAACTACAGTTTCCTCCACCCGTCCTGAGGTTGACAAATCTTTTTCTAATGACCTAAGACTAGCCTGACTGTCAGGGAAAAAAATTCTAATATCTTTTCCCTATAATTTTATTTTCCATAAGTGTTCTAGAACCCACATTAATGGCCCAAATTTCCGCCTGAAAAACGGAGGTGTTACATATTTAGGAATGCTGCTATTGTTTCTGTTAGCAAATTATTAAAACCGGAATTTTGTAAATGTAAAATCGTTAACTCAACTTTACCGAATCTCATTCATGTAAAATCGACACAGTTAAAAATTAAATTATTTGAATCGATATCAAAAAGCACTTTCAGTCTGTATCTGAATTTTGGGCCCAGATTATACTGATAGAATTGAGAAAGAGCAGCTATTACTTTTTTTAAAAACGTCTTCACCTGTTCGTCAATAATCTGCCTGATGATGCCGCTTTGAATGTGAACTTATTTATTATAAAATATTTAAATGATTCGTTGGTGGCACTACCTTTCCGTTATTCCCGATACGCTAAATCGTATTATCTGCGCCCGATGGAACTAAGCGATTTTATTAATATATTGCCATTAACCTTTTTTACTCGACCATATGGAATCCAAAGTTATTTCCTATTGCCCGTATTAGCAACTGCCCAGGCGCACCTCAAGTTTGCATAATTTTATCTGGGGGGAGCGATTTGGTGATGCCGCTATAACACCCTAGCAAACCTATCACAGTCTGCGAGGTAGTGCGTTGGCCTTTCTTCTTTTATTTCGGAATAACGGCAAAAAGTATCAGGTAGAATAACCATTACGGAGAGGTGTTTTCTCAGAGGGCAATGGCCCGTCGGAATACCTACCAGCCACCTAATTCCCTTTCATGATGTAGAGAACAGCCATTTAGATTCTGTTGGTTTGATCGCTGTAGTGGTCTCTTGAAGCTACCGCTAGATGCCACTACGATCTGTAGAATGTTCTCGCCCTCCATTCTGCAGCCAATCAGAGTAGAGCACTTCCCTACATAAGCAGAGGCACTGCCTCGCTAGAACCAGACTCGTCCATGCGGCGAGGTCTCAAACATCACTAATAGACAACATAAGCAGACTCGTTCACAAGACGAGTTCTCTCATCACTAATGGATGACTTAAGAACATTCCGACGAGCCGTCACAAAAGGAACACCGTCGAAGACAACAAGTACTCGCAGCATTAGCCTGATCCCGCCTTCTAAACCGCCCACTTGGCCGCGAACGCCAAACTCTGCTCTCGGCTATTGTTGCACCCCAGTACTTCGGCCTCTGCGGAGTCAACCAACTCACTACGACCGGACATCAGTCAACAGACTGGTTAGGGATGGTTAGGGTATGGTTTAGTAGTCAACAGACTACTCATGGTCACAGACCACCACCAACGCGCCACGGTCATGGCCTCGATCCGTCATCACGGCTTCTCTCCAAACACAACACCGGCCCTTCTCAGGGCCACAAAACTCCCAGGTACTAAAATCGCCTTGCCCTATTCTTTTGATTGCCTTTGTCCGGGGGATATGTCCATATAACAGTTGGATACTCGCCGCAGATTTAATATTCCTCGGTGATTAGCCCGCCTATCACACTGCGGTCATTAATAATTATTAATAATAATAATTAGGTGCAAAGATTCTATATTTAGTTACAGAGCTGTTAATACACCTATACATTTTTTCGGATCTGTTGCACTTTTTTCGGTATTTTTGTAGTAGGTTTGCGCGCTTCGGTCTTTTGCCGATAACGGATACCCCCATGGGTTAACCGTGTATGGCCAATCCTCAAGCGGAGCCTATTGTGCACTGCAATAAAACGTTAACACCCAAAGTAGTTTTACTATATTATTTATTGTAAACTATTTATTAAATGTATTATTTATATTATTTAGAAAGCCTGTCATAAAAGGATAGAACAAATCCCAAGTTCGAGGAAATTAATGAGGAATCAATCAATTGGTAAAGGGGCTTCCATTCTAAAGAGGAGTTTTCCTCCAGTTTTTATAACGTTCGGCCATCCTCGAGTTTTGTCTCTTAAGCACTTTTTAAAAGTCCTGGACTCTCCCCCCCACTACCCAAATACGATCATTATTACATTAGTCGTGAATTAACTAACTTTGTTTTTTATTCTACTGATAACTAGTTGATCATTCTCGATTTCATACGTGACACGGTTTAAAAACATTTTTCCATGGATTAATACGTTTTCAACGAAAAGGGCATGAATGAGTACATTGGGATCATGCTCTACTGAACAGTTTACATTGAAGAAATATTGAATGATGTTTCTTCTACAATAATTATGTACGTAGAGTTACAATTGATTGCTTTTCGTGAATTCAGTAATAATGTTTCAATGTGTGGTGATTAATGACCATCAATGATTATTCAGAAATCGTGAGATGCGGTCTGGTGTGATGTAGGTTTCAGAAAAACATTTACTTTACCGTACCAATGTTTCGAACTTTATTCAGATGCGAGTTTCTTCTCATTGTTGGCGATGTCGCATCGGCTATCAACCCGAGAACATTTTTGTTGAAATGCAGATAACACAAGGCTCTGAAGATGATCTCAACAAAGTTCGAAACGTTGAAACGATAAAGAAAATATTTATCAGAAACCTACATCACACTAGGCCGCATCTCACGATTTCTGAATAATAATGTTTGATATTGCTTATATAATTAGTGAGGTGAAAATATTTTTATTATTAAGAAGAAATATTTGAAATTTGAAAAACTTGGAGAAGTATTTGATTCATTAAAGACAATAAAAATATTTGCATCTTAATATCTAACGCTTATTTGTATTAAAGATTAATTTAATACCTAACATTACTGTACACTGGCTTTTTTTATTGCTACTTTTTACATCTGCCCACTGATATTAGTTTTTTTTATGGAAAGATTTAATAGTATATAAAACGGTTAATTGTTTCTTCGTTTATTTTTTTATGGTGAGTTCTATTTTATTATAGCTAAATTAATTGTAACGAAGGCAGAGGATCGTTTTTTACTACCTTTATTTTTTGTACATTCAAACACAAAAAAACCGGACACTCCTATTTTGTCATTTATTCAAATTATTTCTATTTTATCATCTATCAACGATGTCTAACTTATATCTTTAAAATGTCTCATAAGTTTTTTATGGTATTAATGTCAGGAGAAATTGCTGGAAATATCATCGTGGTTGTCCCTAATCAGCATTTATGGGGAACTCTTAGAGGGTCTAGAAGAATTACTTCAATTAAATAATTATTTACACCCTAGTATAAATTTTTCATTGGAAATAATTATCCGTCCATAATAAATAGCCTACTAGAACTAGGTAAACAACAAATACAGACACTATATTACCAGCAGATTACTCCCCCCCATGGACCAAAATGCTCCTGGAATCATTTGCTCACGGAACATATGTTGTAGATAGTACTAACACATTACGATTATAAAAAAATAATTACAAACCATTAAAACTTTAGCTATCATCAATGACGCGTTGGCGGGGATCAGCCTGTCCTGTCTTCCAATTCATGTCTAGAGACGTATTAACTCTTTCAATGTGATTGATGATAGTTTAATCATGAGATCATGAGAGCTATGATAGACGAGGGAGGCTGTATGGACCTTTACCACGGGGTGGCTTAACAGTTCCAGAATTAGTCCATGACACACTGGGAATGGTTTCGTGGTGGTTTGTGGCCCCTGGCGGTACCTTAGATAGAGGCGGACTTCTATGAGTGACCTTCGCGATGCTTGCGTATGGCCCGCGTTACTACCTCTGCCTCACGGAGGACGTTGCAACCGGACGACATCGTGTAGGCGTTGAGGACGCCATGATTTCGCTGAATAGTCCCTCGAATGCAGGAGCGAATGGGAGCGGGAGTGAATCGGTTGCTCTGACTCGAGTATCCTTTACATTGTTGAGCTTATGACCGGCGTGGTGCTCTTGTGGAAGCGAAGGATCTTACGACCTAGGCCAGGTCTATGGTGACCCTAGAATACTCATGGCAGGTGTAGGCTGAGCTCGATAAGAGAAAGGCCTTTGACCGTAGGCAGTGCTCATCCAGGGGGTGGTTAGCAATTCCACTTTAAAAAATAAGCGCCGGCCAGGAGAATCCGATAATTTCTACGCTAGGGGAGCCCCTACATTCAGGGAGATAGAGCGCCTTCTCTGTGTAGGGAGTACACTGGAAAATAGGCTGATGTATTTTGCCCTGTTAGCCCTTTGCGTGCGGCATCCGACCCGATGCACAATGCGAGCCTGACCATTCGGGGTGGACAAGCGGAGAGCTAGGTTGTCCTTGACCTTTAGGGGCTGGAGCGTCTCTAAACCAATGCTGCGGCGGTAACACAACCCAGTCGTATTCGGAGGTGCGTCAGCTCTCATCTTGAGACTCAAAACGTCCGATAAGGCCGAATAGGCCTGGTACGGACGCTGAAGATCTTCTTGTCCTTTGGACGATGAGCATATCAAGCAGTACACTTTACACTTTGAGCTATCAAGCATCAATGGGGCCAAAGCAACGGAAAGGACTTCCTCAATTACATTATTGCAGTCAAAGATCCATTGTGTACGATAAACAATATGGTACGGGCTTGGACGTTGAATGCACGTAGATTATCAAGACGGTCTACCTTTGTAAAGGCATGAAACAAGATACAAAGCGTCTTCCACGTTCTCTCCCCACACGCTCACGGTCATCTGATTGCAATTGTCGACTACTTATCAAGGAAGTCACTTAAAAATGACTGTTCCTTAATACTATAACAACAATAAAATTATCATCTCTCGACGTTGTTCTCGCCGTCGACCCTTCGATCCTGATTTCTTCTAATCCCACACCTGTGTAAATCTATAATTTGGTGGCACGGCTACGGCTATTATTTCGTAAAAGCAACATTTGCTGCGGATCAAAGATTCAATCAAAAAGAAGACCAAACAGACCAGATTTTACATACTCACTTCTTTACGACCGCACCTCTGATCTGCAATCAATTGTTATTATCTAGACGGTCGATTCATATTACCTTTGTTTCATAAAAGAAACAAATTTAAAAAAGAATCAGTTAACTCACTCGACAAGTTGGCTTCTGAAAGGTTTTTTTGTCTTGAGGGTAAGCAATCGTGGAACAGGTGGAACACCAAGTGCCACAAGCATGTTTGCACAGTCCTCCTACAGCTTTGTAAATACAGTTTTATTATTTTCGTTCAGTAGAGTATTTCATTTCGGCGGTGGAGATTGCTTTCAAGGGAATTTTTTCTCTTTCTTTAAAATTGAATCAATATGAGAAGTTCAGTTCAAATTTCTATTGAATTATTGATAACCGTAGGAAGCAGAAGGCAAATTTTAACTACCCCTTTCTTAAGCATCACAGAATGATAATGAATAAATTTAAAATGGTCTAAAATATTTCCGCTTTACAGCTTCCTCGTGTTAGAATTTTTATTTGCGAAATATCTACTATAATTTCAAATCTTTTTATTTCAATTTCGTCCGTATGAAAACCTTCCTAAATTTGCCTCGTGACTGGCAACTGCCAATGTCAACGCAATTTGGCTTTTTGGACTATCAATGGCTTGTCTCTTTCGAATTTTCATTTCTACCTCGGCTACGAAAACCATTGAGACATTTATGGGTGAAAGTCAATTATCGGACAATTGAAGCTGAACCCACTGTTTTCCCGAAGCCTTAAGAAGTGGCTTTCTGGAAAACTTACCACGACTAACCCACGGTGGGACAATAAAAATACACAAATATGGCTGTTCGACAAGCTCGAAATTTTCGACTTTGAAATACAGCGAAACCGTTGCGAGCCCGCTAAGTTGTTAACGTCCTGAAGTTTTGGCCGAGTGAATGAAAACGAAAGTCGGCATTGTGAGAAGAAAAGGACAAATCAATCTCCTTGACAACGCCGGACAACTTAAGGATTCATGATGTCGCCGCAAATACTATGCCTCCTTCTCTCTTACCTTAATGCCCGAGCATTCCTCCTGCATAATACGTTTTGTATATAGCTTACACTCAAATAAATATTCTTAAAAAAAAATAATCTTTAATGGTTTTGAAAATGTTTTGAAAATTCTGTACGAACAAAAACAGTAAAACTTTACACATATGATGTACACAAACATTCTAAACATTTTTTTTATATTTCGACCTCAACAGTTTATCTTATGATTTTCTTTATCGTAGGTGGTATAATAGGTCATCTAAACAAAAACCACTGCATTAATTCACCTGAGGAAGGATTAAGATAAATCCGAAAAACTGGTTGTTGTTTTTTTGAGATGAGCTATCATCCCACCTTCGATAAGGAAAAATCATAAGTTATTCTGAACAATAATAAAGTTTATTGCCAACATTCATGCATGTAAAGTTTATACAGTTAAAAAAAAATTTCACTGACATCCCGAGGAGTCATAATATCTGCATATTATATCTTCTGCTGTTGCGAACTCTCGTAAAAAAACATAAATATAATAAAAGTTATGTATATAAAATAAGAATAAAACGAACCACTCAGTTTGAATCTTACAGGGAGTAAATATTGAGAAAAATTATTTTTTAAAAAAGGTTTTACGATTAAGTTTTACAGTCACCTAAGAGGTTAGGTGATAACCTTTACAAAAAGATAAGAGACACCGTTTTCCATTTATATTGAAGGAATAAATTATATCAAATATTAGCAAGGGATATTTAAGATGTTTAGATATAAGAAGTTATTTTTGCTTTGCCCTTTCACCCTACCCTGCTTTTCAATGGACCTAAAATTCAATACTGACTATGGCGGCCGTTTTAACTCTGTTACAATTCATTTCGTTCATGTACGCTTCAATATTAAATTGGATTGTTTTTTTGTGTTGTTTTAATTATGAATATAGTTAAGATTTATGAATCTGCTCTATGAAAAAATTTATTTTTAGAAATTGAATTACTTCAAAAACAGCCGGTGCTTATTAAAATTTATATTATAAAAAGAAACTCGATTCGTCAGAGAGGGAGAACAATGTTCAAGTGGTACTTGCTGGATATTAAACCGTAAATTACTCCTAGACAATTTATTTTATCTTTTAATTAATTTATTTTTCAATAGTGAATTATCCTACTATTTGTACTGTTTGCAATATATTACATTTTAACTTGGGAAACAGTTGGTTTATTCGTCTGTCTGATATAACATTATGAAAAACCCAACTTAGTAAAATTAGAGACTTTATATAAAATTAAGGGCACTGGCAAATATAGTTTTGCTTTATGAATGAACCTTTACGGTCAACTTTCTTTACTTGTAATTATGATATTGGGACAGACAAAAAAACAAAAAAAAAACAATAATTTCTCACATCATTTCAAGGACGGTTCAAACATACCCTTTCAAGTTCTTTCTATGGAGTTTCTTCTGATTGACAAAAATATATTCGGAAGTGATAAATACCGACAACAAAAAAATATTACCATAACACCCCTACGGCAACACGAGGGAAAATATTTTTTTACAGCACGGTCCGACACCCAGCCGGTGGAGTTTCCCAAAGAGGTCAATACTGATGAAAGTTAAGCAAGTAATTTCCCGCAGCCCCAACTCCTACATAAACTCCGAAAAGGAGGCGTGAATTATTCATTTCCCAAAAGCTCGATACAGATAAAAGGAACCTGTTTATGATTGTTCAGACTATTTATGAAGTTGAGAACACAAAAACAGGACAACAACCTACTCTCGTGCTCCATGCGGTGATAGAAAACACCTGGGCTTATCAACGATACCCCGTCTGGTTTAATTATAACTCGAACTTCGCGAAGAAAAAAAAAATCCTGACTAAAATACACGAAATCTCGACGTACTTCAAATTCGATATTGAACAACTGTACTATTACTTGTTGAAACGCTTTACGGTACATTTTTAAATTTGCCTAATAAATTTGCAGTTAAAATGTAATAAAAGTTAATAGTGATACAGTATTAATATGCGGGCCCACTCAGCAACACCTTGGAAAAAAATTCACAATTACTGTTTTTACATTACATTTACAACCAAACAATGAAAAAACCTGTTGCTCGATTTATGGCACCCTTGGCTGCATGTAGAGAACACGATCACACCTGCGAGTATTTGGTTCCCCGGTTTTTGGAGGAAACAGGACTTTTTTACCGTACAAATAAATTACTTTATTGAAATCGTTTCGTGTTTGTTAGTGTATATTGTGAATGAAGGTATTTATTAGCGTGAATGGATCGTATGAGAGGGTCAATGGCAGAACATTGAGTGCTATCGACTTTCCGTCACATTAGTCCCATAACATGTATGGGTGGTGATAGGGGGGCCGCGGTAGCCGAGTGGTTAAGGCGTCAGACTCTCGGCTAGTAGACCCCGCGGTTGTGGGTTCGATCCCCACCGTCGCCTCTGGAATTTTTCTGACGCCTAAGGGGACCGGGTCTCAGCGACCCTGAACCTGGTCCCAACCTCCTTCAAAAATGAGTTTCTTCGATGGAAGGACACTGGTACAACGGGGGCTCAAGTTCACTTTGTGTTGTGAGCCCTCCCCCAAAAATGGTGCCAGGGTATAGTACAATAAGCTGTACAGCTGCAGTGCTCAGTCCCTGGTATCCATCAATCCACATCCATGGGTGGTGATGGAGTAATATCAAGAATCTCATCACACTAATCGAATGAAATACTTTGGTTCCTTATAGAGAGCGCGTAGGAACGCAACCTAATAGAATGCATTTGCAGATTCGAACTTATAAAAATCAATAAATATAGTTTTAAATGGGGATTTATACTTTTTTCTAAAGCAGTGTTTAATGCGGGAAAACTCAAATATTTCATGGTGGCAAGGAAGCTCGAACTTGCAAGTTTACTTTATTTAATACATTTCTTTTTTTTTCTTTCTTTAACAGGGTTGGTAACAGCGGAGGTTATATCAACCCTCGGGGTGCGGTGGTTTTGAACAAAGCCCATTTGTAAGTATGTCGGATAAATTGATAAAATTGAATGTACCGCCATCTTTCTGTCAGGTTTTGATAAAATTCAATGTATCGGCACCTTTCAAATTTTCACAACTATTGTTTTTTTACAACTAAACAACCTACAAAACCGCGAGTATTTGGTTGCCCGGTTTTTGGAGGGAAGTGGACTTTTTTTACTGTATATGTAAATTACCTTATTAAAATCAAAATAATTTTGATAAAAATTAATGTGTCGGCACTTTTCGTAAGGTTTTGATAAAATTTTAAGTGCCGCCATCTTTCTGTCAGCTTTTGATAAAATTTAATCTACCGCCATCTTTCTGTCAGGTTTTGATAAAATTGAATGTGTCGGCAGTTTTTGTAAGATTTTGATAAAATTTAATGTACCGCCATCTTTCTGTCAGGTTTTGATAAAATTTATTTATCTGTACAGCACGATTTAAAATTTATCTTGTTGATTTTTCTATACTTTCCAGAAAATATTTACATCAAATTATCGGCCAGATAATCTTATTCTATCGTTGAACGCTTTTTCTTTTCATTTTTTCACCGATTGAAAATAAAGGAGAAAATATTTGGGGTGAAATATTTTCCGAGAGGTTTTTAAAGAAAGGCATTGCGGACAAACTCCCCCCGCGCCCCGCCAAAGGGCCAAATTTTAATTGCGTGCCTGCGAACGCACGCCCATTTGGGGAAGCCGATTAGAGAGGACGGAAAAACGGAAAAAGGGGTCTCCCACGGCTGAGGCAACAGGTTGGATTTTTCCGATTCAATCGGGACACCGGTTATTCGACCTCAACCAATCTCCAGGCTGTTCATCTAATGTAAAACTTTTGGAAATATCAGAAAGAAAATGAAACATTTTTATTATTTAGAAAAATCTGATGTTACGTTTATGCTAATTGTGTTTTGAAAATGTCTTTTAAACCCATCTTCAATTGGACAATTTGTTTGCCTTCCCTCCGTACACGAGTCGTATTACAAGTACATAATACACATGTCCATTTAATAATACTGTGTTATTTAGAAAACAATTCCTTTTTTATGAAATAGCCGAGCGAGATGAGTAAAATGCCCTCACGGTCGAGAGAAAAGTGCCTCAGGAGAATTCCGACCATTGAATTAAATATTTATATCAACACAATGTTCAATGAGTGACATTCAAAAAACTGTATTTTTAAAACACAAAAGATTGACTTGACTATAATATTTCGGTATAATCAAGGGATTATAAAATCAAGTTGGAGCATAAGCTATTAACTGGGTTATTTGTGTATAGAGTGATAGGTCAACATCAGCTCCTTGAAGTGAAAAACAAATGGCCTGGAAAACGTGATGTTTGGAATACATCCAAAATGTCCTACGTCAAACTAAACTAGGTTTTCTTTTAAAAAGAAGGCTGAACGATTTTGCATGTATTTTGTCAAAAGTGCCTTTAAATTTTAAATTTAAAAAAAAATTAGATATATTGTGTTTTTTTTATTTCTACCTTTTTTATTACTTTTTTTCTTATACATGTTTCTTTGCATAATGTTTGCATTTTTGTTACTTATGTGGTACATATGGGTAAAAATTTATTTAATTTATTTTGTCAATTAGTTATTACTTAAATTTGAAATATATGGTTCTGAAATACAATCGTTCTATCTAATCTTCCTCATATTCTATATTATTATCATACATTTACTCGTTGTCCGCTTGACCAATTAATATATTGGGTTGTCCGGAAAATAATGCAGGATTTTGGTATTAAACAAAAAAAGAAACTAGTTACTTTAAAGCAATGTTCTTTAATCAAAATAATTTCCCATACTCTCAATACATTTCTCCCAACGTGTTGGTAACTTATTAATTCCGTCTGAGTAGAATTCAGAATTTTTAGAATTGATAAAGTCAATAAATGCATTTTCCAGTTCCGTTTGATTTTTGAATATTATGTGTTGTAAGTAGTGGTCCAGGTGTCTAAAAAAATGGTAGTCAGTAGGCGAGAGGTCCGGAGAGTAGGGTGGGTG
>CM077099.1:26173305-26183863 GCA_039619505.1 Cimex hemipterus
GAAACCTCTCTCTCTCTCTCTCTCTCTCTCTCTCTCTCTCTCTCTCTCTCTCTCTCTCTCTCTCTCTCTCTCCCTCCCTCCCTCTCTCATCCTCAATAGCTGTCGAAACGAAAGGAAGAGGATAAAAAAATGTATTCAGATTAAGCATATTATTTCAACCTAAAGGCTGTTTACAGCTATATACGTTTATCTGTTTCGGGTCGAATCAATTTCTTGTTAATTATTCAGAAATCGTGAGATGCTGTTTCTTGCCATGTAGGCTTCAGAAAAACACTTTGATCTAAATAAAGATCGAAACGTTGGCACGATAAAGGAAATGTTTTTCTGGAACCTACATCACACCAGACCGCATCTCACGATATCTGAATAATTATCGATTAACGTTCACTAATCTCTACACATTTCAATTTTAGTTATAACCACATCTATGCCTTAGAAATTGTTTAAAATCCGCAGATAGGCCATACTCGTTACAGCGCTAATTCCTCCCACTTTATTAATATGTGCTTTACAGACGTCGACATTCTTCTCAGCCTGGCGTGGCATATCCTAAAGCAAACAACGTAGGTATTGTTATTAGTATTGATGCCTTCAGAACCTTCTACCAATTTTCATCCAATCAATAATAATAATAATAATAATAATAATTGTAAAAAAAAATCATATCTATAAATATCAGTAATATATTAACGTTGTACGTGCTTTTATAAGACGAGTTTCAATAGAAATCCAAAAGGCTCTTTGATCTCTGGTAAAGAGATTTTCAACGATGGTCGAACTACAACGTTGTTATTGCTGATGACACTCTTATGGATACAACGTCAATTCATGTTAAGCATATCCCTTGATGTATCGCATGTTAGATCGCCTTAAATCTTTGCGCTGAAAGGCCCCCAACTTTTCTACAAAAAAAAAAGAATGTTTTCATATTTTGGGCGTACTCGAAATTTTTCGCCGTGGGAATTAATAATAATTTAATTAAACGTACAGTTAATCTTGTTTTTCTCCTAAGGGGAGAAATTAATTATCTTCCTGCGCTAATGAGGATTGTGTTAATGAATTTCTGTTATTAAATACTTAACCTTTCTTTCGCAAGTGTTAAATTTCATAAATATACATAATAGCATATATATTTAACGCAAGATGTTTACTTAAAAAACACATAACATGTGTAGGTGGATTACTTAAAAACTTTTATATTTTATATTTAAGTTTGTATCAATAAAAAATCTAAACAAATGAAAAAACGTTTTTATTACTATATACCTATTAAATTAATAGTTGGACGTATTTGTTTTGAAACGTGCGTGATAAAATGTTGAAATAACAAGATAAAACGCAAGATGGAACGGGAGTGAACGAATTTAGAAATAATTGACTGTTGATGGAGGAGCCGCCAAGGTAAAGCCTCTTCTGTCCCCCTCAACAAATTTAACTGAATAAGCTCCGAATCAACAATATTTGGAAAGCTCCCCCGAAATGGTTTCTTCAGCCGACGGCGAAAGAAATCAAAGGAAGATAGAAGTCATCCCAAAGTCTATTATATTATTACGTTACATAAACGAGAACTGCATTATCCGTAAACTCGTTTACTTTCATTTTCGCTCATGCATAAACTGTAATTAAACAGTAAAAGAAGGCATTAAACCTGGTCATGAAAACGTAACGAAGAGTCCGGGCGGAATTTATTTAATTACGGGAGTTGACACATTTTATTGCAATTATTTCAATTGAGACAAAGTATATTGGAAAAAAGAAAAACATTGAAATATTTCTTTTTAGACGGCCCGGCTGAATTTCCCTTGAACCAATGACGCTATCGAAATAAACAAAAAATACGTGTTTAATATTTTTAGCCTGGTTTCAAATTTTCTTCTTTTTTGGAGAAAAATTATACAGGGCACCTCAAGCTGAATTCAACTTCAAATAGATCCTGATATGTCATTTTAAATTATTTCTTATGCTGAAAATAATAGTGATTCGGATTTTAAATTGGTCAATAAATAACAAAGTTCTGGCAAAAAATTTGGGGGGAAAATCATTTGATGACGACGCATTTGGTCGGAAGTGAAGTTTCAACTAACGTCTGACTTGCAGAGAATGTGTGCGGGACGTCCATCAAACTAGAGAAACATTCTTGTCGTTGTTGCGGAGGCACGATATCTAATAGTGTTGGTAAAACCATGATAAAAAAATTGAGGAACTGAGCACCATTTAAATTATATTCATGGAAATAATGCTTAATTAATTTATTTCCGAGAAGTCCAAACCAAACGTTGTTAATACTTATTAAATTCACTAATTTTCGTGGTCAGATTGCCCAATTAACACCATTCAATTAATTAAGGTTTTATGTTGAGATATAAAAGTCAGTGTCATGGGCGGGATTCGAACCTAGGATCTTCGGCTAATTTCGCCTATACTCAACGACTTGAGCTATCGTAACTTCGACCCACTCGGACACTAACTTTTTGAATTTTCCCTCCTTTTTGTCATTTACCTCAACTAAAAACCTGAATTAATTGAAAGATATTAATTGGGCACGTGGACCACGAAATTTGTGAATTTAATCAGTTAAAATGAAGTTTACTTCACTAAAAGTTCTCCGCGGCTATTTCATTTGTCGCCGAGAATCAAATAGATTACACGACATTTGAAAAATATCAAAAAGGAGGGAAAATTCAAAAGGTGAGATTGAGATGGGAAGTTCGTGTCCGAGTGGGTCTAAGTCAAGATAGCTCAAGTTGTAGAGCATCTGCGCATCTAGCGGAAAGTCGTGGGTTCGAATCCCGCTCGTGACACTGACTTTTTTTTAATCTCAACTAAAAACCTTAATTAAATTAAAGTTGTTCATACTGTGAACCATCTGATGGTGACAAAAGTACGAAATTCTCGGATTTGCCTCTGGCCTCGTTCGAAAATTCCGACGGTGTAGTATGCCATTAGAGAAGAACTTAGATTCATCAGTGCCTAAGATTGATTGAAGAACGTTTTCCTCAACCTCCCCAATCGACATTTCAGAGTCCCGAAGTCCCTGAACAAAATAAGAGCGATAGTTCAAGGTGCCTCTCCAATTTTCTTTTTGGAAAACCGAAAACTCTTCTAACATTTCGGTGAAAGGAATTCGGGTTTTCGCGAACGTTCCCTAAAACATTCATATCCTGGTCGAAATTACGCTGCCGGTTTCTCTTTGCCAAAACATTGCCATTTTTTTGTCCAATTTCAAATCCGATTGCACCGAGGTTTTCCAGCATACAAACTCCTTTAAAACGATGTGTCAGCATGTATGAGATCATATTTGAAATTTTGAATTTGAACTAAAGTATTCTACTACTAAAGTATAATTTTCCTCCCAAAAAATGAAAAATTTGAAACGAAATTAAACCTTTTTAGTTCTTTTATAGTGTCATTGGTTCAGGAGAAATTCAGCCAGACCATCTAGAAAGGATACCCTGTGTAACATCCACACATATATACATAATCCCGATGTATTAATTGATCGTTGTTGTATGAGTTCTTTTCAAATTCCTCTTCAAACTGGCTTTAGTTAAACTATTAACATCTATACTATGTAGCATATTGATTAGATCCTAATCCTAGATCATCTTATGGGAGAGCGAGAAGTGTAGATCGTACGGGAAAACTGATTGTACACAACTATTTTACTGCACGGGTAGATGGGACGTGAAAATGGAGGTGAGACAGTAATTCTGAAGAGTTACGTTTATTTAGAAATCGTGAGATGCGGTCTGGTGAGATGTAGGTTTCAGAACACCATTTTGTTTATCTTACCTACGTTTCGATCTTTGGATCTTCAGGGCTCAATAAAGATCGAAACGAGTAGAGATTAATGACCGATAATCGATAATTGTTCAAATATCGTGAGATGCGACCTGGTGTGATGTTTCCACATCCTAAAGGTATTTTTTAAATGTAAACAATGTTTGTAAATCCCAGGCCCTGAAGATGATCTCGATAAAAGAGTTCGCACGATAAAGAAAATGTTTTTTCTGAAACCTACATTTCACCAGGCCGCATCTCACGATTTAAAAATAAATATCGATTAACGGTCATTAATTACGACACAGTCAATATTATTAAGAAAGCCTTGGATAAATATTTTACTGAACGACATATTTCTTCTTGCATGTCGGGCACCCAAATTAAAGGAACTTGATTTCTTGCGGAAGAGGACTAATGCCAGAAATTTGAATGTTGACATTATTTTGTATGTGGAGCCCAACCAGACCAAGTACACTCTTGAACTGGGTATTTTGAAGTGGAAAGACATATTAAAGGAGTAGTTTCTGTGAGGTCATGGAAGGATCTGTAAACGAAAGACAAATACTAAAGTGTTCTATTATATTCCTGAATCATTGCCGAGGTGACTGATGTCCTAACAAATCTTCTTTCGTCAAAACTAGATATTTAGACAGATCGTTGTACCGAAGCATGAGTTATTGGTTCGTTATTTGTCCGACATCGGCGATATGTTTAAAGAGTATGATATAAGAACCAACCCACCGGTTTAGGTTTCATTTATGCACAGTTCTAGGGCAGACACGGTGCGATTTATGACCGCGGAGTCATTTCAATTTATGTTATATTGGTACTCCATTCTTTCGAGGTTTCTTTGTTCTTACTTGTAAATTAAATTTTAATAACTTTTCTAAATTCTATTCATTATAAGAGCTGGATTTATTTATTACAGTATCAAAAAAGGCAGCGGAAATGTTTTTCTTTTTAAAGATTCCTTTAAAGAAAACGACTCCTTTCAAACGATTAATTACTGAAGAAAAGTAAAACAAAGAACGTGACCTTCTAATAACGTGCCAAAAGGGCGTGTTCACCCAATAAGTTCTGAAAAAAGAATCATTTTGAAACTTGATTGACGGACCTGTGCATTTTAATTTAAATACAATAAAAAACAATCACTCTCCCTATGATCCAGATTTGGTGAAATCTGTTATGATGTCATCAGATAAGAGCGTACTACTAATACTAGCCATATGCCCTTCCAATTAGACTGTTGCCGAAAATGGGTAAAATCTTAGAAAAATGCTTAAAGACATTTTCCCCATCCTTTATTCCAGCAACCTATCCCTGACCAACAGTTTGAGTTCAGACGTCCTCATTCCACTGTTCAGCGGTGTACGCGTTATAGACAACCGGTCTTGAGTGGAGTGCTAATCCGGTTTACTTCTACAAGCTTTGGAGATCCTCTGGAAATTTAAGAGAGCGCTCTCTTTTACCTACTACCAAAACCTAAAATCCTACCTATTCGACAGATTCAAGTCATCACTGTATCGCACAGATGCAGGAGTACCACGACGAATTATCTTAGGATTTGTCGTCTACACGGCATATACAGGCATGCCTATTCTTCCTGAAACTATTTTAACCATAATTAGATTGTTATAGTGATGTTGTGGACGGACAATTTAGGGTCGTTATGATGTTTCACACTTCTTTCGAAAGAAATTGTGGGAAACATCCTGACACTTAGAATTAAAACGATCCAAGCGGATGATACCTCGATCCCTTACCTCTCATAAAGATCCTGTCATCTCAACCAGAAACCTGCAAACCCACGTCAAACCCTTGCGCATTAGGTCAAGCGGTGGAAGATGAAAAGGCATACAAAAATGTGAACATATCGCTTTCATCCTACGGAGAATAATTACTTCTCCCATCTGTTATGGTAGTATCCCCTTCTCATCCCTGCTACCTTGGAGACATTGACAGGGGAGTAACATGGGACCCACACACTCGACACAAAAGACAAGTTCCATTTCAATTTTTTTTTTTTTTTTAATTGTGGAAAACGATCAAAACTCAACGATAAACGACTCGTTTATATAACTACTTTGAGACTAACTTGGGCACGTGGCATCGAACTTAGGGGTTTGAATTAAACTTTTCGAATTTCAACATCTCCAGTCAAAAATCCATCAAACCATTGGCTTTTTTTAATCCGGTTTTGTCATTAACAAGCTTAATAATACATATAAATAAATATTCCCTTAAAGTAGCGAATGTCGCAGCAAGACATTTCACAAATAATTATCCAGGACATGCTAAAAATTTGTTTTTTATATGTTTCATTTTTTACATGTGCATCGCTAAATTGTTTTTTTTTTTTTTTATGAATCTTCTGTTAAAATTTTGATAATTAAATATTTGCAATGAAAAGTCATGAATTTCTCACCTCGTTTAATTTCGCAGACATAAAAATTAGTATGCTGCAATTAATATAATGATGAAAATGCATAAATTGTTTAAAACCAATATGAGCGTCCGATTACTTTTTGACTATATTTTTATACTTTAAAAAAAAGGAAAAGAAACAATCTGCCGTTTTTAACATTGTCTTTTTATACAGAAATCGTGAGATGCGGTCTGTTGTGATGTAGGTTTCAGAAAAACATTTTCTTTATCGTGCCAACGTTTCGATCTTTCTTGAGATCATCTTCAGGGATCAAAGTGTTTTTCTGAAGCCTACATCACACCAGACCGCATCTCAAGATTTCTCAATAATCATCGACTATCTGTCACTTTTCTTATTAATTTTTGCCAAAGTTTTGTGGTAAAATTTATACATTTTTATAATTATTTCACTATTATGTGTTATATGTTCGCTTCTTAATAATCGACACTCTTTTAAGAATGAACATCCAATGAAATACTTAGTAGAAAATTATAACTAAATCGTCGGTAGCCAGAGTATATTTAAATTTTTCCTCCGTATATTAATTTTATTTTTTCTTTACAATTATCTCCGTATTATTTTATTAAATCATTTATACAAACATTATTACCTTGTTCTTTATTATAATATCTTACACATGCTTTACTTTGTAGAATATAAGTTTATTTTGGTGAATAAAATGGTAAGTGCCCTGTGTGATTGGGTAATGCCAGTGAATCAATAACGAGCTTTTCCAAATTTATTTTTTATTCAGTTAAATTAATAGATATTGAGGGTTTGATTGCAGTAAGAAAATTTATTGTCACCAACAAATGTATTTACGCGAGCATGGCCAACTTAAAAAAATTTTAGAACACTGGATCAAGGTATGGTCTTCATATGTTAAATATGACTATATATATATATTCCTGGTGATGACCTTAAAATAGGTCGAAAGCTTAGAAGTAACAACTGAATTTGCTTTCTTCTTCAAGATCACTTGATCGAGTGTTCGTAAGTGAAAAAGTGGTCGATATTTCTAAAACTGTAAGTTTTGAAAATTACCTACTACATATGATTTATGGGTGGTGGTTACCGTTAGTCCATAATTATTCAGAAATCGTGAGTGAGTTGATTGAATATAAAATATATATATATATATATTTGCATTGTATAAATTCACTTTTTTTCACATCCTACAAGCATTTGTTAAATGTAAACAACGTTTGTAAATCCCAGGCCCTAAAGATGATCTCGATAAAGATCGAAACGTTGGCACGATAGAGAAAATGTTTTTCTGAAACCTACATCACACCAGACCGCATCTCACGATTTCTGAACATGATTTACATATATACATGATTTATATATATATATATATTTTTTTTTTTTTTTAATTGTTCGATTTTGTTTGTACATGATTTTATCTCCAATTGAGGTTATGTGATCGAGTATAGTGACAAAGTAAAAACAGGAGCAGATATATGATACATTTTAATTATGTAAAATTGTGCAATGCTTGTTGTTAAATGAAGGCAAAGAAAATATTCGCACATAATTAAATTAATTAAAAACCCTACAGTCATAGACTTAATGAACTAGTAAAGTTTGCACAACTAATAATTTTTTTAAATTCATCTTGTTGTGTAGATTAATTATAATTGGTTAATTTTTTTTAAATTACGTAAAATTGTAAATATAAACATAAAATTCCCCCCATTACCGTAGGGGAAAAAATCGTTGCAATGATTTATGATTTTTTTCCAGATGTTTCGCCAATCTGGAGTTGGCCAGCCAAACGGGAGTGTTTTCAGTGATAGCAGCGCTTCACCAACCATAACTAATTGAATTCTCGAATCAATAGTGGTTCACTGTTATTCGATTTGGACTTTTTATCAATTAATAAAGCTAATGAATTTGTTTTAGGTATTAGTTTAGAATTAAATGTTCAATCGTTCGGCCACGCCTTGATACTCTTGAATAAAAGGAGAAGAAAGCCAAGAATACCCCATTAGACGATTCTGGCTTTGAAGTATAGTGAAACGGCCCAGGAGTTCACTTAGTGACGTCCTTCTTTTAATTGATCAAATTCTTCCTTTTAAGAGATCTCCGCACGATGATCTGCATGCCGTTTTGAATTTCACCCTTTAATGACCAACAACGGAGTTATTCATACAATTCGTTATTTCTCATTTTATTATTTCAATTTGCCAGCGATATATCAAAGGCAGTGATTTAACATCAATTTGGACTAATGAAGGTGAGATGAATCGATCATAATTGTTTCTGGAATATCGTCGGACAATTTGGTCGGAAGAGTTTATAGCTTATGTTAAGGGGAGAATTAATACGAACCTAAAAAGCCACTAAAATTGTTTACTGTTCATTACCATCGTAATTAATGTACACACAGTTCGATTTATTCTTTATCGTGATATAGTTTACTGGTTGTTTTCGAAATCGGATGCCTGTAATAATTAAGATGCTGATATTTTCTATGAAAGAAAGCGTGGAGATATATCAAACGTGAAATGCGGGAGAATAGGCGGATTATTCCAAATTTTTAAAATTTGAATTTTTTTTTTATTCAATTTGGTGGTAAGATATTTTAAATGTAGATTTTTGTTAATTTGTCAAAATGCATGGTCCGACTTTGAAAGAGTAGAAATACTTTGATTGAATATAAATACATATTTTTGTATTATATAAATTCACTTTTTCCACATCCTAAATGTATTTGTTTAATTTAAACAATGTTCGTAAATCCCAGGCACTGATGATGATCTCAATAAAGATCGAAACGTTGGCACAATAAAGAAAATGTTTTTCTGAAACCTACATCGCACCAGACCGCATCTCACGATTTCTGAATAATAATCGACAAACGGTCGCTAATAACCAAACATATAGTTTCACATACATATAATACAGATGATAGGGAGTGAAACCCACCATTTTATTTAACTTTTGTAACCTTTCAACCGGTCAGTTCGGTTCAGCTAGGTCAACAGGTAAGTACATAATTAATTATTGTACAGCATTTTTTTTTTGAACCGTTCTACTAAAAAAAGAAGTTTAAAAAGATACAATTACTTTGAAGAGAAAACAATTCCTCCAATTGAAATGTATATATTAAAACAACTAATTGTTGTTTAGTCCATGAAATAAACAACAGCCCCGATTCAAATGTTTATACTTTCCTTCAAAACGCAAAAACCACATGGTGGGAGGAATTTGAGGTTCATCCTGCGGAGGTGTGGAAGGATATAACCGAGTTTGGGTTCATAGAAAAATATATAGAATTGCACTGCGTTAAACAGGCCATTGTATCTAACAATCCTTGCAAAACAGCAGATTTTTCAACCCAAGGGTGTCAAAACTGCGACGGGCTTGGTAGTATGGCTGTGGGGTTATCAAAACCACGTTCAAATAAAGTAAAAATATACGATTAAATTAACTTTCTAGAAGTAGTAGAAAAACAAACCCAACTCACAGAAATTATGTTATGGCTGGGATGTCTCACTCTACGGAAATACCGCGATCTTGACTACTAACGTTGTAAGAGTAGTAAAGAAAGCAATAAAAGAACGATGACAGCGTCAGTGGGCCGGAAAGCTCTTGAGCGTCAATCACGACTCATCTATGGTCTCCCAAGAGTCAGACGCGAAAAAGAAATCTTGCTCACCATTTTGAGGAGATGACCCGCTTGTAGAGAAAGGTCCCTTAGAGAGTCATACTCCGTCGAACAGTACCAGTCCTTGGGCATAAAAGTGAGTAAATGGATCCTTTTGCGTTTTTGAACGTAATGGGGGTGTTTCCCCAGATTCAATCTGTAAATATTTCATGTATTAGTTATTTGTTGTAGTTACGAGTTAGTGTGAATAAGTAATTTAGTAGACCAAAAGGCGTTGTTTTGCTTTTTCGAATACAAGAGTAGGATTAAACTGTACATAATTTTTAACCGTAAAATCTTCAATGATATGTTTACTAAAATCAAAACTGAAATAAACCAGACCTGATCATCTAATGAAAGCGGGTTAAATTTTGCACGATGTAATCATTAGTAGTTGTTATCGTTAAAATGAAGGGGCATCAGTAGAAGCATCCGTTTAGGTGTCGACACGGCCGCTCATCACTGTAAGGTGAAGATCCCGGGTTCGAATGCAGGGCCGATGGTTTGGAACAAATATTATTGTTATATAAAGTATAAAGACTACTCTTACAGTCTTCTTCCTCCACGTTGGAAAGGCAGGAATTCTACAGGGCCGAATCCTCAGTCCACTGTTATTCCCAGTACACCCTGCTGATTTCCGTAATACATCGATCTGACACGATTCGCCGACGACACTGCCATATTATCCACAAATTTAG